>BTHU01000004.1:4805000-5310000 GCA_036184795.1 Tokudaia tokunoshimensis
GATGGGTGGATGAATAGGAAGATGGGAATGGATGGATGGATGGGTGGGTGGATGTATGGATGAATGAGGAGACAGAAGAATGGATTAATAGGTAGAATAATACGTGTCTTAAGTGGGTAGGAAGATAGATGGACAGATGGATAGAAAGATTCATTCATAAGCATGCAGTAAGGCAGGAAGACAAATAGATGGGTGGAAGGGTAGATAGACAAAAGGACAGATAGATGGACAAATGGGTCTTGCCTGTCTATGCCAAGCCATCTCTGCCCAGTCTCCAGCAAGGCAGTCGAATTCCTGAAGAAAGGCCCAGGCTATTCCTGCTGTACATCCTAAATGAGGAAGCAAGCTTCACCTCTGTGATGGCCAGGAGTCTTCTCCGACCCCTGGGCCCACCTGGGCAGAGCCTGCTGAAGGATCTCACTGTCTCCTCTTTGTCCAGGCCACCCACCACCCAAGGTCACATGGTTCAAAGATGGCCAGTCTCTGGCTGTTGGAGACCCTTATGAGATGTCCCCAGATGGGGCTTTCCTGTGGATCCCTCAGGCCAATCTGTCCAATGCTGGCCACTACTCTTGCATCGCTAGCAACGCCGTGGGGGAGAAGACCAAACACACACAGCTCAGCATCCTGGGTGAGTGCTGGGCCTCCCCCGGTCACTGGGTGCTGCAGGAGGGAACTCCAAGTCTCCACAAGCAACCACTATTCCTTTTGCCACTCCAAGAGTGACAGCAAAAATAATCGGAGGAGCTGCCAGATCTCCATAGCAACCACTGCTTGGGACCAGGCTTTCTGCAACAAGCCTTTCCTGTGACAGTTCATGCCCAAACTGAAACAGTGCCCCCTGCAGGAGCAGGAAAAGAAAGTTTAGGATCCAAGAAGCAGTTAGACCAAAAGTCCTCCTCCTCCTCCTCCTCCTTCTCCTCCTCCTCCTCAGAACCAAGAAGGTTTTGGTTGAATAAGTAGCAAGGCCACTTGAGTGAATGTTGGGGATACTGGTCATTCATTTTGTCCCGTAAGTGTGGCTGCATGGCGGAGGAGGGCTTGGCTGCCCTGAGCTGCATTTTCCACTCTCAGCACCAAGGAGAACCCTAGGGTCCTAGCTGTCCTGGTCATCAGGGTTGCCAGGCTCAGGCTGGACCCTGTCAGCTAAGGCCTTCCTGCCTCCCACTCACAGTGGTCCCCACCATCCTGGGAGTGCCTGAGAAGAATGCCAATGAGGAAGTGACTGTGACCATCAACAATCCTATTTCCCTGATCTGTGAGGCTCTGGCCTTTCCATCCCCCAACATCACCTGGATGAAGGATGGGTTGCCCTTCGAGGCCTCGAAGAACATCCAGCTCCTCCCAGGTGATGCTTCTGGGATGGGCTTTGAAAAGATAGATGAATCGACCTTGAGTTGGGTCAATCTGAGCTTGTGTCTATGTGAAGCCCCATTTGGGGTAACTCTGGCCACGGATCCCCGATCAGGTACCCACGGACTACAAATCCTGAACGCCCAGAAGGAAGATGCCGGCCAGTACACCTGTGTAGTCACCAATGAGCTGGGGGAGGCAACAAAGAACTACCATGTGGAAGTGCTCAGTAAGCCCCCATCACCCCGGGGACATTGGCTGGACAGGCACAGGAGTGCTGCCACACTTGAGGCCCCAGGACTCCTTCCTGTGGCTGTCTTCCCTGAGAGTCACAGAGGGCTGGGGGGGGGGGGCGGGGAGGGGAATCTCTGCTATTTCCCATCTTTGCCTTGGTGGGAAAGGAAAGTGTTAAGACTTTGGTCATGTTGATCCCATCCGTCCCGCCCTCCCCCCCGCCCCCCCCCCCATCCTGGATTCCTACTAGTATGGAGATGCAACCTGGGGTCCCTCAGTTTGATACCTGGGCCCCCAAAAGGCCCTCTAGAGGCCACCACAGAAACCCCCTGCTTCATAACCCCTGTCCCTTAGCCCTCTCCAACCCTAAGTAGGTACAGATGTATTCCTTTCCAGAGTCCTATTTACCAGTCCCTTCCTTAGGGAACTATCCCTAGGGCCAGTGGGTCAGGGTCTCAGGACCCTCCCCAGGCCCACGCCTCATACAGCCTGTGGCTTTTCAGTTCCCCCTTCCATCTCCAAAGATGACCCTTTGGGGGAGGTCAGCGTGAAGGAAGTGAAGACCAAAGTCAACAGCTCTCTGACTCTGGAGTGTGAATGCTGGGCTATGCCTCCGCCTTCCATCAGCTGGTACAAGGACGGAAGGGTGCGTGCTGAACCCCAGACAACCTTAGACACTCACCTTTAAGTATCAGCACCCCTGCTTGGATCTTTCCAAAAAGAAGCCCTGAAAGTACCTAGCCCCAGAGCAGGCCCTGCTCACCCTCCAGTTTTTAATGATAACAAAACAAAGCACTTCCCAACCATTGAGCTATTATGTAAACTCCTTTGCTTCTTTTCTGCTTTTGAGAACATGCGGGTTTGGTTTGACAGAGTCGTGGACAATCCCATCACTTTACATTATGGTCTGATTTTTATTTATTAAGATATAAAGTAGGGTGTCTGGTGGCACATACTTGTAATCCCTGCACTTAGAAAGCTGAGGCAGGAGGGTCAAGAGTTCAAGGTGATCCTTGTCTACTACATAGTGAGTTTGAAGTCAGCCTGGGCTACCTGAGACCCTGTCTTAATAAAACAAATAAGCAATTTTGATTTTTCATCTTGGTCCCTCTCTATTATCCCCCAGCCTGTGACTCCCAGCCAGCGACTCAGCGTCCTGGGGGAAGGTCGTCTGCTCCAGATCCAACCCACACAGGTCTCTGACTCTGGCCGATACCTGTGTGTGGCCACCAATGTGGCTGGCGAGGATGACCAGGACTTCAATGTTCTCATCCAAGGTGCGTGTGGTACCTACTGCAGAGTAGGCTGGGTGATGGCAACCAGTGGGCCCAAGACAGGATGCTGCCTCCAAGAAGAAGGATGTGACCCATGGCAGGGACATTAGCTGAGCCTTCCACTCCACAGAGGCATTCTCCATGGACCATGTGTCTCAGCATCTCAGATACAAAGAGGCTGAAAAGAAGCAGGGAGGGAGGCTGGGAGGTTTCAAGGGAGGCTGGGAGGCTGCAAGGGAGGCTGGGAGGCTGCAAGGGAGGCTAGGAGGCTGCAAGGGAGGCTGGGAGGCTGCAAGGGAGGCTGGGAGGCTGCAAGGGAGGCTGGGAGGCTAGGAAATCTGGAGTCAGGGAGGAACACAGGAAAGGAAGCAGGAAGGCTAGAGGTCAAGTCAAATGAAGGAAGAACAGATTTTGCCACACAGTGCTCGGTAGTGGCCTGATAAGAAGGCACCTTTTCTCCTTTGCCACATCTGGTCTTCAGCTGCCTCACTCTGGCCCTGTCATCATTGCTGTCTTAGGGTTTCTTGGCAGGGAGGAGATACCATGACCACAGTAACTCTTATAAGGAACATCATTTTTTTCTTTTTTTTTTTTAAGATTTATTATTATATTTAAGTACACTGTAGCTGTCTTCAGACACTCCAGAAGAGGGAATCAGATCTTGTTACTGATGTTTGTAAGCCACCATGTGGGTGCTGGGATTTGAAGTCAGGACCTTCTGAAGAGCAGTCAGTGCTCTTAACCACTGAGCCATCTCTCCAGTCCAAGGGACATTTAATTGGGGCTGGCTTACAATTTCAGAGGTTCAGTCCATCATCATCATGGTGAGATATGGCAGCTTGCAAGCAGACATGGCTCTAGAGGTGGAACTCAGTGCTCCTGAAGCTCTGAGGAGCTTGTTCCACAGGCGGCAGCAGCAGACTGTGGCCTACATCGGGCCTAACTTGAGCATATGTATGAGACCTCAGAGCCTGCCTCTACAGAGACTCATTTCCTCCTACAAGGTTACACCTCCTAACAGTGCTACTCCCTATGGACCAAACATGCAAATACATGAGTCTATGGGGGCCAAGCCTATTGAAACCACCACAACGGGGCTGTATGACCTTGGGATGTCACTGGCTTCCTGTGGGCCTTGGTTTCGGCCTTTGTAAAATGCAGGTGTTCTGAGCCAAGAATGGCGGAACACGCCTTTAATCTCAGCACCCCAAGGCAAAGACAGGTGACTCTCCGAGAGTTTGAGGCCGGTTGGGGCTACACAGTGAGACCCTGTCTCAAAGAAAGAGAAGATAAAGGTACACATGCTCTCACTAACGCAGGTGGCCTTGGAGCTTTGTGCCTCTGAGTACTGACAAGCAAATGCAGGCTAACTCTTGGCAACTGCCTAACTCCCTTCAAAAAGCTTCCCATGTTACAAAGTCATTTTTTATCTTATTTGATTTTGTTCTTCTGAGCAAAAGTCTTTGAGCCAAAGTCTTCCTGTAGCCCAAGCTGGCCTGGCATTGTGGTCCTCTTGCCTCAGTCTCTAAGTGCTAGGGTGACAGGTGTGCCACCAGGCTACTCTGAGGCCAGTTAGATGTGAGGTCCACAGAACAAGGGACTTTTCCTAAAGTTCATGTGGCAGCTTCACAGGCAATCCCTAGGGGAGTGAAGAGATGTCTTGGCCTGACTACAGGGAGTGACTTGTGTGGCAGAGTGTGGCAGTGCCTCCCAGGCTGGTTGGCCGTAGTAGTAGTGAGTAGCCTTAACCCTTTATTGTATTCCTAATGGCTTGGTCTCCCTCTGTGCAGTGCCCCCTATATTCCAGAAGATGGCCGATGTTGATACAGGCTTCGAGCCCCTGCCCCATGAGGAGGAGGCCCAGGGCGGGGTGACAGAGTACCGAGAGATTGTGGAGAACAACCCAGCTTACCTGTACTGCGATACCAATGCCATTCCACCACCAGAGCTCACGTGGTACAGGGAGGGTCAGCCCCTGTCAGCTGCTGATGGGGTCTCGGTGCTGCAAGGTAGGCCAGGTGCTGCCTGCAAAGTGACCACCCCAGAGCATCCCTGAAACTCGCAAACATAGGATAACGGTTGCATGGGGTTGCTTTCTGTGCCTAGCTTTTAAAAGGAGCTTCCCAGGCCAGGCAAGAGCCCATGTCTTGGCTTTAAGATCTCTATTGACCTTGAATGCTCAGGAAAATGGTGTGATTCTCTAGGGCAGTGTTTCTCATAGCCCCTTGGGGGTCGCATATCAGATACCCTGCATCTAAGATATTTACATTATGATTCATAACAGTAGCACAATTACAGTTATGAAGTAGCAACAAAAATAATTTATGGTTGGGGGTCCCCACAACGGGAGGAATTGTGTATTAAAAGATCGCAGCATTGGGAAGGTTGAGAAGCACTGCTCTAGGGAGAGGCAGGTCTCTTTATGTAAAGATCCTGAGGCAGGAAGGCAATGGGGATCCCAGGCTCAGCCCCTAAAGTGCCGGTCAGCCAAGCAGGAACTCAAGTTAATCCTCAGAACCCATGGAAAAGCCAGGAGTGCTGGCACACAGCACGCCATAATCCCAGCACCACAGAGGCAGAGGCAGGCAGACCTCTGGGGCTCACTAGACAGCCACTCTACTCATTAAAAACCCCAAACCAGTGAGAGACCCTGTCTCAAAAGATAATGTGGACAGCTTCAGACGGAAAACATTCAAAACTGACCTCTGACCAATTACGATTCCATGCAAGATCTTCTCCCTGGCTTTTGAGGTCTATAGCATACAGATTATGAAAAATTTCTACTTTCATTTTGCCATTTAAAATATTTCCTTATTAGAGGTTTTGTTAATTATTTAAGTGGACCTTATTTTGAAATATCTTTTATGAATGGTTTTGAAATGAAAGGCCCTGGAATGAGGCTGACAGATGCCTGGCTGTCCAGCCCCCACCACGGACCACTGCTGTTGCTATTCAGGCTGTAGTAACTCCAGGGGTGGGGGATCCCCTGGCTTAGCATCTGCATGGTAGCCTGCCAGGTCCAGACCAGCACTGGGGCTGGATAGAGGACAGGAGGTCAGTTATAACAGTCTCTGAGGCAGAGATGCCATGCATGTGGAGGTTGTCCAAGCTGGAAATTCCTGCACTGACCTCTAACCTCCTGCTAGCCTCAGACTGGGACCCCAGACTCACATCCTGGGGCTCAGCCATGGTGAGATCCCTTACACAGATCCCAAACACAAGTTGATCCCAGCTCTCGGTTAATCCCTGACCCCAGCGACTGACTTGGTTCTCACGTTAGCATGGACCTCAGCCCCACTACTGACCTCTGACCCTGGCTACCAACCCTGAGCATGTTAACGCTGAGTTGCCTATAGAGTCTCATCACAAATCCATCCAGACCTCACCTGAGCTCCACTGTGGCCTTCGCCTCCACTGCTCTGCATGTCAAGAGGCCCCGTTTCTGACCACGATCAAACCACATCCTCAGCATTGGCTGGTGACTCCCTGACCTGGATTTCTTAGCACACAGTAGCCTTACATATAGACAGGTTCTGCTCTTGGCTGCCTCCTGGTTACAAAGCGTCCCAAGTAACTCCTCCCCTCCCCCCAGCTGCCACTGTCCTAGAAGCTAACTTTTCTCTGAATTTTGCCCAGACAGCCAACTCCACCCTCTTGCTAACCCTGTTGGAAGCCTCATTTTTTCCATCTGTGAGATGGGCTACCTATGGTACTCATGCTACTGAGCCTGTACCTGAGACCTGGCCTTTAACTGAGCAAGGTTAATCTTCCCTTGACCTGAATTTCTTCACTTCTCAGACGAGGCAGGGAGTGATGGGCCCTCCAGAGGAGAAACGGCCTTGCTCTGAATTCAGGGCTCTCACCCCTGAGCTCAGGCCCCCATCCTGTGTCCCTGCAGGAGGCCGAATCCTGCAGTTGCCTCTTGTGCAGGCGGAGGATGCAGGCAGGTACTCCTGCAAGGCTTCCAATGAGGTGGGCGAGGACTGGCTACATTACGAACTACTGGTGTTGAGTGAGTGTCCCTGGTGAGGAGGGACAGGGAGGCTCTGGTCCCAGAGATGCCTCCTTTTGAAGGGCCCCGGGGAGTGGGGGTAAAATGGCTCTGGGCTCAGAAGGTTTATAATAGGGTTGCAAGCTTGGGCTTTGAAGCCAGAGGGAAGTGGAGTGGCTTTGAAGTCCCAGATAGCCACTGTCTTACATGTATGCAACTGTGAGTAGACTATAACCTCTCAGAAGCCCAGATTTCTTAGCTGCTTCCAGGCCTGAGAGGAGAGCACAGGGACACCCAGCCAGCATCTGGGACTGACTTCCTTGCTCACCCCCAGCCCAACACCTAACCCACTTCTGTTTCTCCCTTGCACCCAGCACCACCAGTGATCCCGGGAGACACACAGGAGCTGGTAGAGGAGGTGACAGTGAATGCCAGCAGTGCCGTCAGCCTGGAGTGCCCAGCCCTGGGGAACCCAGCACCTGTTCTGTCATGGTTCCAGAATGGGCTGCCTGTGTCCCCCAGCCCACGGCTGCAGGTCCTAGAGGAGGGACAGGTCTTGAAGGTGAGAACAGACCCCCTCTCAGGGTAAAAGCACTAGCAACCAAGGGACAGTGTCACCTGGGCCATATAAAGGCCTCTTAGAGTATGGGGATGTCACCTGCACAGCAAATGGCATCTGTGAGGTCCCCAGCTGCTCACACAGTGTTCATAAGTATCAGTCACTCCTGGCAAATCAGGAGCACTTGTACCACACCCAGGGCCAGCCCAGGCCTAGGGTTGCAGCCCCTTGCAAGCTCTGACCACAAGGATCTAGATCACCACACCATAGCTGCACAGACTCCCCCAGAGATAAACATAGCCCCCCACATGACCTTCTGGTCCACTTAGTTACAGAAAACCAACCAACATCAGTCTTGCTTCCCAAGACGCCACACAGAGCGCTGAAAGGGCCTCAGAGGGACTGTTCCTGGTCACTGTGAGCACCTGCAGCCCACGTGTCTGCTGTGGGGAGACTGGCAGTATGGGGATTCACTATGGAGTCCCTGGATCCTCTCAGAGCTGCCAGTCTTGGCATCAAGACTGGTTCCTGTACCCCCAGGTTTCCACTGCAGAGGTGGCCGATGCTGCCAACTACATGTGCGTTGCGGAGAACCAGGCGGGCTCTGCAGAGAAACTCTTTACCCTCAGGGTCCAAGGTGAGATGGCTGAGAGGGGACCTCTGTGGGTTCCTTGCCTCTCCATGAAGGTACCTTAGCACCTATACTCAGAGTTCAGACACCCCAGCCTGGGTCCAGCCACATCTCAAGACAAAGAACATTTGTGAGACTTCAATCATGTTTGGACCAACCAAGCCAGGAACAGCCTGGGCAGGGGGCGGGGACTGTTCTTCCAAGGTCTTACATCATCATTACTGAGCACCTACTGTGTACCTGACATGTGCCTGAAGGACACCTTCCAGCAGACCCTGGAAGATGGCCTGGCTTTGTGACTATAGAATTACTCCAAGAGATAACACAGGTAAGATGGTCTTACCATCCCAAGTCTGCTGTTGACCTCTGTGTCACCACGACCCCAGATGTGGGGACAGTTGTATCCCTGAGGATGGACTGGATAGTCCTCAAAGTTACAATCTGAAGCCCAAAAGGCTATCTGGGTTCTGCCCCTGATTGCTGTGTGGCTTTCAGAGAATGGCTATACTGCTCTGATCAAGCTATCCTGTGCTTTTGTGCAAAGCAGCTCTACCTAATGAGGCTTGCCCTCCAAGGGCTTTGTGGAGATGCGCCAGGTCGTGCTCTGAGAGCCTAGGCCAGTTCCTCGGTGAGTTCCCCCCTGGTCTGTGCTCTCCACATGTGTAACTGTCAATTCTGTCTTCATCCAGTACCACCACAAATCTCGGACTGGACCACCGGCCAGCTCACCGCCACCCTCAACAGCAGTGTCTCCCTCCCCTGTGAAGTCCATGCTCACCCAAGCCCTGAGGTCACATGGTACAAGGATGGCCAGCCTCTCTCCCTGGGACAAGAGGTTTTCCTCCTTCCTGGTTGGTAAACTGAGGCTTTGTACCCAGTTCAAGGCTCTGCTGGGAGTCTGAGATGTTCAAACCTGGGACAGGGCTGTGCACATTGGGAGGACTGGGGATTGAGAGCAGCCTGGGGCCCTGTGGCTGCTGGTGCAGGGACTGCTGTCCCGCAGGTACCCACACACTGCGGCTGGCGCGAGCACAGCCAGCTGACGCGGGGACCTACCTGTGCGAAGCCCTCAACGCCGCAGGCCGAGACCAAAAGATGGTACATCTCAGCGTTGTGGGTATGTCCTGTCCCTCTTGTGCCGCCCCCCCCTCTACTTTTCCCATCAGCCCCCTGGGAAGCCCTTGTCTTTCTCTAGGGATCCTGCTTACGAATAGTCACCAGGAGGGTAGTAAATTAGTCTTGAGAGTTGGATACACCAGGGTTTGATGCAGCCATGCACAGGTTTGCTCTGTGACCTTGGGCTAGTGTCTCCCCCTCTCTGAGCCCCCAAATGTCCTGTGTGTGAGGTGACAATCCCTATGAAGATGAAGGGAAATTTCAGTTCTTGGCTCACCATGCGGCTCACCGTAAGCTTCAGTGGCAGTCACGTCGAGGGGGCAGAACACTGGCGAACCCTAAGAGCGAGGCTAGGAAGGTCAGAGACTCTTGGCTTGCAGCCTATGACAGCACTCTCAGTCTTTGGAATTCCCTTGGGAGAAAGCTGGTCTGCAGTGTTAGCAGCCAAGATTCTCTGGAAAGTTCTTTTCAGTCCTGGGGGAAGTTCATTCATTTGTAAATATATAGCTATGCCAAGCCCTGAGAACTCACAGCTGCGTATGGATGCCTACAAGAGTTAACAGTTGTACCAGGGGCTGAGGGACCCCACAGAAGGCTGTGCCTAGTGCGGAGATGCTGGCAAGAAAAAAAAAAGCCCTGCGGTCAACACCTTCTCTAGGCACCAGGGTTCACATCCTCCAGCAACCATGGCTCAGGCCCACCATTTGATCTAGTGGGGCTCCTTGGGCCATTTACCCAGGGTGGTTTGGGGGCAATAAACAAGACCATAGTGCCCCCTCACTGTGCTCTCCGGCCCTTAGCTCCCCCCAGCTTTAAGCAGGCTCCTGGGGGCCCCCAGGAGGCCATCCGGGTCAGAGCAGGGGACAAAGCCATCCTAAGCTGTGAGACAGATTCACTCCCAGAGCCAGCTGTGACCTGGTTCAAGGACCAGCAGCCCCTAGCCCTGGGGCAGCGGATTCAGCATCAACAAGGTGGACAGAAACTGGAGATCCTGGATTCACAGGTCAGTGGCTGTGGGCAGCTTGGGCAGTGGGCACAGCGCTTCCTGCCCCCATAGGCCTGGACCTAAGACAATGTGAGGGTGCCATCTCCTTAACCCAAGTAAATACACACACACACACACACACACACACACACAGTGATCTTGAACAGAATCCTTCCACTCTGGAGCAGGTCAGACTCTCAAGTGTTTGTTGAATGAATATGTGCCTCTCCCCTGGAATCCCATCTTCTGACCCAGCTCCAGCCCCACAGTAAAGCGCAGACCAGGGCATACTGGACCAAGTCTGCTCCCCTCACTTCCAGGGTCTTGAGAGAGGCCAGACAGTCCTATCTCCCTCATAGCTTCCCAGACAAGGCGACTCTCTGGGGAATCTCTATTCCACACACTAACACCGGGTACTCTGTCCCAGGCATCAGATAAGGGCGTGTACAGCTGCAAAGTTAACAACACAGCTGGAGAGGCCACCCGGACCTTTGTCCTTGCCATTCAAGGTAAGCCAGGACCAGTTTAGACCCCAACATTTTGAGAATACAGACTTTTGCGATCTTGTGGGAGATGGGGTCTCAGAAAACCTAGTGGTCACTGAAGTCACCCCAAACTGGTAGCTTTGGGGTTCTTGTCTCATGAATTTGGAGAGTGAAACTCACAGACTCCAGAGGGTGAATTTTAGAGAACTTATTTTAGGTACACAAGTGGGAGAGACAGACAGACGGATAGATGGACGGACGGACAGACAGACAGACAGACAGACAGACAAGAGGCCACGCTCCTGTATAGTCAGAGCTCATCCCAGGAAATAGGGTACCACTGAGGTGCCAGTACAGACCTTTCTAAAGGACTTATGGCAGAAACGGGGTGAGACACAGGGAGGGCTGAGCTAGCTGGCCAGTCTGGTCCTTCTCTGTTGTGGTCATGCCCTCGTGTGCAGCTTCCATGTAAGGGTGAGTGACCAAAGGAGCCAGGAGCCAGGGCTCTCTCCTGGCATTCCCGACCTCCAGCAGGGACATTCCTGCAACCACTGCTCTGGGGTCCCTGCTCCCCCTGGCCATTTCCTAGCCTCTGTCTGTCACCCCCAAGCAGCTCCCAGGGCTGCCAGAATGAGTTCAATGGTTGGATCACTGAGGTCCTACAGCCCAGGGCTAAGTGCACAAGATCTGGAGTTTTCAAAACCAAGAAGGGAGTGAGGACGTAGCACAAAATCAAGGCCTGGGGCGTGCCTATAATCCCATGGGAGGGAGGAGGAAGTGGGGAATCAGGGGCGTGCCTATAATCCCATGGGAGGGAGATGGAAGTGGGGAATCAGGGGCGTGCCTATAATCCCATGAGAGGGAGGTGGAAGTGGGGAATCAGGGGCGTGCCTATAATCCCATGGGAGGGAGAAGGAAGTGAGGAATCAGGGGCGTGCCTATAATCCCATTGGGAGGGAGGTGGAAGTGGGGAATCAGGAGTTAAAGATATGTAAGCTACACCCTTAGGTAGATAGCTATCTCAAGACCAGACTGAGACCTTGTCTCAAAAACAAAACAAAACAAAACAAAACAAAAACCCACATAGGACTTTTTTTGCGACATGCTTGGAAGGACTTAGTGGGATAATTCTGTTCCTCTGCCTGCCAAGTTTCACAGAAAAGCAGAACCTGCCCACTGGGCATACTGGGCACTAATCTGCTGTATAGATTAGACACCAGGCACATGCTTGGCAGCTCAGCACTGGGCTGAGGGAAATCTAGATCAGACACCCATCCCAAAGGACTGCTGGTCTGTGGATCAGCTGGGATGCTGCTATGGACATACTTCAAAACTGTGGCTTTCTAGTTCCATCTGCGAATAAAGCAACTCCTGCCTCCATCAATAGAGTGTAAAACAAAAACCTCTAAGCTTCCCAAGAGGAAAAAAACTGGAGAGCAGGGAAGAGTGCAGAAACCTACCTTCTCTCCCGCAGTGCCCCCAACATTTGAGAAACCTGAAAGGGAGATGGTGAGCCAGGTAGCTGGGCGCCCCCTAGTCCTGGCTTGTGATGTGTCCGGAACCCCAGCTCCCACTGTGACTTGGCTGAAGGACAGATTGCCTGTGGGTAAGTAACCATGTCCTGCTGGCCATTTTAGCGCAAAATAGGTCTTCATTTAGTGGAGCAACGATAGAAGCCCAGGGAATTGTTTGGTGTGGATGGTCTTGTCAAAGATGGAGGAGGGCTCGTGCAACATGGTGGTTCAAGCTTGCAATCCTAGCAGGGGAGGCAGAGCCACAGGGAGCCAGCCTGCTCCCTTGGAACTGACCTTGGCTGATGGTTCCCGAGGGAGAAGAGCCCATCACAGCAGTGAGGGAGGAGAGCAAGCTGCAAGCGTGGTGCTAGGAGCAGGAAGTCGAGAGAACACAGCTTTATCCACAGATGGGAAGCAAAGGGAGTGGGACCAGACTATGAACTCTCAGAGACCTCCTCCAGTGATGGCTGCCTGTAACCTCCCAAACATCTGGGGGGATTGCCAGGTGTCAAATACCTGAGCCTAGGGGGCTCTGGCTCTCTCTCTCTCTCTCTCTCTCTCTCTCTCTCTCTCTCTCTCTCTCTCTCTCTCTCTCTCCCTCCCTCCCTCCCTCCCTCCCTCCCTCCCTCCCTCCCTCCCTCTCTCTCTCTCTCTCCCTTTCCCTTCCTCCCTCCGTCTCGTCCCCCTTCCCTCTCTTCCTAAGGGAAGTTAGGCTGCTCTGTGATGGAAGCTATAGCCCCATTTGCCCTTCAATATTTCCATTGGCCACTAGAAGGCAGTATCGGGAGCCACTCCAGCATGGAGTCCTCTGGTGTCTGTTCCCTCCACTCAGAAGACAAGAGACTCTTCAGGCCTGGCTATCCCCAGGCTTGGGTCTGCTCTGAGCTGTGCCTTCTCCTGTCAATCAGCTCTGCACCTGCTTGGCCCTGGGTCCATCCATCTTAGCTCTCCTCCTCACCCTTGACCTCTACATCCTGCTAAGGTCAGCTGTGGACACTCAACCTGTCAGCTGGTAAATTCTATGGCACTGCCCACTGAGGCCTCCCCCATGTGGGCATCACTGCCCCCTGCCAGTGCCTGGTGAGGGCAGCACCCCTGCCCCTGCTGGTCTCAGGCCCACGGGTCCCTTTAGTACCGGCAGAAGGTTCTGACAGCTCATCTCTGAGTGGCAGCTGTGGAGATCTCAGGTTGTGGCTGGACAATGTGTTCCCCCATCCCACTCACCTGCAGATTCTATCCTAACTTTTCAGACTGTAGCTTTAGTGAGCTACAGTTTACATCCTACACAGTCCAGCCGTTTAAAGAGTATCACTCAAGGTGTATCCAAGGAGTGGAGCCACTGCCACGATCAATGTCACCATTACCCAGTGAAGAATCCCCAAAACCATTAGGCATCACCCCCATGCCTCCCAACTTCCCACCCACAGCAGTCGACTGCTGGTTTCCGTGAAATGGCGTCACGTCATCCTGTGACCTTCTGCATCTGCCTCGCTCCACTTAGCCAGAGCCTTTGAAAGCTCACTGGGCAGCCTGGATCAGTCCTTTTTGGGTTTTTTTTTTCAGAAATAAATTTATTTTTCATTGTTCCTTTATTTTTTTAAAAGAATTATTTATTTATTATATGTAAGTACACTGTAGCTGTCTTCAGACACACCAGAAGAGGGCATCAGATCTCATTACAGATGGTTGTGAGCTACCATGTGGTTGCTGGGATTTGAACTCGGGACCTTCAGAAGGACAGTCAGTGCTCTTAACCACTGAGCCACTCTCTCCAGCCCCTCATTGTTCCTTTATATAATACCTCATGTGGCTTGGTAGCCCTGGCTTGTTGGACTACTTGCTATGTAGACTAGACTGGCCTTAAACTCGCAGATATCCACCTGCCTCTGCCTCCCACGTGCTGGGATGGAAGGCATGAACAAGTAGCACTCTTTCTTAACCAGCCTTTGGGCTGTCACGACAAGGCCACTGTGAGCCTGGCCTGCAGGTGTCTGTGGGGGTTCAGGGTTCTGGGGTGGGGTGTGTTTTTGTTTTTCCTGAGTGGAGCCTAGAGTTAGCCTGGCCTTAAACCCTCTATCAGGCCTCTAGTTTTTCACGCACGCTGTTCCCTGCCTGGAATGCCTCATGGCTTTATCTGCTTGCATCTGACTGGTTTCTGCTCAAGCTTTGTCCCAGCACCCCCCCACACACACACATTAAGGAGTACTCCTTGCTCCTACTGCCCCTCCCATCCCTCTCTGGTACTCTCCTACCCCTCCCCTGGCCTTCCATCCCCGCCCCCTGCCCTCCAACCCCCAGCTTCCTGACACTGAGAGAGAGTCACGGTCACAGCATCCGCTCTCAGCTGCACTGTGCCTTAGTGAGACATTTCATGCTTCAGGAAGACAGGGACCACCATGCTTGCCTTTTTCTCCCAAGCTCGAGGTAGGACACAGGGTGCAACTGGTCCATGCATGTGGTGCTGAAAGACTGGACAGGGGTCAAGGTGGGGTGGACGTAGGGCTGGTATGATTAGAAATGCCTTCAGGACAGACCTGCAAGGGGGCATTCTAAGCTGCTGAGCAGAGTCCCAGGAGCCCCAGGGGTGACTTGTGTGGGGCCACTGAGTGACTGATTCCCCTTGGCCACCAAACTGGATATAAATAGGTGTGGGACCCTAAGTGGGAGGGAGGGAGGGAGGGCTATAGGAAGTAGAACAGTCATGGATGGGTTAAGGAAGGCAGTTGTGATATACTGACATAGGCTCTGGTCACCACTGAGAGAGCATCAATGTGAGAGTGTGGAGGTCACGTTGGCTGGGGGTCTGTCTGTGTGGGATCATCTTAAGCATGTTTCCTGTTGAGGAAAGACCCAGCCAGACAATGGATGACACCTTTCCCTGGGATTGGGTCCTGAGTTATATGCAGGTAGAGAAAGCTAGCTCAACACAGATGTGCACACATTCCTTCTTTCTCTGCTGTGGCTGTGACAAGCTGCTTCCCGATGCCACCACTCCCTCTCAAGTACTGTCACCTGGAGCAGTGAGCCTAATGACCCCTGTCTCCTTTACGCTGCCTTTGCCAGGGTAACTTTTCACAGTGGCAGAAGTGAAACTAGGCCAGTGGGGATCTACAAAGGTGCCTCTGACCCACTGGTGCCTCAGTTTCCCTGTCAGTACAGGAAGGGAGTACAGGACTCAAGGGCTTCCCTGCCTTCCACAGAGAGCAGTGTGGTGCATGGCGTGGTCTCCCGAGGCGGCCGCCTCCAGTTGAGTCACCTGCAGCCGACCCATGCTGGTACCTACACTTGTGTGGCTGAGAACGCCCAGGCAGAGGCCCGCAAAGACTTTGTGGTGTCTGTACTAGGTACGTCTGCATTCTACATGACCCCTCTTTGCCCCATCCCCAGCAGCCCTTGCTGCTGGCAGGCCCTCACCATAGCCCACGTCACAGTGCCTCCCCAGATCCAGAACTCAGGCATGGCACAGGAACACAATGTGCTGGAGAGACAGGAGATACGGCTGCACTGTGAGGCTGAAGGCCAGCCGCCCCCAGATATAACCTGGCTGAAGGACGGTAGCCCATTGGACCAACATGTGGGGCCTCACCTCCGGTAAGGCCAGGTTGTGCCTCCTGAGGCATCGGGGTTGCCAGCCTGTGTGCGCCTGCCCTCAGTGACTCCTCCCCATGCAGGTTCTATCTGGATGGCAGCACCCTGGTGCTGAAGGGCCTAAGAGCAGCAGACTCGGGTGCCTACACCTGTGTAGCCCACAACCCAGCTGGAGAGGATGCCAGGCTACACACGGTGAATGTACTGGGTGAGGAACTGAGGCTGAGGCGAGGCAGGGAGCCCCAGTGCCTTGTGAGAAAACCTACAGGATGATGAGTGGGCAGAGTCAGGAACCTCCATTCAAGACCTGGTGATAGCCACTCTGCAGACTCCCTGGGTCTTCAGGCGAGTCACAAGCTTCCCAGCCCAAAGATCATCAGGGACTTAGGACAGAGAGGCCATGAAAAGATTGAGTGAATCTGGGGTCCCAGACAGTGGGCCTCATCTCTCCAGGGCATAGCCAAGACTCCAAGACCCTAACTACAATGGCTACAGTGGCATAAGGTCAATCCCTCATCACTTTTAATCTACCACTCCAGTTCCTCCCACCATCGAGCAACAAGCTGGTGATACAGGGACCCTGGTGAGCAGGACTGGAGAGCTGGTGACCATGGTGTGCCCTGTCCAAGGATCCCCACCCATTCACGTGAGCTGGCTCAAGGATGGCCTGCCCCTTCCACTCTCCCAGCGCACCCTCCTCCACAGCTCTGGCCGCACCCTCAGGTAGGGGAGCCCAGCCTCTGGTCCCTGGTGACAGTTGCTGATGCACTCTCCAGGCCACTCAGGCTCCAAATGCTTCCGTGAGAATAGAAAAATACAAATAGTACAGACACCGAGGTTTATGGTGATTAGAGAAACCAAGAAGGTCCTGCCACCTAGTGGAACCCCAAAAGAGGCCTCATCCTGTGGTCAGATGGAGAAGGCATAGTCCAAGAGGACACCTGAGTGTACTGGCCTGGCAACACCAGGTAGAAAGCAAGGAGGGCTTCCTGGAAGGGGCCTGAGCCAAGCTGGTGGTTCTAGACTCCAGCAAGCAAGAGAGTCTTGCAGCTGAAGGGACCAGGTATAGGGGGATAGTAAAGGCCCCAAACCATGACCTCGAAAGACAGTCGAAGCTGGTCAAGGGGACACAGTGACAACAGAGCGTGTCGTGCCGTGGTCAAGGCTAGATGCTCACCTCATATTGGTGCTGAGGCGGAAGAAGGTGGAGCCAGGCCTGGTTTCCATGGAGCAGGACAGGAAGACAACAGGGACAGGCAGATGTTACAGGTGGGGTCTTGAGTTTCCTAACAAGCAACAATTATCGTGGTGGGGGTTTCTCCTGGGTTCTGGGAATCTTGCAAAACAGTAGGGATGCACAGCGAGCACCTTTACACACTGAGTCACCTTGTCAGCCCAGAAAGGGAAACTTTTAAAGGCAAAATGAGAATTATACAAGATACCCTGAAACCCCAGTCCTTAACGGCGCATTGCTGGTGAGAGTGCCCCTATCTGAAGCGGCATGGGTCACTGCCAGGTAGGAGTACTCACAGAACATTTTCCACATGTGCTCAGAGGTTTGTCAGACATCTTTGGTGACACCCACATTTGGCAGTCATACATAAGAACCATCCCCCACCGCCCTCAGCTTTACCAACTGCTTTGGGCATGACCAAAGAGACTCCATTTTGAATCTGACTACTCTTGACACCACGCTTCCCAGTCACCTGGGGGAGATGCACTGTCTACTTGGAGCTTGGGGAAATAGACACTCAGGGACTATTAGCATCATGGAAGATTCTGGAAGCCAGATCAATTCAACCATCTGCCACACATGTGCATGTACCTTGTCCTTTAGACTTGGAAAAAGGCTTTTGGCAGGGACAGGAGGGTGTGGGAAGGCTCTGTTCAGGAAGGGAGACTGGCCTGGCTCTGACACCATGATCCTCTCTGGTCCATCACAAGAGCAGCCCAGAACAAGCTGGGGGCTCAGGAGAAAGGGGACGGAATGGGGCCAGTAGATGGAGACAACCCAGGTGGGTCCTGAGTGATTGCCAGTTGGAAGGATGCCTGCTGGGACAACGAGGCAGAGGTTTGGCTGAGGCAGTAAGGACTAGAGAAGGTAGTGGGTGTGGGGCTCAGGGAAGAGTCGTTGGGGCTTTCCCCAAGGAGCACCAGGAGGCCCGGAAAGGGGTGTGAACTGGAGCTAGAGGGTTCTCCTTTCAGAATCAGCCATTGGGAACAGAGATAAGAAAACTCTTAATCCCAGCACTTGGGAGGCAGAGGCAGGCAGATTTCTGAGTTCGAGGTCAGCCTGGTCTACAGAGTGAGTTCCAGGACAGCCAGGGCTACACAGAGAAACCCTGTCTCGACAAACCAGAAAAGGGACTGGAGAGATGGCTCAGCAGTTAATAGCACTGACTGCTCTTCCGAAGGTCTTGAGTTCAAATCCTAGCAACTACATGGTGGTTCACAACCATCCATAATAAGATCTGATGCCCTCTACTGGTGTGTCTGAAGACAGCTGCAGAGTACCCACATACATGAAATAAATAAATAAATAAATAAATAAATCTTTTAAAGAAAGAGAAACCAAAAACAGAAAAGAAAAGAAAACTCAACTGCTTTCCCTTTTCTCTTCCATCTCCCCTTCCCTCTCCCCTTTCCTCTCCCCTTCCCTCTCCCCTTCTCCCTCTTCGGGGCGGGGACTCAGGATCTCTCAGGTGCAGCTGGCAGATTCAGGCGTCTTCACCTGTGTGGCTGCAAGCCCAGCTGGTGTGGCAGACAGGAACTTCACCTTGCTGGTACTAGGTATGGGGCAGGGTGGGGCAGTAAGTACCACTCGGGCTACGACAGATGAGAATAAAATCCCCATCCGAGGTTCAGCAGGGTGTGTCCGGGTAGAGCCATGGGCATTCCAATCTAATTTCTTCCATTTATGCCCCAAGTTGTGAGCAGACACACCAGCGCCAGGAATTGACAGGCATAATTTGTGGTGATGAGCAGTGGATCTGGGCCCCAGCTCCATTAGGTGGACAAGGGGGTGCACATTGGAGGACTCACCTAGCATGGGATTTCTAAAGGGTTTATCCATGAGGACCATAGGCCGCAGACTGTGCAAAGATCCAGGGTGAGGGCCACCTGCTGCGGATTGATGAGGAGCCTACACTTGTCCCCCTCAGTGCCCCCCATCCTGGAACCAGTGGAGTTTCAGAACGTCGTGATGGCTGCCCAAGGCTCTGAAGTAGTCCTTCCGTGTGAGGCCCAGGGAAGCCCCCTGCCCTTCGTGTCATGGATGAAAGATGGGGAGCCCTTGCTGCCCCAGAGCCTTGAGCAGGGGCCTGGCCTGAAGCTGGAAGCAGTGAGCACTGGTGACTCGGGGACCTACTCCTGCACGGCAGCCAGCGAGGCAGGGGAGGCCAGGAGGCACTTCCAGCTGACAGTCATGGGTGGGTGCCTTGTCCTCAGCAGTTTCGGAGGCTGGAGGGGGAGGGGGGACTCCAGGGCTGAGAAACAGCCAGTGAGGAAGAGGAGTTCCCTGGAGGTCTGGAGTCACCTTTGTGAGGCTCCAGAGAGAGGCCTCGCTGGCCCAGCCTGCCGTGCCTCTGTGGCTGAGAAGTCCGGTTCTCTTCAGGTCTATTCCAATATTTTCTTTACCACCAGACCCTTGGTGTCAAAAGCAAAAGCTAAGTCAGGCAGTGGTGGCGCACGCCTTTAATCCCAGCACTTGGGAGGCAGAGGCAGGCGGATTTCTGAGTTTGAGGCCAGCCTGGTCTACAGAGTGAGTTCCAGGACAGCCAGAGATATACAGAGAAACCCTGTCTCAGGAAGAAAGAAAGAAAGAGAGAGAGAGAGAGAGAGAGAGAGAGAGAGAGAGAGAGAGAGAGAGAGAGAAGAAAAGCAAAAGCTAGAGCTGCCAATGTGTAGGGACACAGCCTCACGATGTAGCCCAAAAGTGTGCAATGAGGGGCCATATATTTGCTTCAGTTCTGTCTCTTTCCCATGTACCAAGTCCTTGTTGAGATCAAGGTACAAATAATTGTCCTGGGGCATGGACCTGTGGTTTCTATGTCTATGTGACCTCCCAGAACACCCCCCTCCACACACACTGTACTCAACTCTTCCTTGCTCCTTCAGCAATAAGCCTCTTGATGGTGGGGGAGGGGAGAAAGCTGACCCAGGGTGGACATCTTGCAGATCCCCCCCACATTGAGGAGTCTGGTGAGACTTCAGAGCTGTCGCTGACGCCTGGTGCCCACCTGGAACTCCTGTGTGAGGCCCGTGGCATCCCCCCACCCAACATCACTTGGCATAAAGACGGACAGGCCCTGAGCAGGGTGGAAAATGACAGCCAAGCTGGCCGTGTGCTCCGGGTGCAGAATGTGCAGGTATCGGCACCGCCCGCTAGGGGTGGGTTAGGACCGGAGAAGAAGTGGGCAGCTGCCAAACGTTCCCCAGGTCCTCTTTTGTGTGTCTCGTGGGTAGAGACATGATCCCCATGCCTAAGTCCTTATGGATTCCCAGGAAGGGCAGAGCCAAGGCTGATAAAACAAACAAACCAAACCAGATAGCTAGAACAACGACTTCAGGTCCTGCCCTTGTACCTCAAAAGCAAGATGGAGACGAGAATTGCAAGGAGGGATAGTCTGGCCAGAAGGTGGGATGGCAAGAGGGGTGGACATGGGGAGCCAGAAGCAGCTGACCTCCTTGCCCTGTCCCCAGGTGGACAATGCTGGGCTGTACACCTGCCTGGCTGAGAGCCCTGCAGGGGAAGCCGAGAAGAGCTTCCGGGTCAGGATTCAAGGTAGGGATGGGGTATGGGGACAGGGGAAGGGGGAGCGGTGTGGGATCTGTAAGTGTGAGTCCGTCTCTCATATCCTGTCACCCCCCAGCCCCTCCAAATGTTGTTGGGCCCCGGGGTCCCCGCTCTGTGATTGGCTTGGCTCCAGGGCAGCTGATCCTGGAGTGCTCCGTGGAAGCAGAACCAGCTCCAGAGATTGAGTGGCATCGAGGCGGCGTCCTGCTTCAGGTGAGCCCTCCATCTCCAGCCGAGGCCTCTGACCAAAAGACTGCAGGGTTCTGAGGGTCTGTCTGTCTGGACGTCACTCCGCATGTCTGCTCTGGGCACATCTACCTGATGTTACCGTCACTCTGTGTCATGGTTGGACACTGCAGCAAGACCAGGATTTGTACCTGGTGCTCTTTCCATGGTACCCTGAGGCCTTTGTGACCCAAACCTATGTTGTACCTATGGACTGGGAGATTGTGGGTCTGAGGGCTCAATGACAGTGCTCAGCCCCTCCAGGTTCGCAGGGTCTCAGCAGAGTGACCCTCTGCTGCAGGTCTGTTGCTCACCTAAGATGAAGCAGAGCCTCCTGCGTCTCTCAGACCCCATGGCCTGGTGTTTGTCTAGGCCAAGACTAGTTTGATCGATAGGGAACCATGAAGCAGAAACTATGGGAGGGATGGTCATACAGCCCTGCAGGAAGGACCCAGAGAGGGGCTGGACAACACTTGATATATATATATATAAAACACTTGATATATATATATCCAAGGTATTTCCTCCTACCCCTGGCTTTTCCCAGCAAGAGGATGCCAACTCAGGACTCAGCTCTGAATCCATGAGACCAAGGTCGTAGCCAAGGGTCAGTAAAGATCCCTCTTTCTCCTCCTCTGTGGGGCTCCGCAGGCAGACGTCCACACTCAATTTCCAGAGCAGGGCAGATTCCTCAAGCTTCAGGCACTGAGCACCGCGGACGGCGGGGACTACAGCTGCACAGCCCGCAACACGGCAGGCAGCACCAGCGTGGCTTTCCGTGTGGAGATCCACAGTGAGTGTCCCCCTCCCCGCCCGCCTTCCCCTCAGTGCCACAGGCTCCCAGCCCTGCCCTCTGCCCCTCCCCAGCGGCACCCACCATCCAGCCAGGACCGAACGCCGTGAACGTCTCAGTGAACCGCACAACCCTGCTGCCCTGCCAGGCCCAAGGTGTGCCCACGCCCCTCGTGAGCTGGCGGAAGGATGGGATCCCTCTGGACCCTGGGAGCCCCAGGTGGGAGACGGGAGGGGAGGGCTCTGGGAGGATCTTGGGTTTAGGCTCCTCTCTACCAGACACAGAAAGAAACTCATTTGGGCAGCTGGAGCAGAAAAGTGGCCTTACACCAGATGTGGGCGGCTCTCGATCACAAGGACAGGCACACCACTGACCCTGTCAATCTGTTTCTCCATAGATGGTGTCTTCTCCTCACCCTCTTTCCCTCTCTCCTACTTCTATAAGCATGACAGGTTCCCTCTCTCCACCCCAAGTTTATAGCTCCCCTACTCACACAGCCTGTGGAAGCAGCAAGCCCTCTGTAAATATTAAACCCAAATTCCCAAGGCACTCAATGCCATTGGCCCCGCCTGTGTGATGAACCACCCTCTGTCCAATCTACTGCATCCAAGGGCAGGATGATATAGCACCTCCTGGCCATTGAGGCCGTTCTCGAACCCGGTGAGCCTGCTACCCCTGGAGCAGCCCCTCCTGACTGCTCTGGCAGAGCACGTTACTTCCTTAGTCTCTCAAGTACAGGACTGACTTGTCATTGTAAGGAGAGCTGGGGGCAGAAGGGAGCATCTTGCTGGAAACGCAGTCAGGGGTCCAACCCCATCTGCCTGTCTCCAGGACAACCCCTCTCTGTTCCAGGCTAGAGTTTCTGCCTGAGGGCTCACTGCAGATTCATCCAGTCCTGGCACAGGATGCTGGACACTACCTCTGCCTAGCATCCAACTCTGCTGGCTCCGACCGGAAAGGCCTAGACCTTAGAGTCTTTGGTAGGTGGGCGGGGGGCTGGGGGGGGGAATCATCCTCCTGCCTTCAGCATCTGCTCCTGCCTGGGGTCAGGGGCAAAAAGCAGTGATCCTCAAGAGGTTTCGGCCATAAAGCTGTTGAGAGAAAGGTTTTACCCATATGTAGTCAGAGGACACATCTGTCACACACCCTTCCTTAAAAGCACAGGACATGGAATGTTCCATGGGAGCTGGCTCAAAGCCACTGGGTTCTCTGCTTAAGCTTTTCCTCCCGTGGCAGTTTTACCACCTTGCAGAACTCTGACCTTAGGTGGGACTGATGGACAGAAGCCTTGGTAGCCTCCTTCAAGTGTGGGGTGTCAGGAAGGCACCAAGGCAGGGACTCAGAAGGCCCAACCAATCCATTGTTCCTTGTTAGTTCTCCCTGGAAAAGTCCCCTCCCCCAGCTCCCTGGGATGGGTTGAAGATGGCAGTCAGTGTCCCAGTTGTGAGCACAGTCTCAGAGAGCCCCCCTTATCCCCGCCCCATGCCTTTTTCTAATAACCAACCTCTCCCTAGAGCCCCCAGCCATTGCCCCTGGCCCCTCCAACCTGACCCTGACGGCCCACAGCCCGGCCTCACTACCCTGTGAGGCCAGAGGCTCTCCCAAGCCCCTGGTGACCTGGTGGAAGGATGGGCAGAAGCTGGACTTCCGCCTGCAGCAAGGCGCCTACCGGTAACGACCAGTCCATCTACGGTGTAGATATATGGAGGTCGGGGCCCATCACACCGAGTGTGGCAGGGTCAGTGAGGAGGGTCCAGGACCCCAGATGCCCGGGAGAAATTGTGACCCTGAGGCAGAGGGGACCCGCTGGCAGGAGAGAAGGTGCTTGAACCCATGCGCCACAGAAAAACATGCGTGACTTATTCAGCACATTACAAACAGGACATGGGGTTCTTGGGAGCGGGCTCAGTGGCAAGTCAGTTGCTGGGCATACAGGAAGCCTGTAGTGGTAAATAATTAAAGTCTGCTCTATGCTCCTGACGGGTGTATGCATGAGCTCTGGAATCCCAAGTTAAAGACACACACATGCAACCTTTGTATTGAATATGCCCTGGCTAGCTCAATGGCTGGGCCATTTTTGAACTTCCTTGTGGCTAACACACTCCCCTCTGATATTCCTGAGTTAATTCTTGCTAAATCTATACTTCATCTCTGCAATCTTAGACCCAATCTGGGAAATGGCCCCTGGGGGCTGCTTTCCCCAATTCTTGCATGTTGGCGGGCTCTCCCTCCTGCAACTTTTCCTGTGTGTTCTGTCTCCTTCCCCCTCCTAATGGTGGAATCCCTCTCTCTCCTTTGCATATCTTGCCTGGGAATCCTAGAAGTCCCCCCTCTGTCCCTCTGCCCATCCATTAACTGCTAGCTTTTTATTGACCAGTTAAAACACCAACTGTTGGCAGGACCTGCAGCGGACGTACGAATTCCCTTGTAAACACAAATCAAATCCCCAACGGAAGCCCGTCACTACTTCTGAGAGTGTTGCCCACGTATCCCATGCGGCCAATGGGCAGTGACCATCAGAAGTGTTTGCTGTGTCTCATCAGTGACACACTGTCCCAAACGTGTAGGAGGCAGAGCAACATCACTGCATTCGAAAGTCACCCACAAGCCCAGCAGCTGAGACTTTTAGGACTAGGAAGTTCTAGAAGATACATCTTTCAGTGTGTGCTGTTTGTCTGTGTGGAGTATATCCCATGTGTGTACAGCAGCTCAGGAAGCCTGAAGAGCACCTCAGATCCCCTAGAGCTGGAGTTACTACCCAGAAGTGTAGGAGGTCCCCTGAGCCTCTGAGGTGCTAGAAGATCCTAGAAGAGTCGTGTCTAGAGATAAATGCAGGACAGGCCTGGAGTGGGGAGACCGCTTTGGCTCACCCCAGGCCCCTCACTTCAGCCATCCCTATGTCCATCCCAGGCTTCTGCCTTCCAATGCCCTGTTCCTCACAGCTCCCAGCCCTCAGGACTCGGCCCAGTTTGAGTGTGTCGTGAGCAATGAGGTGGGCGAGTCCCGCAGGCGCTACCAGGTGACCGTCCTCGGTAAGTCCTGGCAGAGGTGGGAAATGTGGGTACGACATCCTCCCTCCTGGGAGCTCTTCTGACAGCAGGGACTTGTGCTGGCTTCACCCCAAGACTTCTGTGTATCTTAGGACACTTCCTTCAGGAAGTTCTCCTGGGTTTTACTTCCCACCACTCAGACATTATCTAATCTACAACAGTCTAAACTCAAATCTGCTCCTTCCTCAGCTGCCTGGGTCTTCAAGGCAAACTAAAGTCTCAGCTGGACCTGTGAGGTCTCGTGTGGTCCAGCCCCACAGATGCCACCCAGGTTCAGCTTCCCCCATGGCTTGCCCTGGGACCAGCTGTGCCTCTGTCTGCCTCAGGATCTCCTCACAAGCTGTTCCCTCTGCCAGAAACACGCTTCCTTCACCCAACCAAACCTACTTTCTCTCCAGATTTCAATTCTGTGTCACCTCTCCAAAGTCACCAGGCCAACATCTCTACAGAGAGCTATTCACGACTATCTCTGTGCCCAAAAATATCTGCTAAGTGTGCAGTATGACTTTGCCATTCCCTCAGCTTCCATCTCTGCTGTCACCCCTCATGCCATCTCATGTCCTAGCCTCCCTTCATGACAGTTCTGTCCCTGAGGTCCTGTGGCCACCTGTCCCCTCTGTACCTCAGCAGGGACTTGTCTTGTGTTCCAGTGCCTCCCACCATTGCGGACGACCAGACACATTTCACGGTGACCAGGATGGCACCTGCGGTCCTCACGTGCCACAGCACAGGGTCACCAGCCCCAGCTGTGTCCTGGAGCAAGGCAGGCACCCAGCTGGGAGCAAGGGGCAGCGGCTACCGAGTCTTGCCCTCTGGTAAGTTACAGAGAGCAGCAGAGATGCCTCTGAGGAGAGAGGACTCTGCATTAAGGTGTGGAAGGGCTCTGGGCAGCAGGAAAGAAGCAAGGATTACTCACCTTGCTGTGTAACCTGAGAGAAGACCCTTGCCCTCTCTGAGCCTCAATACCCCTTCCTGTGCAGTGTCTGCTGTCTGAGGCCCATCAGAGGAACTGTGGATTGTGGAAAAATCAGGTGTTTCTGATGAAAGGAGAAAAATCTGTGGGAGTATTGGCAAAGCTAGCTTCACCCAAGGGTGCTGGCCTTCATTTTAAAACCATGCTCTTGACCCTCTGGTGTTTGAGAAGTTCTATCATTGATGGAATTTGGATAACAGATTTGTAAAATGCCTTTGCTGGGCTGAGAATACAGCCCACTTGCTAGAACACTCTCCTAGCCTGTGGAAAGACCTGGACTCCACCCCCAGCATCACATAAAGCTGGCTTGTTGGTACGCACCAAGTATTTCCAGTACTTGAGAGGTGGAGGTAGGAGGATCAGAACGTCAAGGTCATCCTCAGCTATATAGTAGGTTCAAGGCCAGCCTGGGCTACATGAGACCCCGTCTCAAAAAGAAATTGCATTTACTTCTCAGATGTACAAGTATACAAAAATGATTGTGGCGGTTCCCTAAATGAGTGCTCTTGCTAATTAGGAATCCCTGCTCTCAAGACCACTGGGCAGGGCGGCCCCTGCTTTTCAGACTCTCTAGGTGCCATGGATCTCACGTTCCATTACAGGGTTATAGGCCAGTGACCTCGCTCCTCCCCACCCCCAGCAGGCCCCAGGGGTGCAGTGAGAAGGTTAAGATGAGGATCGTTGCTTGCTACCCACCCTCTTTCCAACCGGAGAGAGCAGAGGGAAGTCCTGGGGGGCGGGGATTCTGAGAGAAGCACATTGGGGAGAACACAGGTTCTCAGCAAGGAGCAGCTGACCCCAAGAGCCCAGAGCCCTGAGGCCCTGCAGCCCATCTTGTCTGCTTCTCATTATGTACATGGAGAAACTGAGGCCAGAGAGTAGAAGGCAGGGAGCATGGTGGGCTCCGAACTCGCTCCCATGCCCTCTATGCCTTTTACCCATGGGCAACAAAGGCAGTTTGAAAGGGTGTTGGTAACAGCCCTGCCCTCTCCCATATCCCATATCTCCCTAATCCCATCCCTCCTCCCCAACCATGCCTGGCTCCCACCCACAGGAACCCTGGAGATTGAGCAGGCCCTTCCTATCCACGCTGGCCGATACACCTGCACAGCTCGAAATTCTGCAGGGGTGGCCCGCAAGCACATGGTCCTCACAGTGCAAGGTAAGGAAGGACCCCAGCTGGGTCCACCGAGGCCTCAGGGTAAATGGAGTGGTGGGGGGCTAGAGACAGGTAGGACTGGGAGTATAGCAGAGGTCTCACCCCCTGATTCCTCCAGCCTAACTTAAACTAATTCCTAGTTTGGAATCTTTGGAGAGAGCAGGCTTCCTGCAGCCTTGTTGCTGGCATGAGACCTCGGAGCCCCTGTTCCCCCTAACATCCCCTCTCCTTTGATATAATTCCTGGTTGGAGGAGCACCTGTTGGAGGGACCTGTGTCTTCTGTGCTTACAGCCTCCCCTGTGGTAAAGCCACTCCCCAGTGTGGTTCAGGTTGTGGCATCGGAGGAGGTGCGGCTGCCCTGTGAGGCCTCTGGCTTCCCGCAGCCAATGATCATCTGGCAGAAGGAGGGACTCAGCATCCCTGAAGGTGAGACCTCACAGGGGCCAGCAGGAAGGGCAAGGTGGTTCTCCTTCCTGCCCAGGAGACTCCACCCTTACCCCTGGGAGAGGTCCGACACAGCTCAGCCTGGGCCTGAGACAAGGTCCTGCCTCCTGCCCTCTGTGACACCAGCAAATCTGACAGATCATCTCAAGCCACATCCTTCTAGGCGCTTCCGCCACCCCAGCGGATACTAGCCTCAACTTTATCCAAATCCAGGAGCTCATATGCAGGTCCACCCCAGCGGCCAGCTGCGGATCACTCATGCCAGCTCAGAGGATGCCGGGAACTACTTCTGCATTGCCCAGAACAGCGTGGGCAGTGCCATGGCCAAGACCAGGCTGGTGGTGCAAGGTGGGCCCAGGAGGGAGCTGCAGGAAACGTGGTTACCCAGAGTTTCTCTTCCTAGTCTACTCCAGCCCTGACCGGCACACCCCACCTCTCTCTTACCCAGCACTGCTGAGGGAACTTTCTCTCCAGGCATAAACACCCACCCTCTGCCTTCTCCAACCCCTCCCAGCATGCTTGCCTGGCCTTCCTTCTCTCATCATAACTTAGTGACAGTAGCTATTTCCCCTACCCAGAAGCTTCTATATGGCTGGATCTTCCTTAGTTTGAGCCTTATGGTCTGCCAAATGTCTGCTTAGCATTCAGAGAGTATTCGATGAGGCCCAGGGTGTGCCATCCCTGAGGCTGTTGACAGGATGTCTGGATGGCCATTGCTCTGTGACTTCGCTGTGAATCCAGAGTGGCCCCTGGCTCCATGCCCCTCCTGACCCTGTTTGCCCAGTATGGACACATGCCACCCGATGTATGAAACCACCTGCACCTGCCTGGGAGCTTCACTGTATCCCTAGAACAGTCCATGAGGGAGGAAAATATACAAGCTTGACTGCACATGCTCTCTGAGGTTGTCATATCAGGGAGTCTGTGCTAATGGAGCCCTACATGGTCTCTGCCCACACCACAGCACATACACATACACCTGGGTGTACACGCCTGGGCACACAGCTATAATAGGGGCATAACATTGCCAAACACAGAATCCTCAGATCAGTCTGCCCACAGGCAATGACCTGTGGCTTGGCAGTTAGTAGGAGAAGTTAATAAGGGCTGAGTGCTAACCAGGCACTGGCACAGAGAAGCCAAACCTGACAGCTCAACCCAGCCCCAAATAACCATCCATCTCCCTGCAGTCCCGCCTGTGATTGAGAATGGCCTCCCAGATTTGTCCACCACTGAGGGCTCCAACGCCCTCCTGCCCTGCACAGCCAAGGGCAGCCCTGAGCCAGCCATCACCTGGGAAAAGGATGGTCGCCTGGTATCTGGAGCTGAGGGGAAGTTTACCCTGCAGCCTTCCGGAGAGCTCCTGGTGAAGAACTCGGAGGTGAGGCCCAGGCCCAAGATCAATGAGTGTTACCCTAGGGTAGCAGATAGCTGTGGAATACTGCCTGCTGGCCAAGGCTATCCCGGAGCCCTTTAACCCCTGGGAACGTGGGAGGGCAGTGTTAGCATCCCACCCACAGGGATAAGCCAAGGGTCAGAGGCAACTGAATATCCCAAGATAGCTTCTGTCCATAATCAGAATCCAGGCTTGAAATGACCTCTAAGGCCACCTCCCAGGGAAGCATAGTGACAACTTAGTGTCTCCCAAGTGGACCAGTTGTTCTCAAACAACCTCGGCACTGAATGTCTTCGAAGTTCTGGGGGAGATATTGAGAAGGGGCTCTGGGGGGCCATCCCCCTTGTTCATCTGTACTGCAAAAGGAGCCACTCTTCGGATGCCCTGGCAGCTATGTGTTGACACACAACTGTGGGGGTTATCAGAGCCCCTGGCTCTGTCCCCACAGCAGTGAGGAGCACACTAGCCCTACCTCAGGGCCCCCTGCAGAACATGTCCTCTCAGAACCTCACTGGGTTTTCTCCATAAAGGTTCCAGAGGTAGGAGTCACCTCTTGGGTATTTCAAACATAGATAAGTCGGCATATGTCAGTTTGAACACAAGGCCCAGCACCCAGTACAATGTCAGGAAACAGAACTAGATCTCTTGGCTCTGGTCACATGATCAGAGCTTGGGTGATTTTTTTTTTAAAGTGGGGGCATGGAGGCACCCTGCCTAGCCTCAGGGGAGATGGCTTGGCCTACTGCTGGCCGTAGGATCTAGCAAGAGTCACTCTGCTTCTCCGGCTTGGATACTTCACAGCAACCTGTAGAGCCTGGGCCTCCAAGGATGTTCTGGCCCAGGCTAGGTGCAGAGGCAGTCACCATCCTGAACCTCCCTCTCCCTACAGGGCCAGGATGCAGGCACATACATCTGCACCGCAGAGAATGCCGTGGGCCGTGCCCGCCGCCGCGTGCATCTCACCATCTTGACGCTGCCTGTCCTTACCACCTTGCCTGGAGACCGCAGCCTGCGCCTTGGGGACAGGCTATGGCTTCGTTGTGTGGCCAGGGGCAGCCCAACACCCCGCATTGGCTGGACCATCAACGACCGACCTGTCACAGGTCTAGGTCTCCTGGAGTCAGGAGTGACCAGAACTGGGGCTGGGGAAGTGGCAGAGGAAGAAGGTTGAGAGACCAATGTGGTGGTGGTGGGGGGAGGTGGTCATTTGGACCCTGGGTGTCCAGGTTATACAAGGAGACACAGGAGCCTGCCTGTGAGCAAACCCTAAGCTGTATGTTAGAGCTAGCAAGAAGCCGTCTGAACAGAAGACTCAGCCCCAGAGACCTCAGGTCAGGAAGGGGTGCCTGTGTTCTTGCCCTGAGGTCCTGTTCCCATAGGAGACCCAGCAGGGGAACACAGGGCTTCAGAGCGCACAGTAGGTACTTGACAAATGCCTGCTTTGTTAGTGGAGCGCTGGGTGTCCTCCCCTGGAAATGGCATTTTCTGCTATGTAGTGCACCACCCAAATGTAAGGCCAGGTCTACTGAGCACCCATGTGCACCTGCAGACAGGGCTTCTCTGTGCCTTACAAGAGAGTTTCAGTAGGTGTCCCTGCTACTTCTATGACCGAAAGAAAAGCAAGACCAAGGACAAGATGATCCAACACAGAAATGCACTTGGCATCCCGAATAAATTCCCCCACAGTGGCAGTGTGTGTCATGGAGACTTTGTCTGACCCACAGGAAGGAAGGGCAGTGTCTATCGAGGACCTGAGTTCAAATTCTCAGCACCCGCAGAAAGAACAGGATATAGTGGCATGTATCTGTGATCCCAGCACTGGGAAGGCAGAGACAGGCATAACTCTGGGTTCACCGGCCAGTCAGTCTAGCCAATCAGAGAACTCACAGGATTCTTTGTAGCCCAGGCTGGCCTTGAGCTCCTAGACTTACTATCTTCATTCCCAAGCACTACTCGATCAGAGGCCTGTAATTTTTTGTCTGATTATTTATGTCAATAGTGCCCTCCTCCCAAGGCCTACTCTTGACTGTCTCCTGGAAATCACAAAAACAGGCAAACTCTCTGGCCCGAACCTCTGTGGCTTGTGCCCCCCCTCCCCTTCCCCTCCCCCTCCACCCCGTCAGCCTGCCCCACGGGAAGGGACCCGTCATTTGTCTCTGCTTCCCTGTCAAGCCCCTTCTGGATGCACAGGCCTCTGTAGAGTGACCAAGGATGGAGGCCCTTATTCCAGACTAAGAGCTGTGGACATCTCTCTTTCTACCACAGAGGGGGTGTCTGAGCAGGACGGGGGCAGCACACTGCAGAGGGCGGCCGTCACCAGAGAGGACAGCGGCACGTACGTGTGCTGGGCTGAGAACAGAGTTGGCCGTGTGCAGGCTGTCAGCTTCGTCCATGTGAAGGGTAGGATGGGAGCCCATATGATCTTCCTCCATAGCCCTCCTGTAACCCTCCCCATTTCCTGCTGTTTAAGAAACCAGCTTCCTAGGAGCCTATTAGGTTGAATTAGTGATTCTTCAACCTGTGCAAGTGGGGAGCCCCAGGGGGACTTTATACACGGCCAGGGCCCGGGTTCTACTCTGTAAGCACATCCCTGGGGGAGGGGGGGTTCAGTGCAGAAAACTGTACTTTGTACTCAATATCCGGACAGTCCCAGCTGCAGCCGGACAGTATCAGCTGAGGAGGAGGCTGCTGGGGCCAGGGTACGGCTGGTGCTTACCAGTCTGCTGTTGTTGTCCCCTTGGCATAGGTAGCCCTCGGAACACTGGGATTTTTGCTTAGCTTGTTGGAGGCGATGTAACCCAAGGCACTGGGTCTGTACAACTTTGGGTCAATTTAAGCTCAGGGAACTGTGGAAGCCTGCCTAGAACAGCCAGCAATGCCTGGAGAGTTAAATGAGTCCCTTAGCTTCTGTCCAGCGGGTGTCCCAGCATTCCAGTTCCTACGGTTCTTTTCCCAAGTACCTGGCAGTGTGATCTGCAGCTGGGGAGATCTATCTGCGTGGGCCAATACGGCAGACACATAGACAAATTCCTTCTTGTATCCACTCAGGCATCACTAATCGATCAAGACCCAAGTTCCTGGTGACTACTGCCAGCTTATAGGCATCAACCCATGACACAGAAGCTGTTTGCCCTCCCAATACACGGACTGTGCACAGCCATGCTGGGCCAGCAGGGGTTCCTTTAGCGCTCAGGAGGAAGGCAGGGGCTGAACAGCTTGATAGTAGGTTGATGAAATAAATGATGGGCTACCAGAGCGCCTCACTCCTGCCTACTTTTGTGTTGACTCTTGCAGAGGCTCCGGTCCTACAAGGGGAAGCCTTCTCCTACCTGGTAGAACCTGTAGGGGGCAGCATCCAGCTACACTGTGTGGTTCGTGGAGACCCAGCTCCAGACATCCACTGGACCAAAGATGGCCTTCCACTGCCCATCAGCCACCTCCACTTCCAGCTGCGGAATGGCTCCCTGACCATCCTCAGGACAAAGGCAAGGCGGGGCCCAGTTCTATGCTTTTTACAGCAGTTTAGACTGTTAGGTTAGCACCACCCTCTAGAGTCTAGAAGGAACTTCCTTCCATAGTGTATGCAGGAGGCTGACCCTGCCCAATTCTCTACAGCCTGTTCCCTAGGGGAAGCTCCTGTCCCAGCTATCACCTGCACCCCACCTTCCAGCAGCTAGCAACACCGAAACTGACCAGTCAGTCATGATACCACCTCATCATAGGCTTTGAATCTGCCCGTTAGAAACCAAGCAAACAGTGATTAAAGACAGGTATAGTGAGGCTGGAGAGATAGCTCAGCAGTTAAGAGCACTGGCTGCCCGAAAGGACCAGGGTTCAATTCCCAGCATCCACACGGCAACTCACAACTGTCTGTAACTCCTCGTCCAGGGGATCTGACACCCTCACACAGACATACATGCAGGCAAAACACGTGAACATTAAAAAAATAGTAAATTATAAAAACAAGTGTTAAAAAAGAGACAGGTATAGTGCGACAGCAGCTACAGTGACAGCCACTCTGCTGAACCAGCATGAAGCGCCACGGGGTTTAATACCTGTGACGACAGTCCTGGGGACACCTGTGACAGTCCTGGGGACACCTGTGACAGTCCTGGGGACACCTGTGACAGTCCTGGGGACACCTGTGACAGTCCTGGGGACACCTGTGACAGTCCTGGGGACACCTGTGACAGTCCTGGGGACACCTGTGACGACAGTCCTGGGGACACCTGTGACAGTCCTGGGGACACCTGTGACAGTTCTAACAGCTCATATTCTTTTAGAGATCGGCTTTTTTGTTGTTGTTTGCTTGATGTTTATTGTTATTGTTTTGGGAGGGGGGTTGATTTTAGTTTTTCAAGACAGAGTTTCTTTGTGTAGCCTTGACTGTCCTGGAACTCCCTCTGTAGACCAGACTGGCCTTGAACTCAGAGATCTACCTGTCTCTGCCTCCCAAGTGCTAGGGTTAAAGGCATGCGCCACCACTGCCTGGCTCTACTAGAGACTGGGAAACTGAGTCTCCAGAGATATGGTAACTTGGTAGTGCTGGGACTCTGCCCATGAGGATCTGGCCTCCAGATCTCCACCCTCAGCTGAGTCTCATCAGGGGCCACCTCTTAGATAGGTACCACGTCCTCGGCACAGGTGGGTTCCTATAAGTTCAAGGCCAGCCTGGGCTACAGAGTGAGTTCCAGGACAGGCGGGTGGGGCTACACAGAGAAACTCTCTTTAAAAAAAAAACAGAGAGAGAGTTTTTATTTGGGTTATGGGAGGTGTTGGGGTGTTTTGTTGTTGGTTTGGGTTTTTTTTTTTTTGTTTTGTTTTGGTTTTGTTTTTGTTTTTTTGAGACAGGGTCTCACAATGTAGCCTTGGCTGCCTTGGAACTCACTATGTAGAAGATACTGGCCTTGAACTCTATACATCTACCTGCCTGTACCTCTTGAGTGCTGGTATTAAAGGATGTGTCACCATATTCTTTTAAAAGCAAAATAATCTAGCAGCAACAACAGGAAGAGATAAGAATAAAGGTGTCTCCCTGCATCATCACAGACTAGTCATGGACAGGACCCTGTGTAGACAGAGCGTCCTTAGCCACCGAGCTACTGTGCTAAAAGCCCCTGTGTGCTGGTGCTAGAGACCCTGCAAACTGCACCTTCTAGTGCAAACACCAGAGTCCTAGGCTTTAAAATGTTCCAGGCATGGGCTGCGGAGATGGCTCAGTCAGCAAAGTGTTTGTCATGATTCAAGAAGACTGGTGTTTGATCCCAGGAATTCACATCTGAAAAGTTAAGCCTGGGAGCTCAAATAATCCAAGCCCTGGGGAAACAGACAGGATGACCCTTTGCCTCCTGGCACACCAAGCCTAGCATACTTGTTGAGTTCCAGGCCATAGAGAAAAAGGTGGATAGAGAAGAGCTAAGGAATGACTCTCAAAGGTAACCTCTGGTCTCCCCGTACTTGAACATGTACACACACACACACACACACACACCCCACAAGCACACACTCATACACCCAATAAACAATAAATACATAAATAATTTTTAAGTGTGCTCATTCAAATCCCTATGGGAGAGCAATAATAATAATTCAAGTAGGTGTCTGGAATGTACTCTGCACAGCATGAGACTCTGCCCAGGGCAATAAGCCCCGCCCTTCCTCACCGCGGGGCTGCTGAATGCAGAGGGGCTGGATTCTCTGCATAGCTGATGAACAGCCTCAGGGGCCCTCGCTGCTTTCAGGATTCCTGTTTCCCTGTCCACCATCCACCTTACACCCCTTCCTGGCCAAATAAGTCTCAGTACAGTCACCTATCTGTGCCCAACTGACCCTCCTCCTCCTCATCTAAGCACCTGCACCACCACCCCCTTGCCACCTGCAGATGGACGACGCAGGACGGTACCAGTGCCTGGCCACCAACGAGATGGGCGCCGTGAAGAAAGTGGTGACCCTTGTGCTTCAGAGTGAGTTTCAGCTCTGTCCCTGGCAGGTGGGGGTCAGGTGAAATGGGAACTCGGGGCCAGCTGCAGCTGGGTACAGTGGTTCATTATGTGGCACAAGCCCGGTGAAAACATTTCCCAAATGTAACCCAGGTTCAGGCTAAAACAAATGCTGTTATTTTTATTGTTGTTTCCATTCAAGACTCAAAACCACAGCCTTTGAGGCTAAAGTGACAGCTCTTCCACTGGAGACACAGCTCAGAGCTCACTTAGCACTGAGCCACGGGAAAACCGCGAAGGAATCTCAAGAATTTTACAGAAAGTGTGCATTTTTGAGTTGGGGGTCGGGGAAAGCTCACCCTTGCATGAGTCTGTGGAGGCCAGAGGTGGACATTAGGATTCTTCCACTGTTGCTTTCCAGCTTTCTGTTCTGAGACAGGGTCTCCTAGGGAATCTGGAGCTCACCGTTTTAACTGGATTAACTGGCCAGAACAGGAGTTACAAACAAACAATGCGTGGCTTTTGATTGAACACAAGCCCACACTTTTGTGCGGCAAGCACTTTATCCTCTGAGTCGTTTCCCAGCCCTACAGAAAATATTACATTGAAGATGAACTCACGGTTGAAACCCTGATGTCTGTGAAATGAGAGTCCATGCTGGGAACCCACCCACCACACACTCCCAGCACCCCACATAATCTCAGTCATCCTCACTGGCCCCAATAGTTGCTGCCTTGAGTTTTTATAACAAAACACCCACAGCTCTGCTGAGCTATAATTTGCATTGAGTGAGCGTGGCTGCACAGATCCATAATCCCAGCACTTTGGAGGCTGAGGCAAGAGGATTGCTAAGAGTCCATGGGTAGCCTGGGCTATAAAGTGAATTTCAAGCCAAGCCTACATTGTGAGCCTAATCTAAAAAAGAAAATTTTAGAAAGGTAGGGTGGGGCCAGGGATAGACTAGAGAGATGGCTCAGTGGTAAGGAACACTGCTCCTCCAGGAGACCAGAGTTCAGTTCTCGGCACCCATTAACTCCAGTTTCAGGGGTACCCGACACCCTCGTCTGGCCTGTGAGCACGTGCGCATGACTGCACATACTCACAGATATACACACATATACATAATTTGAAATAAATCTTTTAAAAAGGAAAAAATGGTACTCATCTGATAAAATCACAGAGTTGTGCAATCAGCCCACTGCCAGACCGGGCAGATTCCCATCAGCAGTGACTGCCTGCCACTGACCCCATTAGTCACATCTGTCTGCAGACTAGCCCCAGGCCCACCAGTGGCCTGCTTGGTGTTCTACAGATTTCCTCTTCTGGAACTTTCACATCAATGGGATTCCAGGTAGTCATCTTGATTCTGGCTTCTTTGAGCTATATCGAATTTTCTTTCTTCCCGTCTATTGCTTGTCTGTGCCTTTTCTTGACAAAACCTTTCAAGAAAGGCTAAAATATAAATGTAAAATAGGGGCAGTCCATACTTAACAGACTTTGTACTTTTAGCTACGTGTGTGTGTGTGTGTGTGTGTGTGTGTGTGTGTGCGTGTGTGTGTGTGTATGTGTGTGTAAGTCCTCAGGGGCTGAGGCAATGAAATAGTCAATAAAGAGCTTGCCTGGCTAACATGAAGGCCCAAATTTGCTTCCCAGGAGCGACATTTAAAAAGTCCAGAGGGGGCTGCTGAGAGACTTGCCACCCAGCCTAACTGCCTGAGTTCAATCCACTGACTTTTCCCAGAGGAAGTTGAGAACTGACTCCAACAAGTTGTGTTCTGGTCTCCAGACGTACACCATATACACATACACCATCACCACTACTACCACACAATATAATACACTCACATGCATAACACACAATATATACACATACACCATCACCACTACCACCACACAATATACACATACACTCACATGCACAACACACAACATATACACATACACCATCACCACTACCACCACACAATATACACATACACTCACATGCACAACATATACACTTACCCATCACTATTACCCCTACACAACATACAACACACAATACACAAAAAATATATTTTAAATATTTAACTGTGTGTGTGTGTGTGTGTGTGTGTGTGTGTGTATGTATAGGGGCGGTAGAGTCCAGAGTGGGAATTTACAGGCAGTTATGAGTCACGTGGGTTCTGGGAACCAAACCCAGCCCTCTGTAGGAACAGTTTGCAGTCTTGACCACTGAGCCATCTCTCCAGTCCCTAAATAAATGAATGTAACTTAAATTAAAATTTTAAAATAGGGGAAGAATGATGATGAGGCAGGAGGATAAATGGCTAGGACAGCCCCACACCCTGATCATCACTGCCATCACTGTCCCCCATGTCAGGTCTAACGAGGGCACAGGACTGTCCCCCCCTTCTCTCATGAGGGAACCCTCTCTCTACAGTTAGTGGGGACCTACTGAGAACCCTGAAGCCCCCAGCTGCCCAAGGATGCTGAGCCCCTCTAGTGTTCTAGGGTGTGTCAGCAGAGGCCTGGGAGGAGCAGGCCTAACAGAGAAGGCCATGTCTTCTCTCCCGTGGAGGAGGGAGGCTGGTTCGAGACTACATCCATTATTGCGCTGCTAGAAACATTCAGTTTCAGTTGCAATGGAAACTCCCTGGCTCAATCAGGAACCAGGAAATTTTCAGCCCGAGGGGCAATGACAGCCAACCCACACAGGAGAGAGCACAGATGTGTGACTCAGCAGCCGGAAGGTCAGAAAGTGGCCGCCACAAAACGACTTCATCCAGACGTTATGAGCATGACAGAAAATGTGGAGACGAATTTCAGCCTCATGTGGCTGTGGAGTGGGCCCAAGATTGTCGTCTCTGGTCTTCCTCCACCCACGTCTTTCCCTCCACCAGAGATGAAGGGAGCAGCCAGCCCAGGTCTCCTTCACACCCTCGTTGCCATTGTTAAAGTTCTGGCAGGTTCTCGGCCAGGCTGCTGTAGTGGCTCCGTTTGTCTCCTCCAGTTTTCTCCCCCTGCATACTTCAGCCCCTGAAACTGTCTCCTCCTCCACTAACATTGCAGCCGGGCCCTGGTTACAGAAAGCTGGTGGCTTTCGCAGTTGGCCTGTGGGGATGCCATGTCGAGTGGAGAGAGGGTTGAGCACAGTCCTGGGCAGTCCTGAGGGCTGCCACTGCTGTCAGCCAACGTTCTGGAAACCTGTTGTGTATTGTGGGTCTTTGGCTAGTTTCTTGGGCCCTGAAATAATTTTTGTCAATTCCACTGAAGTTTTATACTTTTCCAGGGAGGGCTTGTGGAGGACCTCCTTGTTCAGCCGTGGCTGCAGGCTGCATCCACACTCTTGTTTCATTCTTATTTTTTAATATTTAAAACTTTTTATTTAGCTGGGCAGTGGAGACATCTGCCTTTAATCCCAGCACTTGGGAGGCAGAGGCAGGTGGATTTCTGAGTTTGAGGCCAGCCTGGTCTACAGAGTGAGTTCCAGGACAGACAGGGCTACACAGAGAAACCCTGTCTAGAAAAACCAAAAAAAAAAAAAAATTATGTGTGAGAACCATCTCTCCAGCCCTTGACCTTCATCTAAATGGAATCCAGGTGCTAGGGCAAACTTTGTGGCAGAACACTTGTCTAGTGGGTATGTGGCCCAGGGTTGTACCTCCAGCTCCACTAAAAGCAAAAAGAAGCTGTGTCTGGGATTGTGTCACCGGTCTGATCCTTCACATAGCACTGTGACACTGTCCCTGCCGTTTTTTTTGTGGTCTTGTGGCTTTCCAACATGTTGCCGATGTTGCTTCTGTGTGCCCCAGTGGATCCTTTCTAGTTTGGGGGATTTTGAGCAGTTTGGGGAGGATTCATATTTTTGGGGAGCATGCCTGCATTTCTTTTGGGATGAGTCCCACAATTGAGTTGTGAGGTCACACAGCACACACATGTAGCTTTTGTAGAACTAGCTGTGGTGAGCTGAGACGCAGAGTTCAGAGGAAGTACTCAAGAGTCTTGCTCTTTATCCCCTCCAGACAGCCTCTGTTACTGAAACTGGAGCTAGACTGGCAGCCAGCAAGCCCCAACAATCCTCTTTTCTCTGCTCTCCACAGCACTGGGTTACAGGCAGGCACAGCCATGATTGGTGTTTTTCAATATAACGCTTTAATTCTTTGAGAATTTGATACAATGTCTCTTAATCATGTTCACCCATTCCTCCTGCTAACTCCTCTGAGATCACCTCCCCACCCACTCCCAACTTTGTGTTCTTTTTGTTTTTTATAAGCCACAGAGTCTAATTTGTACCATACATATACTATAGTCCTGGTTTTGGGGGTGTGGGGTGTAGGACCATCTGATGGAGCAAAATTGTCCTATTAGGGACCACATCCTTAAAGAAAACTTATTCTCCAGAAGCTATCAGCTGTCAACAGCTCCTCAGGGGAGGGGGCTCATAAGCCCATTCCAGGTCTGTGTTTGAATGTTGAATGGTTTGATCCTGTGCAGATCTTACAAGCAACCAAGGGCTGGTGAGAGTTCATGACCTCAGCAGTACTGTCGAATCCAAAACACATGTTTACTCTGCCCTCCCTGACTTCTGGCTCTCACAGACTTTCTGCCCTGTGTTCCATGATGGTCCCCGAGCCTTGGAGTATGGTGGGGCAGTATCGTTGTCTCACTTGTGGCTGATTAAAGAGAATAAGTACCTGTGGAGTGCACGCCTGGTGTCTTAAACATAGGTGGTGAGGATTTGAACTCAGGTCCTCATGCTTGCAGAGCTAGTACTCTTACTCACTTAGCCGAATCCCAAACTCTTAGTGATATCATCTTGGGGTGGGGGTGGGGGGCACCATCAAATGTGAGGTGGCATCATGGAACAAAAGCAGCAGTGTGTGCACACGACAGTGGTCTCATGGGAAAAGCATGTTCCTCATGTGTCAGGCAGCGAAGAGGCCAATAGCTGTGGGACAGGAATGTATGTGGCTCTCATATCCTTCCCACCTTCTGGTGTTTCCTAACTATCTAAATGAGCACAGATCACTGAAATAGACAAGACTCTTCCTAAAACCTGCCCTGCTCCTCCCTCAGGTGTCCCAGTGTTCCAGGTGGAGCCTCGGGACGTGACAGTGAGATCCGGAGTGGATGTGGAACTTCGATGCTGGGCCACCGGAGAGCCTGTGCCCACAATCGAGTGGCTGCGGGCTGGCCGACCACTACAGGCTGGCCGGAGGCTCCGGGCCCTGCCAGACGGGAGCCTGTGGCTGGAGCGTGTGGAAGCTGGAGATGCCGGAGTGTATGAGTGTGTTGCTCACAACCTTCTGGGCTCTGCCACAGCCACGGCGTTGCTGACCGTGAGAGGTAAGGAGTGTCCCTGCCTGCTTAGTCCTCCAGACTGAGTCTGACAGATGTGTCCTGCTCAGCAGAGCTTGGACCACTGCCCTGCAGGCTTCCTGGTCCTTCATTCAGTTAAAACTGAGCACAAGGCAGGTGGGAAATCTATGCGTTCCATCCTGTCTGAGGAAACAATCTCAGAAGGACTAAGCATTTGCCACACTCACCTTAGCCAGAGAGCCAGGCTGTTCTAGGTCATCTGACATTGACCCATATCCTCCATTTGGATACCCCATGACCTCAAGAAAGGGGCAAGATCAAATAAGATTACCTGTGATGCCCTTGAGGACTCGGCTGTGAACATCTGTGATCTAGTGGGCATCCCAAGTCTTACGCAGCCATGGTAGGTCATCAGAAAGAACACAACTTACTGACATTACTGACCCCCCATCTAGAGATTCCTTAATCAACCCCCTTCTCCTTAGGGTCAGGTCAAACTTTAATATCGAAAAGGGGTGTCCTGAGCAACCAAAGTAAAACAATTCAAACCAACATAAAGAAAAGTCACAGAATATTGTTTCTGGATTGTCTGCCTTTGTACCAAATACCCCAGAGGTATGGGTTTGTATCTCATGTCAGTGACAGACATCACCAATCCATTTTCACACACAGCATCAGAATTTCTGTCCAAAGGACCCTTCTCCAGCCCTGCCTATGGCAGACATCACCAATCCATTTCCACCTGGTGTCACACACTCTCTCTCTCTAGATCTCTTCTCCAGCCAGCAGCACCTGTAAAGAATTGAGATTTGACATTTGTCAAGCAGATGCGGGAACCTTTCTGGTCTCTAGTTCCCTTGTTTGTAAGAAGGGACAAGTTGCTAACAAATGTACCCAGACATCAGTGATTCTTGGATATCCAGAGGAAGTTGCTAGCTCAAGGGTGACTTCAGGCTTGAGGGACTTCCCTCTGTTTCAGAACTTGGTTCTACCTCTTCCTCTCTCCTGGTGGTTCAAACCACAAAGCGCTGTGTACGGTCTCCATGTTGGTTTCTGAGGTGACATAATGAAATCCCAGAGTCTGGGGCTTAATCAACAGACACCATCTTTCAGTTTTAGAGGTTGTTAGTCCAAAATCAAAGCCTGGGAAGCATTGGTTCCTCCTGAGCCTAAGCAGAAGATTCTGCCCATAGCTTCTGACCATCATTGGGATTCCTTTGCTTCTGGAAGAGTTGCTCAATCGTTGCCTGTATTGTGCAGTGATCTCCCTGTGAGCTCCCATCTAAGTAAAGGGTTACAGGAGGGCAGGCCCCAGAGGCTCATTCCTTTGAATGCTGCGTCTGCAGTTGATGAACTGTTTGGAAGGATTAGAAGGTGTGGCCTTGTTGAAGGAGGTGTGCCCCTGGGGGGTGGGCTTTGACGCTTTAAAAGCCCTCACTGGGCCCAGCGTCTGCCTCTCTGCCTGTTGCCTGTAAATCAGGATGTAAGGCTCTCAGCTCCTGCTCTAGTGCCTTTCTATCTGCTTCCTGCCATGATAATCATGGATTAAGCCTCTAAAACTGTAAGCAAGCCCCCAATTAAATGCTTTCATTTGTTAGAATTGCCTTGGTCATGGTGTCTCTTCACAGCAACAGAAAGAACAGTAACTAAAGACAGCCTGTAGTTTCCTGTTTTTACAAAACCACCAGGCATGCTGGACAAGGACTCACCCTGATGACCTCATTTCGGTGTGCTGTTCTCTGTGAAGATCCCATTTCTAAATGAGGTCCCATCCTGAGGTCCTGGGGTTAGAGGAACAAGATATGACAGAGGAGGTGGTGTGGGGAAGGATTCACCCCAACACAGTTCTTTATTTAGTTTACTTAGCCCTTTACTTAATAGTGGAAATGACTATTTTCCTTCGTATATGTTAATTACAGAAAGGCCAGAGAAAATAGACATCTGAAATCAGAAAACTAGTTATTACCCATAATTCATTGATCAGGATGTGCTTAGGTGATTCTTTTTATATTTTTATTTTTTCACACTGGGGGTGGTATGCATGTCACAACTGTGGGTGGAGCTCAGAGGACAATTTTGTGGAGCTGCCTTTCTCCTCCCATACTTAGGTAATTCTCAGTAATGGTTTAGCTCCATTTTGAAACATTCTCACTCTGTAGCCCAGGCTGGCCCTAGAACTCACAGCCATCCTCCTGCCTCAGTCTCCCCCAGTACTGGTACTTCAGGTACAACCCACCATGCCTGACTCCAGTCTTTTGTTTGTTTTCTCTCCAACTGTTAATCTATATGCTCCTGCTTCCTACACAATGTTAGGCTAGCGTTAAAACTTGCCCCCTTTTTCTGCCTGGCTTGGATGACATCCCATGATAATATGCCTAGAGACACATCTTTTTCAGTTTCATTTCATTATGTGTGCTATTTCCATCTACAACTCTCTTGGCTGTGAGAGACAAATAACAGCTTTCTCTTTCAATCTCCACACCCATGTCCACAGTGACCACCTTCAGCACGTGATCTGCCTGGTTTAAGTTCCTTCAATGGTTTTGTTGTGTAACGGGATTTTTTTTTTTTTGGTTTTTTGAGACAAGGTTTCTCTGTGTAGCCCTGGCTGCCCTGGAACTCACTCTGTAGACCAGGCTGGCCTCAAACTCAGAAATCCACCTGCCTCTGCCTCCAAGTGCTGAGATTAAAGGCTTGCGCCACCACTGCCCGGCATGTAACTTGATTTTGAAGGTTTTTTTTTTTTGGTTTCGTGCGTGTGTGTATGTGTTTATGAGTGTATGTAAATGTTTTGTGTGTGAGTGTGGAGGGCTGTGTATGTTTAAGTAAATGACAGTGTGAGTATATGTGTGTGTGAGAGAGAGAATATGTACGTGAATGTGTGTGTGTGTGTGTGTGTGTGTGTGTGTTTCTGTGTGTGTGTGTGTGTGTGTGAGAGAGAGAGAGAGAGAGAGAGAGAGAGAGAATATGTACCTGAATGTTTGTGTGTGTGTTTCTGTGTGTGTGTGTGTGTGTGTGTGTGCAGGTGAAGAAACAGAAGTTGACACTGAGTGTCTTCCTCTCTTGCTCTCCAATCCTATATAAAGATTTATTTACTTTTTATTTATGTGTATGTGTGTGTGCCTGTGTAAATTTATGTGCACTGTGTGCATGCAGGTGCCCACAGAAACCAGAAGAGGACGCTGGTTTCCTTGAAACTTGAGTTACAGATGGTTGTGAGCTGCCTGGTGTGGATGCTAGAAACTGAACCTGGGTTCTCTGGAAGAGTAGTACATGCTCTTAACTACTGAGCCATCTCTGCAGCCTCCCTCCTTATTTTTTGTTTGAGCTAGGGTCTCTCACTAACCCAGTGCTCACCAGTCTCCTAGGCTGTGTGGCCAGCAGGCCCCAGGGATCTGCCTTTCTTGCAGCCTTTTCTCCCCCTGCACTAGAGTTACGGGCATGCACTGCTTTTATGTAGCCCAGCTTTTATGTGCGAACACCCTAACTGAGTCTTCCTGCTTGCACATCAGGCACTTTACCTGACATCTCTCCAGCCCCTGTTTTGTATGTTGTTCTTCCTTTGTTTGATAGGCCTTAGTTTTGCAGTCCTGGGAGTAGAGCCGGGCAAGCACTGAGCTCTCCTGGTCACCAGCTGTAGGTCCAACTTGCCGAGGACCCTGCCTACAAACCTGTCTCTCCTCCCTGCTGCTTTTGTTCTTTCTGCCCCATCAGTGTAAGAGTGTGTCCTAGCCCTGACTGTTTTTTTAGGAGGTGGGCGACAAGATGCTGAGACTCCTAAAGTGGCCTGTCATTGAAAGGCTCAGAGCTCCTGTGGCCCCCAGGGATCTGGGTCAGGCTTGTCTTCCTCTCTGCAGTCAGCTCCCTCCTTGTTCACTGTTGGAAGCAGATGTGGATGAGAAACATTCCAGACGGGCATCACCAGACCCCAGCTGAGGGCCGCACTTCCTAGAACCCGGCATTAGCCCGTCCTGATTGACCATTTAAGATCCTGGTCATGGAATATTCTGTGTTATTTTTTTTGACAGTTCATCTGCAATTGGTTGTTAATTTCCCCGGAGGGCTGGTGAGCAGAGAGCCAGGCTCCTCTGTCTTGTGTCCCCTGGAAGGCCATCTGCCCAAAGGAGGCAGCTGGTTCATTAGGCAGAGGAAGCAGGGGCCCTGTGGGCTGATGTCATCCATTGAATTTGTGCAAGAGAACGGCTGCCTGGACGGCCTGGCAGCCTCTGGGCAGCCAGCCCGCTCCTGCCAGAGCAGCTGCAGGCCAGCTGGAGCCAGGGCCACTGATGGAATGAGGATGCTCTGGTGATAATACTCAATTCCTGGCATGGTGCCCTTTCCCCACAGCATGCCAATCCCTGCCATCATAGCTCTTGGCAAGTTTTAGACCAACAGGTCTGCTGTGTGTCTGCGGACCCCCCTCCTCATTTTATAAACAAGCCAACTTGATGTGACCTAGGGACATGACTTGCCTGGATTTATGTGTATGTATGCATGTGTATGTGCATGTGTGTGGGTGCATTGCACAGGTGCATATGTGTGCAGTTGCATGTGTGGGTAGGTGCATTTGTACACACATGTGTGTAGGTGCATGCGTGCAGGTACACACGTGTGTGTGCTTGTGTGTAGGTGCAAGCGTGTATGGATGCAAGTATGCCACGCATGTGTGCAGGTACATGTGTATGCAGGTGTGTGTGTGCATGTGCACTGTGTGTGGGTGCATGTCGGGGGTGCCTGTGTGCAGGTGCCTGTGTGTGCAGATGCATGTGGGTGTGAGTACACATGTGTGCATGATGTGTGTGTGGTTGTATGTGTGTGCAAGATATGTATATGGGTGTATGTGTGTGCAGGTGCATATGTGGGGGGGTACATGTGTGTACATGTATGTATGCAGGGGCATGTGTGTGCAGGTGCATATGGAGGCCAGATGACAACTTGTGCCACTCCCCAGGAGCTATCCATCTTGGTTTTGAGACAGGATCTTTCACTGAACCCAGGTTAAGCTGGCTAGTCAGTGAGCTCCAGTGTTCCACCTCTGCCTCTGCTGTCTCTGCCTCCCCAGCCCCAGGACTACAAGTATGTGGAGTCTAGGTTCCAAGCTCAGGCCCTCGTGCCTGCACAGCAAGCACCTCATCTGCTGGGCCCTCTCCCCAGACGCAGTCTCCTTTATTTTAGAGCCAAGATCTTCTATGCTTTGAGTCTATTACCTATTAGCCGTGTGTCTTTGGACACCGTGCCTTTCTGAGCCTCACTTTCCAATCTGATGAAGTAGGAGCAGTGGCACCTTTGCACGGAGGCTCAGAGTGGGTAGTGTCGTCACTATTCTTCACTCCTGCTTCACAGGGGAGCCCCGGGGCAGCCGGGGCAGCATGGTTGGAGTCATCAATGGCCAGGAATTTGGAATGGCTACTCTCAACATCAGCTTGCGACAGCAGGGCAGTTCTGAGGTCCCTACCATCTGGAGCAGCATCAGTCATATCCCAGCAAGTGTGGGTATGTGGGGGCTCCTGGGACACATGCTGGACCCACACAACAGAAAAGGTTTGTTTAAGGCCTGGTACCTGGGGATAGGACTGCTATCAAGTGCTGAATCCCTCTCCTGCTCTCAGGCTCCCACCCCTACCACTATCACCAAACAAGTCACTGCATTTGAACTCAGACAGGGAGAGGGTGGTATGAGCATGCATCAGGAGCTCAGAGGATGATGGGAATTCCACTTACACTTGGGGATCCCCCCCCCGATGGAAGCAGATAGAAAAGTGAGGAATCACTAGAATTGATTACCAGACATGAGCTGGAGGGGACAAACAGCAGGAAAGATTCAGAATTCCATTATCTAATAAGCAGGAAGCGCACGCCTTTAGTCATAGCACTTGGGAGCCTGGGCAGAGGCAGGTGGATCTCAGAGTTCGAGGCCAGTCAGATCTACAGAGTGAATTCTAGGATAGTCAGGGCTATGCAGAGAAACCCTGCCTCAAAATATCAAAAAGAAAGGAGAAAGAGGAGGAAGAGCAGGAGAAAGAGGAAGGGGATGGAAGGGAGGAAGATGAGGAGGAGGAGGACTAGGAAGAGAAGGAGGAGGAACAGGAGAAGGCATGCACCTGCCCTGAATCACAGATTCAAGAAACAGGATGTCTTGAGCAGAGAATACCCAGGTTGTTCACAGGCCCTGCCTTGGCAAGCCTGCGTAAAGGACCCAAGGCCCCTTCCAAGGATCCAGTGCAGGGAAAGGGCCAAGGCAAGTTCTCACTAGGGCCAGCTCTCCAGAAGCCACACATGGCTTCAGTCACTGGCTTTTTGTTTTGTTTTGTTCTGTTTGTTTTTGTTCGTTTTCAGTTTTTTTTTTGCTTTGTTTTAGAATCATTTGTTTTTATTTTATGTGTACAAATGTTCTTACCTGCATATATGTGTGTACAACCATGTGCGTGCCTCCTGCCTGCGGAGGCCAGAAAAGACTGTCAGATCCTCTGCAACTGGAGTTACAGATGGTTGTGAGGCACTATGTGGGTGCTGGGAGTTGAACCCAGATTCTCTGCAAGAAAAACAAATGCTCTTAATGGAGACATCTCTCCAGCCCCAGGTCAGGGACTTTAACTGCCAGACTTGAAGCCACCGTCAACAGGGGCTAATTTAAGCAAAATGCTGTTTAGTTGTGGCCACTGCTTCCAGCTGCAGGAGCCACGGGGAAACATCTAGACCCAGGCCTGGAGAGCTTGACTCTAATGGGACAGAGGCTCTGAGGAGCTGGCCAGGCACTGCCCCACAAGGACTCTAGCTTTCTCCTGTCACCTCTTTTCGTGATGCCACTGTCCCTGACCCTGAGGAAGCTGTGACTGGGCGGTTCCCCCCATGACCCAGTCTGTGACCTCTCCTAGCCCTAGGAGGTCCAGATGTCACACGACACCCAGGGTACTCCTTCCTCTGGGGGGGGTGCAGAAGTTATCTACAAGCCAGATGATCATCAACCCAGCCAGCACATAGTGACAGCCTGTGGCATCCCAGGAGCTAAGGGGACCATCAATCTGGTTTTGTTGAACCTGGCTAAATATCACGTTCCATGCATTTCTTTATTATATTTGCTTTTCTAGCTGTACCATAAAGTATGTGTTTGATTTTGCTTTCTCCTGGGGTCTGCCAAACAACTGGCATAGGTAGTCAAAAGACCAAGCATGGCCAGGGAGGGAAAGGCTGAGCGACAGGGAGCCCCAGAGGGATCACGAGCAGCATTGCTGTCCCGAGACTCCAGTCTTAACATGGCCTCTGTGTTCTGCTACATCCAGGGCCTCTAATGCGGGTGCTGGTGGTCACGATTGCCCCCATCTACTGGGCCCTGGCTAGAGAGAGCGGAGAGGCCTTAAATGGCTACTCTCTGACGGGTGGCAGCTTCCAGCAGGAGTCACAGATGGAATTTTCTACAGGTGAGCGTGGTCTTCTTGCAGACGACTGGGGGAGGGGGCGGGGCCTGAGAGAGCCGGGACTGCCCCTGCGCTGACTCCAGGCTGGGTGGGGATGGCTTGCAGGGGAGCTGCTTACAATGACCCAGGTGGTTCGGGGCCTGGATCCCGATGGACTCCTGCTTGTGGACATGAAAATCAATGGCAAGATCCCAGAGAGCCTGGCTGACGCCGATCTGCACGTACAGGTACTAGCTCTGGGCTGCTCCCCACTTTCCTTCCTCAAACCCCAGAAGCCACTTGCGATGGGTCTCAAGAGGGAACTGCCATTCAGAAGTGAGCATTTCTCTCACTCCGTAAACAAGAACTTCACAGGCATGGTGCTGCCCCGACTGCCAGCTGTTGGACAAAAGAGACAAAGGACGCTTGCTCAGTCTTCACGCAGCACCCCAGCTCCCTCCTGGCTTCTCTAATTCCTGCCCTTCCCCCAGGACTTCCAGGAGCACTACGTGCAGACAGGGCCCGGCCAGCTATTCGTGGGCTCTACACAGCGCTTCCTCCATGACAGCCTCCCAGGCTCCCTGCGCTGCAATCACAGCATCCAGTATGATGAGACCAGGGGCCTCCAGCCCCAGCTGGTGCAGCATCTTCGGGCCTCCTCTATCAGCTCGGCCTTTGACCCTGAGGCAGAGGCCCTGAACTTCCAGCTTACCACAGCCCTGCGAGCAGGTGAGGCCCCACTGTCCCACTTCCACCCTACCTTCCCTTTTACCAGCTACGACTGCCAAAGTACCAAATTCAACTGGCCACTCCGCACCTAGCCGAGGCTAGGGAGAGGGGCGAGCTTAGGGCGGCAGCCTACCTCCTCTGGTCCCGCCCATTCCAGCCTGGCTCCGCCCATCTAGCAGGGCCAGTTCAGCTCCTCAGGCCTCTCCTGCCTAGACTTCTGAAGCTAAACCACACCCACTCCCTTCTCCCAAGGTGCCTGCACCAAAGGCCCCATGGGTGCAACCTCTGGTGGCCCTGAGCACACCATGTAGTCACAGCTGAGGAATGCTTTAAAAGTATCTTTTCATTGCTTAAGATGCTCTTAACCACTGAACTATCTCTCCAGCCCCCCATCTCCCTTTCTTGCTGGCTGTTGCCGGCTATCGCAACCCTCTGTGCATGGTTGTCGGGCTCCCCTGAGCACAGTTTTGCATAAGTGACCCCAGACAGTCTACTTTTCTCTAGTGGTCTCTCTTGAGTTCATCTGGCTCTCTGCTCTTAAGACACACACACACACACACACACACACACACACACATCACCAGGGCACAGCTACAAGACCAGGCATGTCCCCACAACTACCACCTCCAACAAGCCTGGGCCAGGAGCCAGCTTACTGTCTCGGTGTCACATGTCTGGTTCAAGGGGGGCGGAGGGGGGCGGCTGAGCTCCCAGCAGAGTCCATTGCCTGGACCAGCCCAAAGAGCAAGCCCAGGATGTCCTGAGGAATTGGCTCCCTCGGGGTCTTCCCTTTTGCATTACAGAAGAAGATGAAGTTGGCTGTCCTGAGGGCTTTGAGCCAGACACCCAGGGAGCATTTTGTGTGGGTGAGTTCTTCCCAGGCCCTGGTAGGAACAAAGTTGACCTCTCCTTCTGGGATGTACAGCCCACCCCAGTGAGCTGGCAAGAGAGCCTGTGAACAGAGTCTCATGTCTCCCACCCAGATAAGGACGAATGCTCAGGGGGTCCTAGCCCCTGCTCCCATACCTGCCGCAATGCTCCTGGCCATTTCTCCTGCTCCTGCCCTACTGGCTTCTCCCTGGCTTGGGACCGCAGGAATTGTAGAGGTGAGCAGCTCCGGGAGGCGCAGCTCAGGCCTGGCCCAGGGTGCAGTCAGCAACTCAGGGCCTGGATTCCAATGGGAAGCACGTGCTTATGGAGATGTTATTTCCTGGAAGATAGGAGGTGTTGGGTGGTGTAGACCCCCGCAGACAAACATGTGGTCCCTGTGTGTTCCGCAAGCCTGTAAGATCTCCCCACAGCAGCCTCAAGGCTGATCCATGACTGAATGACAGGTCTCACCCTGATTCTAACCTGTGTCTTTGCCTGTCTCTCTCAGCAGTAGGGCCTGGCCCTCCCAAGTTTCCCTTGGCTTTCTGGCTAGAATCCAAGGGGATATGGTCTACAACCTTACATAAGAACTAGAGGCTGGGAGACCTTCATGTCAGGGCCCTCTAGGCTGTGAGCAGGCTGGGCCGGAGTATAAGAATGGCTGCGGAAGGCAAACATTCACAAGGTCCACCCCTTCCCCCTGTGCTCTGCCCCCAGATGTGGACGAGTGTGCAGGCGACACCCACCTCTGCCAGGAGGGGCAGCGCTGTGTGAACCTGTTTGGATCCTATAACTGCCTCCCTTCCTGTAGGCCTGGCTTCCGGGTAACTGCTGACGGAAGCAGCTGTGAAGGTGACAGGGGCACCAGGTGGGGCCAGTCAAACTCCCAAGAGACCAGAGAGTGTCACTGAGATTCAGGGCATCTAGGACTCTCTTGGCAGAAGCCCAGAGCTGGGTCCTATCTTTTCCTTTCAACCTCTGCCCACTTGTGTTCGATGACGTCAGGGAAATAATAACCCTCCATGGCTGCCCCCACATCGTGGTCCAGACTAGAGCCAGCCTCTGGGTCCTTCTCAACACAGCTTCCAGGGAGCTGCTGCGTATCAGTGGCGAGTGGCCTTTGCCTTGACATCTAAGTGCTGTCCCTCGATGGGAGACCTTTACGCATTGTATGGCTTTATGGACCGGGTCTGTCTGTGTCATATGGTGTTTACCTGGGCAGTCTTGAACATCTGTTCAGCCCAGATCAGACACCAACGACTGACTAGGGAAACACCACCACAGAGTCTAGCATAGTGAACCAGTGAGTTTATGGGCTGCTTACGGAGTCAAGGTGAGGGTCTGCTTGCAAGGACATAGTGACTCAAAGACAGCCACATCACGGAGGAGCCCACCCCAGCCTGGGCAGCAGCTTGAAGGGTCTCCTCTTCCTTGGCAAACATTACTGTTTATATAGCCCCGAGGGACAGATTTGTGAGTCTGTAAGTTTCTGGAGCTTTCTGGATCTTAAGAGATTCTTTTCCCCTCCTTCTTCCCTCCCTGCCTCCCTCCTTTTTACCTTTTCCCTCCTCCCTCCTCCTTCCTTTCCTACCTTCCTTCCTCCCCCCCCTTCCTTCCTACCTTTATTCCTTCCTCCATCTCCTCCTATACACCAGGTCCTTAAACCCTGTGCACATCTGACCCCCTCACCCATAGGGCCTCTTCTTGCACATGAGGAACTTGTGTAAAAGGAGCGTTGTCTACCCAGGGCCTGGAATATGTCAGCTCCACTGGAACCCACATTCTAAGCTCCTTCTTTTCTTTGGAGCCTGTTGCCTTCTAACGTTGTGTGGCTCTCAGAGATAGAGGATGCAAAGCGCCAGCATGCAGCCACCATTAGAAAAAGAGACCGACAAGGCCTTACTGTGGAGGGGAGGGTCCATCCTTGGAGGAGGCCTCTGGGCCGAACCACTTCCACGACCCTGCCCTGATCATACCGCTGCCTCCCCAGATGTGGATGAATGTCTGGAACAGCTGGATAAGTGTCACTACAATCAACTCTGTGAGAACACTCCAGGAGGCTACCACTGCGGTTGTCCCAGAGGGTACCGCCAACACGGTCACGGCCTGCCTTGCCTAGGTAAAGGGGACAGCTAGAATCCCTTTGGGTGCTGGGTCTCACTCGGCTCTGGCTCAGAACAAGGAGTATTTATGATCTGGTGAGTCTGAGAGTGACTGAAGCAGTGGCCAAGGCCGCTCACCAGATCCTGCATAGGGGCACTTCTGTGGACGCCAGAGGGAAGGAGTGAAGACCAAGGCAGCACCTCAGAGAGGCATAGGGTGGAATGGATGACTGTCACTGAGGACTGGGACTCTACAGCCTGGGGTGGTGCTCAGAGCTGGGAGTTAGGCCCTGACTGCAGACCTAGGGTCAGGGAGTATGCTGGCACCAGGATCCTCATGAGGCCAGCTTGAAGGGAAACACTGTGTAGCGTATAAGGCATTGAATTCTGGGAAGATGACAGAGACAGCTGAGCCAGGCGTAGAGCTATATAACTCTCATTTCAGTGTTCAGCTGATAGAGGCACATTCTGAGGAACATTCCGAACAAGACTCTGTCTCAAAGTAAAGAAAAAAATCCCAAGGGGCACCTGGAGCACCTGCAGGCCACAGAGCACCGAACCGTCCTCACACCCTATCTGGTCTTCCTCTACAGACATCAATGAGTGCCTACAGCTGCCCACACCCTGTGTCTACCAGTGCCAGAACCTCCAGGGCAGCTATCGATGCCTGTGCCCACCAGGCCAGACCCCCCTACGGGATGGCAGGACCTGTGCCCCTCTGGAACGGAACAGTCAAAACATTACCATCGTCAACCACCGGAGCCCATTTGTGCCCTGGATGCGGTCTCGGATACCCAGGCCCAATGGTTCCTACCATGCCTGGGTCTCCCTCCGGCCTGGTTCTGGAGCCCTGAGTAGTGTGGGACGGGCCTGGTGCCCACCTGGCTTCATAAGGCAGGATGGCGTGTGTACAGGTGAGGCGGGCCCTGGGGCCACACACTGTTGTCCTGGGTTCCTAGGCTGGGCATAGGTCTGGGCAAACTCAGAAACCCAGCACTCATGAGCAAAGTGGGGTGGAGGCAGGGGAAATCTACAAGTGGGGGGCAGCGCTGTGGCTGAAGAACAAAGGGGATCCCAAGAGGGAGACTGGGGTAATGTTCAAACCATCTTTGGGGTGTTTTTAGGAGGCCCTCCTAAAATGATGCCTGAAGAAAAACTCACTTTGAGAAACACTCCTCTTGAGGTGGGGAAGTTTGGAGGAGTGAAAGAATGTTCCAGTTAAACACGAAGCTATAAAGAGGGACTGTTGGGAGCAGAGGGTGCAGGCCTGTAGTCCATAGACCCTGTGGAGGCTGGGCTGGGGGCACAGAGGGGATGGACTCTGTCAGAGGCAGCCCCTCTTCTTGCCTTGGTGATGGAGACTGGGTGAGGCACACACACACACACACACACACACACACACACACACCACTCTTCACCAGCTCAGAGACTCCTCCTTAGGCAGGCAGGGGAGGGGCTGCCCAGAGCAGGGAGCTTCCCTGACCGGTCTCAGAGCACATGGCCACCGGGGCGATCTGACTCAGCATCTCTCTCCCCTCTGTCCCCACCTGGACCAGACCTTGATGAGTGCCGGGTGAGGAACCTGTGTCAGCATGCCTGCCAAAACACAGAGGGTAGCTACCACTGCTTCTGCCCCTCCGGCTACCGCCTCCTTCCCAGCGGGAAGAACTGCCAGGGTGAGCCAGCCAGGGCCAATCCACACCCCTCCCAGGACATAGCTTGTGTGTCCCTGGGCTATTCTCCTCAGTCTGAACCTCACCCAAGATAGGAGGAAGTCCCTACAAGAAACACTCCTGGGAGATGGAGAGCTGTTGGGGAGGGTCTCTCCCCGGGGCTCTGCCTCAGAAGGCTGATCTCTTTCACACGGCCTTCCCCGGTCTCCCTTTCCCGTGTTCTATCTTCCCATCTCCTACCGCACCCTACCGCCCAGACATCAACGAGTGTGAGGAAGATGGCATCGAGTGTGGGCCTGGCCAGATGTGCTTCAACACCCGAGGCAGCTTCCAGTGTGTAGACACGCCCTGTCCTACCACCTACCGGCAGGGCTCCAGCCCTGGGTAAGGAGGGGGCCCAGCTGGCGGAGGTACTAGGGGCCGGCACATGAGTACAGGGCTTTTTCTCCAGCTTGCCTATGCCTGGACCCCCACCTCCAGGAAGGCATCTCGAGGCCAGGGGAAGCTGCCATACCAAACATCCTGGGCCAGAGCTACGTGCTGGCACATCCGGCAATCCTGTACCCAGTCAGGGACAATCTTGGCTCTGTGCCACTACATGGTGTGTGCTCTCTGGGACAGATAATGAACCCTTCCCCTTGCACAAACATAACTTCAGACCGAAAGCACTCCCAAACATAGGAATTAGGGAAATCTCACAAACTCCAGGACTCAGCTCGCTCTGTTCGTTCATTAAGAGGCACCGAGGCCTCAGGACCTCGGGAAGGCTTCTGGAGAGTATCTGTTCTAAACCCTACAAAGGGGAATGAGGTAGGCGGTGGAGGAGACTCCTACAAGGCTGAACAAGTGTCTTTGAATCCCTACTACCCCTGGGAGTCCAGACATGTGACTCAGACCCCAGGCTCCTCACTTCTGGGCACCTCTGAGTGGACCTAAGCGAATGAGTTTTATCATGCTGTGTGTTTTCTGAGCTGCCCTGGGCTTTGGGCAAGGAAAGGGAAAAAAGGGCGGGGGGGGGAGTGGGAAGACATACTTAAGGGGAGGAAAACCGCTATCTGGCTTCTCAGTTTGCTGATCTCTGAAATGGACTAACAGTGGCATATGCAGGCAAGGTATTTGGGGAGCATGGGTTTGAACTGCAGTGCACTGGATTGCAGCCCAACGAGCTTGTCTGTGTCACCCTCAGGATCTGCTTCCGTCGCTGCTCACAGGACTGCAGCGCCAGCGGTCCGTCCACACTGCAGTACCGCCTGCTGCCGCTTCCCCTTGGCGTGCGCGCCCACCACGACGTGGCCCGCCTGGCCGCCTTCTCCGAGGCTGGCATCCCCGCCAACCGCACGGAGCTCACCGTGCTGGAGCCCGACCCACGCAGCCCCTTTGCTCTCCGCCAGCTACGCGCTGGACAAGGTGCGGTCTACACCCGCAGAGCGCTCACCCGCGCCGGGCTCTATCGCCTGACAGTGAGCGCAGCTGCACCCCGCCACCAAAGCGTCTACGTCCTGCTAATCGCAGTGTCGCCCTACCCGTACTGATGCTAGTGAGGCCAGAGTTGCAGATCCACGCTGACCTCGCAGAGAGGAACAGTGTGGCCCTTGCCCGTGACACCTACAGTGACAGAGAACGTCCTCTTCTCCCGCCCCCGTGCGTCAGCGAGATCTTCGGTAAACACTGCTGTGCGCAGGGCCTTGACCCCAGGGCAAGGACCGCTGCACCTTTGGTGGCAAAGCCAATGGCGCAGGCCTGAGTCCTGTCCTTCCTCAAATCTCAGGGGGTGGAGCTGGGCAAGGTCTCAGGGGTCCAGGACTTCCAGGAGGACAGACCCAGTAGGGGTAGCAGCGTCTGACACTGTCCTGACCACATGGAATGTATATAATATAAAAACTTTTTACTGACTTGATGTCTTTGTTGAGTTATTTTATCTTGCTGAGGAGGGGCCTGGGACGGACGGGACCTGCGCTGCTGCGATCCCAGCTGCTGGGTCCTTAGGAATCAGGCCTCCATCCCTGGCCTGGAGGTTTGGTGTAAATCAGAAGCTGTAAAGCAGGACCTTCTTCCTTCCCCTTAGTGCTGCGGGAGAACTAACGAGAATTAAATGTTCTTCATAGACACCGACTCGTAGTACCAAAAACACTGTATAGTAATTCTCGAGAACAATCTGAAATTGCCAGGGTTGGTGACACACACCCTTAATCTCAGTACTAGGGAATTAGAGGCAGGAGAATCCAGAGTTTAAGGTCATCCTGGCTGACAGTAAGCTCCAGATTAGCCAGGACTACAAGAGGCCCTGCCTCAAAAGAGTTACACCAAATCCGGCTTCCCAGGACCCGCCGTCCTTTTGACTTTTTCTCTCTGGGACCCTTGTCTAAGTGGCAGGCATACCAGTGACTCTATTTCTTGGTTGTTCGTCAATCTTGTCACTAGAACATGTGGCCTTGAGCCCCAGGTTGGTTTCACAGTTTCAGTTTTTCCTGGCACCTCAGTAGAGCTCACTTTATCTTTGGTCAGGATGAATGAATTAGCTTACTTTAAAAAAAACAACAACAACAAAAAAAAAACCCTTAGAAATGTTAATCACAAAAGGACTACGTGTCTGTAGAATGTTTACGGGGACTAGCTGAGAACTTGGCAACATTGGTAAATGCGCTTGCCTTTTGCAAGTGCAAATTTGATTCTTGGAACACATTGGGGCATAAGGGCCCCAGCTTGTAACCCCAGCACTGAGGAGGCAGAGGCAGGTGAATCCCTGCCAGTCAAATGATTGTCCCCAAGGCCAGGGAGAGGCTGTGTTTCAAAGATAAGAAAAATGCTTGTCATACAAGCCTCAAGATAACCTGCATTTGGTCTCTTGATCCCAGGGAGGGGGGAAAGAACTCACTCCAACACCCAAACATCACACACACACACACACATACACACACACTCATACTCACACACACACATACACTCTCACACACACACTCACACATATACACACACATACACACACACTCTCTCACACACTCACACTCACACAACATATACACATTCACACATACTCACACGCACACTCGTGCACACACATACACACTCACACACACTTGCACACACATACACACTGACACTCATACACATACTCTCACATACACTCACATACACACTCACACACACACATACACATTCACACACACATACAAATACTAATAATAATAATAATATTAATTTTATAAAGATGGTGGTGTCCCTAGGGAATGCCCATGTTTGCACACATACAAACATGCACATACACATGCAAGGCAAATGCATGGGAATAAAGATGAGGAAGGCAGGAAATAGGTGTAAGTTAAAAGAGATAGAGATAAGTTAGATATAAATGCCTGCAGTATGCAACAGGATTGGGGCTGAGGATTGGGGCTGAATAGATTCCAAATGCTCTTGTCCCACCCCACCCCCCAGAGAGAGAGAGAGAGAGAGAGATCATTATATGTAAGCCCAGTCAGCCTCTATATCATCATATCAGATGGGACTAAGCTACATACAGCCCCAACCCCTCTGGGGCTGGTGGAGGTAGACCTCACTGAACAGGCGACCTTTGAGCAGATACCAGATAAAGGGAGGGAGGGAGCTGTGGGTGCAGCAGGGGGTCGAGGTCCTGAAAGGGGAGGGTTTAGCGGTAGAGGTGGGGAGTGCTCAGGAAAAGGGAGGGGGGCCTCTGGGAGTTCCCATGGGGTCTTTGGGATGGTCAGGGACATGGCGTTGCATGCTGGAGGGACTGAGCTCCCTGTGTGCTGGCTCAGGAGCTGCCTTCTGCGGTCCTTGTCCTTCTCTCTAGGTGTCCTTGTCCTTCTCTCTAGCTCCTGCCTCAATAACCTGCCTTTTTGCCAGATGCCCCCAGACATAGCTGTGAAAAGCCTGTCTCTTTTGCAGAAGGTTTTGGGGATAATTCATCTCTCCCTGCCACCCCAGCGAACCTCGACAGCCACCTCTCCCTGAATAGTTCTTTTCTTCCATCTAGGACTTGGAGAAAGCAGTGAGACAGGGTCTTATTCGGTAGCCCAGGCTGGCCTTGAACTTATCACAATCCTCCCTTAGCCTCCCGAGTGGACTACAGATGTACCCCAGTGCTCCTAGATATCTAGGCTAGACCTGGAGTTACAGGTGGTTGTAAGCCACCATGTGAGGGCTGGGAACCGAACCCAGGTCCTCTGCAAGAGTCGCCAGTGCTCTTAACCAGGTGCTGACTCTCCAACCTTAGATTAGAAGCTGTCCATACAGTCAACAGAATGTCCCCAGACACATCTACTTTCTTTCTGATTTTTGTTTATTTGTTTTGTTGGGTGTTTGTTTGTTGAAACAGGGTCTTATGTAGCTCAGGATGACTCCTCCCCCAAAGTCACTACATAGCTGAAGATAACCTTGAGTGTTTGAATTAGAGGCACATGCCTCCATGCCCCGTTTATCCTTCTACTTTCAAAACAGATTTAGGTGAAGCCAGGCTTCTGCACATATCTCCATAAAGGACGAAAGAGTAAATATGTTTTGGTTTTTCGGGACATCTTGTTTCTGATGCAACTCACTGCTGTGCTTTCGGAGTGCCAAGGCAGCTAGAGGGAACTGGCCCCTATGCACTTTGCATTGCTCCACTAGCAGGGGCTGAGTTAGCAGAACCCTCTCCTAGCAGGTCCCTGTCCCTCCCACCTCGGGGTGGGGGATGGGCTCTTCCTGATACTCACATTTCAAATTTGTTAATTTCACGCCATGAAATTTTCTTCTTTCAACCACTTACAACATGAAAGCTGAAAAAAAAAATCCCCATCTCTGCTTTAAGTCACACTGATTGGAACTGCAGGCTGGGGGAGGGGGGATGGGAGAGGCATATGGCAAAAGGGGCGGCCCAAGCCTACCCATGAGAATCTTGAGATGAGCACTCCTCCTGAAAACTCAGGGGTCAGGAATCAGAGCCTGGACTGTTTCTGCTAGGCTGTTAACTTTTTATGAACTTTGTAGTCCTGGGGAGGACAGGGCCTCACCCTGGTGCTGAGGACCAGCAGGGGTTTTCTCTTCTCGCAAGCAAGCTGGGTACAGTTCTCTCCCTGCTGCAGCAGCCTGCCCACGCTTCCAGAGTCTCACCCAAGCCCTCTGGATTGTAAAGCTACTGTGGGGTGCATCTCCAGCTATTCCCTCATGAACTCTCCCAGAGACTTCCGAGGCAAGAATAATATCCCCATTTCACAGATGCAAGAGTAGAGGCCAAGAGGCGAGCACTCTGTCTAAGCCCCCATGGCTTCTGAGCAGTCTCACAGGCTCTGAGCTGCTGTCGGTCTCAATGTCAGTCTCAGCAGCGCTGAGGAGAGGAAGCCAGAGCTAGATGGAGAGGGAGGGCTTGAGGTAGGGAGCGTCCCTTCCCCAGGTCCCTCCCTGCTTTTTCTCCTCTGGTCCCTCTAGGCTGTAAACCAGGCAGTGGCGGCCACCGAGTTTGTTCCAGGTCACCCGCAGGGGCTGTTGGCTCACAATGGAGAAGTCTCCAGAGGTGTTTCTGCTGGCTGCTGAAGCTGGACCCGGCCCCACAAGAGGTGTTTTCCACAGCCTCCTGTCACCTCCAGCTGCCATTGGTCACAGCCCCATCTAGCCACCCAGCCCCTGGGGCACCTGACCCCCAAGGCTCTTCCCACCATCAGTGATGAAAAACAGCCCCGCCTGGCAGGTCACTCATTAAACTCCCTGATGCAGCTTTTCCAAGAAGTCAACAGTCGGACTCTGTGTCCCTCTGGGTGGGAAGGGAGAGCCGAGGTCTGGCCTGGAGGTCATTCTCTGTTCTGGCCACTCTGCCCAAACCCAGGCTGTGGCACAGGGCTTCTGGTGCCAAACATAAGAAGCTACAGAACAAGGACCTTGAATACACTCCCAGCTCCTCTGTCCACAGCTGCTATAGAGTGGGGTGGCAGAGGGCAGCTGACAAGAGGAGGCCTCTCCACAGTTATGAGCATAAGCTAAGTGTCTGTGTGTCCACAGGTTGTGGGGGCTCTCTGAGATCACATACACTGAGGCCCTTCTTACAAGTGACCACATCATTCTGAGCCTGTACCCAAGAGGCCACCTGGCTGCCACCCATGCTTTGGGGGACATGGTGAGCATGGGTGGGAGGGGTGAGGCAGAGGTGGAGAGGTAACGGTGGTGGTATAGAAGCCAAGACACACAGAGGGATGAGGGGAAGGGACCAGAGCTCCATGTTCTCGGAGACATCAGGCCTCTGTCACATGCTAACATGACAGGGATGTGCATGCATAGGAGCTCAACAGATAATGCCCAAGAGGAGGGTACTGGCACCTCACTCCGACCCGAGGGGTGGTAGAGACTGCCAAAGTCTTTCTAAGAAATCATGCCATCCATTCAGGGGCTGGAGCGACAACTCTGCACCTGCTACATTGCATAGTCCTGAGGATCAGTGTGGATGCCAGCGCCCACGTGACAAGCCAAGAGTCCCCTGCCTGTAGCCCCAGCTCCAAGACAGGGCTAGAGGGTGAGAGAGGAGCACTCCCAGTGAGAGAGGAGCACTCCCAGTGAGAGAGGAGCACGCCCAGTGAGAGAGGGAGGATGCCCAGTGATAGAGGAGGACTCCCAGTGATAAAGGACGACTCCCAGTGATAAAGGAGCACTCTCAGTGATAGAGGAGGATGCCCAGTGATAGAAGAGGACTCCCAGTGAGAGAGGAGGACTCCCAGTGAGAGAGGAGGACATGCAACACTCTCTTCTGGACTCTGCAGCAGGATCCACAAGTGTACACATATTCACAGAGACATAAACACGTGTGAGTGTATGTGTGCATGTGCGTGTGTGTGTGTGTGTGTGTGTGTGTGTGTGTGTTTGTGTATGATATGATCTCATAAGTCCCAGGCTAGCCCCAAATTCACTATATAACTATTAACTTATATAACCTTGAACTCCTGATCCTTCTGCTTCTACCTCCCAAGGACAAGATTACAAGTATGAGCCACCACGTGTGGTTTATGTGGTGCTGGGGACTGAACCCAGGGCTCCACGCACTCTGGTTGATCACTGGGCCTGAGCCACATCCTCAGGCCTGTAGTTGAAGGTATTTTATAAAACCCATCTCGTTTGGGGTCTTGCTATCTCGACAACATTTCTTTGTCTTTTGAAACGGGGTTTCACAGTATTGCTCTGTCTGCGCTCAAACTCAATTTTTTTTTTCGAGACAGGGTTTCTCTGTATAGCCCTTTCTGTCCTGGAACTCACTCTGTAGACCAGGCTGGCCTTGAACTCAGAAATCTGCCTGCCTCTGCCTCCCAAGTGCTGGGATTAAAGGCATGTGCCAGACTCAGTTTTATCTAGTCTCTGTTTCCCAAGAAATGGGGACCACAGACCTATGGCACCAAACCCATCTTAGCCCATATGTTTAAAATATCATTGCCCAGGGATCCATGTTCAACACGGGGCAGCTTAGACAAAAGAGTGTCTACTTCTATCCAATAATGAAAAAAAATAGTGTCTACTTCAAGACCTGAGTTGTAGGTCAGGTGTACACTTGCCCGGGATGCACCAAGCCTTGAGTTCAATCCCCGGCCCTGGCAACTGGACAATAAACTAGTGAAGTGTAGCTGGGTGATGCAGGCTGTAACTACAACACTCAGAGGCAAAGGCAAGAGAACCATGCAAATCCGTGGAGAGTACTAGGTTAGCACAGAAATATGTAATAGACCTCATCTCAACCCTATTCCCCCAAAAGAGTATGTACATCGTGGTTTCTTGGACGCATCTCTAGTTTAAACTAGAGGCCTAAACTCCCCCATAGTAAAGGTCACATCAGGATGTCCACTCTCACAGACTGAATCAACACATTTCATACATTTCTTGTTGCTTACATTGTAGCAATCAATATTTTTAAAAATATTTTTAGAGGTTTTTTTGTGTTAAAAAATGAGAAGTTAGGAAGAGATATAGAAACGTATCATATTCATGGACTGGAAAATGCAGTCTTGCCTGCTCTAAGATGATATGTAGATTTATGTATACAGATTTGCAGGGAGGAGGGGGATTTGATTGTCAGGACCACACACAAAGCACAACAGATAGGAAACAGGTTCTCATGTAGCCCAGGCAGGCCTCAAACTCACAATATAGCCAAGGATGCCCTTGAACCTGATGATCCTGCCTCTACCTCCCAAGTGCTGGGATTGCAGGAGTGAGCCACCAAGCTGGTCACATGGTGCTAGAGATGGAGCTGGGGGCTTTGTGCTTGCTGGGTAAGCTCTCTCCCAATTAAGTCCAGCCCAGCCCAGCTCTAGCCCCAGCCCCAGCCCCAGCCCCAACCCCAACCCCAACCCAGCCCCAGCCCAGTCCCAACTCCAGCCCCAGCCCCAGCCCCAGCCCCAGCCCCAGCCCCAGCCCGGTCCAGTCCAGCCCAGCCCAGCCCAGCCCAGCCCAGCCCAGCTCAGCCCAGCTCAGCCCAGTCCAGCCCAGCCCAGCCTAGCCCAGCCCAGCTCAGCCTCAGCCCCAGCCCCAGCCCCAGTCCAGCTACAGCCCTCCAGACACCCGACAGGCTGTTTCTGTTATTTTATGGAAATGCCAAGGACATAAGCTAGCCAAACAGCCATTTCCTAAATTTCAAGACTCCTTGTAAAGCTACAAGAATCAAGACAGCATAGAACCAGTGTGACGACAGATAAATAAACCAACATGACAGAACACAGGCACAAGAAACAGACCCACACTTACACAATCATTTAGAACAGTCTTAAGTTGGGGGTGAGGGGGATGCAGCAGCAGGGATGAGTTAGCAAGAACTTCTCTCTCTCTCTCTCTCTCTCTCTCTCTCTCTCTCTCTCTCTCTCTCTCTCTCTCTCCCCTCATTTGTGCCTTAGGGGTTCACATGCATCCCTGGTGCCCAAGTGTGTCAAAGGACAACTTAAGGAAATGGGATGGTCCTCTTCTCCCCCTATGTGTTTGCCACGGGTCAGAGTCAGGTCATTAGCTTCGGTTACAAGTGCCTTCGCCTGTTGAGCCATCTTGCTGGCCCATCAAAGACCTTTAAGAAGGGTGTATGTGACCTGTTCTGGTTTGTACTTTCAGGAAGCTTCTGGCAGTTGGTTAGGGGAAGGGCTGGGAGACAATCCAGTTATGCAGGGAAATGAGAATGGAAATTGGAACAAGAAAAGTCCTGTGGTTTGGGTAAAACAAGAGGTGGAGAGTGCGGGGGAGGTGGAGATGCTCAGAAGCCAGAAGCTGGCCAACCTCCAACAGTTCAAGGCCAGCCTGGTCTATGTAGTTCTTCTAGGCTAGCCAGAGATATATAGTAAAGTTGTTTTGTTTTGCTCTTTTTTTTTAAAGATCTATTTGTTTATTATATGTAAGTACACTGTAGCTGTCTTCAGACACACCAGAAGAGGGTGTCCGATCTCATCACAGATGGTTGCTGGGATTTGAACTCAAGACCTCCAGAGGAGAAGTCAGCGCTCTTAACCGCTGAGCCATCTCTCCAGTCCTTATTTTGCTTTATTAAATCGCTAACCTAGATCCTTAAGGAGCTCTGACCTTGTGGGAAGGGGGAAAGGTGAAGGTCAAAGGTCATGGTGACTCATTTCCAGGGGCAAACCCTCTCAGGTCACGGTCCATCCCTCTCAGGTCACGGTCCATCCGAATTCCAGAAGTGGTTTGCAGGGTGGGGATGGGTGGGACTCAGTGTACACCTCAAAGGAATGCAGAGAACACGGCTCCTCCAGGAGCCAGCTGGGCCCCTGCACTTCACCTCCACCTCCTGGGGCTCAGAAGGTAACTGCTGGCAGGATGGGCCCCTCATACCCACCTGCCTATGTGTCAGTCCCTGGGCTGGAGTCATTTCTGTAGTAGGGGATCAAGGTTCCTGCTGCTTGTTCCTCCTGCCTGAATCAGTTCAACTCAAACCTGAGTTAGCCTTGGGCTTTTGGGCTTGAATTCTGCTGTGCCCTGGGCGTGTGCTGTGTGGCCTTGGGAAAGACGCCCCCTCTGTGCTGCAGTTCCGGCCTGGAGAATGTGGATAAAAGTGATATATTTTCATAAAGGGTAGCAGGAAAGATGAAAACTGGAGATTGGTATAGATATTTGCCCTGCCCTCTGGGCCAGTCCTGAGAAGCTGAGTCAGCAAGAGGGGACGAATGCCTCAAAGTGGCTGGGAAGCTGCTGGTACGTTCTTTGTATTGACCCTCGCTAGTCTCATGTCTGTGAGGAAGGCCCGGAGCTGGTCCATTGATGCCCGCAGGTCAGCTAGCAAAGAGATGCCTCAGGCTGTCCCTCGTCTGTCCCCACCTGGGGACACTGGACTCACTGGAGCTTAGCTGGGAGAACAGGGCCAGGAATGCAAAAGAATCCTGGAGAGATGGCTGGAGAGATGGCTCAGGTGTTAAGAGCACTGACTGCTCTTCCAGAGGTCCTGAGTTCAAATCCCAGCAACCACATGGTGGCTCGCAACCATCTGTAATGGGATCCGATGCCCTCTTCTGGAGTGTCTGAAGACAGCTACAGTGTGTTCATATAAATACAAATAAATAGATTAAAAAAAAAAAAAAGAACCCTGCAGCTAGAGTTTGTGAATGTGTCTGGAACCTTCTCCCTCCTAGAAGCACGGACAGCTGATGTTTCTGATCTTGAAAAAAATATCAGGCCGGGCAGTGGTGGCACACACCTTTAATCCTGGCACTCGGGAGGCAGAGGCAGGCAGATTTCTGAGTTCGAGGCCAGCCTGGTCTACAGAGTGAGTTCCAGGACAGCCAGGGCTACACAGAGAAACCCTGTCTCAAACTCTCCCCACCCTACCCCCCCCCAAAAAAAAAGAAAGAAAAGAAAAAAATAGGAAACAGAGTAAGGGTCTTGGCTGGACCCCAGAGGGCACCCAGAGTCTAAGGTATTGCAGCTGCGTGACATGGGCGTGGAGCTATCTGAGGCTTAGAATCTAGGCCTACCTGTGGGATAGTGACCTTGGCCATAATCCTGGTGTTGAGGTTCACTGGGGCAGGGGCTGACTGTCTGCTACAGGGCTCAGGCCAAGCTGGGAAGCCTCGGGCACGGCCTTCTGGCTCATGTGGGCCACAACCCCCATTTTCACTTTACAAGCGAGAGGCTTCACCTCTGTGAACCTCAACCTTCCTCATCTTCTGATCGGTCAGCAGACAACCAGGCTTTGATTCGCTATTTACTGGGAGCCCAGGGCAATCTGGACAGGTGCCAGGCCGAGGAGAGGCAGCCAGGACCTTAAGATGGCAACCCCATCGGTCCTTGGCCAACTCGTTTGCGTTTTCTCTTGTGAACCCTTGGCTCTGGCTTGTGGGCTAGCATTAGGGAAAGCGATGGCTTCTGAGGGCAGATGCTTCAGTCTTTAAAGGGCGTAGGTACACAGCCTCTGAGCCTAAGCAATTTGCATCTTCACTCCCGCCTCAAAGCGCTTTCAAGGGTTCTTGCAAGACGGCTGGGATCAGCATTACTAGTCACACGGGTTCCAACCTCTGCCGCCCTCCCAGGCGCCACCAACGGGCCAGGATCAGGGGACCTAAACTGCAAGAGCCCACGCCCGTGCGCCCCCGGGAGGTTATGCTGGCACCAAGGGAAGAGGGAGGGGCCAGCGGGAGAGATCGGCGGGACACGCCCACCCGCAGGTGGCCTCGAGCGCTGAGAGGCTTGGAGCAGGGGCCGGGCCCGAGGGCGGGGCCTTTCTCCCGCCTGTCCCCACGTGTCCCAGGTTCCTGCCCCCCAGGCCCAGTGCTTATAACCCTGGATGCGCGCCTCTCCCAGTCCTGCTCCGCCGTCTGCCCCTGTCGCCTGGGCTCACTGGTAAGAAGTTCCGGGCCCTTCTTGGTCCCTACTCTTTATCCAGGGTCTCGCGATCGAGGAATCCCAGAGGGAGCGAGCAGCTGCAGGGGGTGGGCGCAGGGCGGCCCCCGAGTGACCGCGCAGTTAGTGGAAGGAAGGAGGCTGATGTCCGGGTCGCTGTGACGCACACGTTCCTCCTGCCTAGGGAACCCATGGAAGAGCGCAGGTCCCAGGGCCTTGCTAGCAGGTGGACGGACTATCTGGTCCCTTCTGGATTTTCCTTCTTTCCTATGTGCTGCGAAGGCTCCAACTAGAGCCCCGGAGATTCTAGAGGGTCGGGGGGCTTCCGATTCCTTCTCACTGGGTCAGACTCACCGATCTAAGTACAGGCTTGTTTCTCAAAGTGAGCAAAAAGTCCAGTCCCTCTTTGCCCTTAGGGGCTTGGGCGTGTACCTTTCTCCTGAGTCTGACAGTGCCCAGCTCAGGTGGACACGCGGACCCTGCCTACCCGGCCCAGGTCCTAGGCTGTGACTGGTTTCCCTTCTCGGTGGGGTGCAATGCCAGGCTCAGTTTGGGTGGGGCTTCTAGTCAGGTTTCCTGCTAGCTGGCCGGTTCTTTGGGAGGAGCCCCTTCGCAGGAAATGTCCGTTTCTGGGTTGTTAACGGCTTGGGCCCCTCTCCAGAGAGGCAGGCTCACCCTAATATAGAGGGAAATCTTCTCCAGGAGAACCAACTGCACTCTCAGTAGTCCCCTCTGTGAAGTGGGTCTGTCAGACTGTCTATAAGTGCTACGGCAGGAGCAGACCTGCCCTTTCCCCAGGGGTAGAACAAGAAAACCCTTTGATCCCTCCTCGTGCATCTCCTCCACCTGGCCAGTGACCTGGCAGGTGATGCCTGACGTCACCTTCCCAGCTCTGGGGCTGGCAGCCTTGTGCCTGGCCTTGGAACACTTGCTGTCCAAGAGTTCAGTAAGATGTTTTGAGAGCTGTGGCCAGGGTCTGCTCACTTGCTCACTGGGTCTTGGATGCAGACCTGAAAAGACAGGGTCCCTCCCCCCCACCTCCCAGACAGGCCTTCAAAAGGAAGGAGACAGCAGGCGGAGAGAACCAAGAGCTGGGCTGGGCAGAGACTGGAGTAGACTCCATTTCAAACTCCCCCTATTTTCTCCCCCTCCCCCAACGTCTTACACCATAATCCAGCCAAGGCTGGGAGCATTGGAAGGGCCTCAGGACTGCCCAAAGAATCCTGACTCTACCCAGTGCCCGCGGACTCCATAAATGAAGGGCAACTTCTGTCCACTTCCCACCTGCCCCAAGCACAGAGTAGGACAGAACAGGGAGCCTATACTCTTAGTACCCTTGGTTAAACATGCCCCCACCCCAGCCGCCTGCCTGCTCTGAGTTTACGAAGTCAGCTGCTCCAGGAGCCTTGGGGTGGAGCTAAGCCCCGGCCCACCTGCACCAGCGGTTTCTCTTGGCCCATCTCCTATTTACCCTGGATGCCCCTGGGTCAGCCGGATGCCACCACCATGCTGTGAACACACAGCTTCTGGAGTGAGTGGCTTCCTTGTGGGCAGCCGTGTAGGAAGAGATGTCTTGCTGAACTCTGGCTCCGAGGCATTCATTTTTGCTGAAGGCTTTGGGCAGAGTTCATTTCCCAGGACCTGGCTCCCTGCTCCTGTGAGGCTGGTTCTCCCCAGACCTGGAGAATGGCCGGTCACCCAGAGCGTCTGCTGCTAGCATCAGTGTATGGATGCTTCTAGTGTTACTGGCTCTGTTAACATCAGAGCACGGGCCCTGGCTTCCCTGAAAAGCTGCGCTCTGCCAGCTTCCCCAGTAGCCCAATTAAAGAGACAGTTAATAGCAAAATGCAGATGAAGGAGATGTAGTCAATATAGCCACACCAGGAAGAGGAACAGAACACCACCCCAAGCCCACTGTTGGCATCCTGACATGAGGTTTAGGCTTTAACAGGGCAAGAGGAGTTGCTCAAGAATGCGATCCTGGAGCCGGGCAGTGGTGGCGCACGCCTTTAATCCCAGCACTTGGGAGGCAGAGGCAGGCAGATTTCTGAGTTCGAGGCCAGCCTGGTCTACACAGTGAGTTCCAGGACAGCCAGGGCTACACAGAGAAACCCTGTCTCAAAAAACCAAAAAAAAAAAAAAAAAAGAATGCGATCCTGTTCAAGGTGTGGCCCAGCCATCATTATCTTAGCTAAGAGGTCAGAATTGTGTGACATCGGCTCTTGGTTTGTTTGCTTATTTGTTTTTGAGACAAGGTCCCACTATGTGGCCCAGCCTCGTGTGGAACCAGGCTGGCCCCAAACCCACAGAGATCCCCCTGCCTCAGCCGAGATTAAAGGTGTGCGCCACCATGCCTGGCCTCTTGGGAGAAAGGTTCCTTCTTTCTCCAGAGCTTCAGCTTTTACCTTCCTCCAAGTTGGGAAGTTCCTGGGAATTCTAATTCCTTGAGGTCCATTGTTTCAGTAGTCTGAGAGTCAGAGGGATGGATACAAGTATCTTCAGGCCTGCCAAGACAGCTACACTAGATAAGGGTTTGAGTATCTCTCACCAGAGATTAGTAAAAACCTGCTTAGTCTCCCTACTTGCCTCCTTCTGAACATGAAGGTCAGAAACCCAAGTCTGTCAAATAGTAACGGGCTAGATCCAGTAGGAGGATGGTGCGCCTCCTGCTGATCAATATTGGTATCACAGTCTAGCTTTATCAGACCGGAAGCTGCAGAGGTGAACTGAGAGTCATCTCAGGGATCTTCTGGGCCAGGTACAGTCAGGGTTTTAAAAGAACAGTAATGACAGGCCAACTTGAACTGAGTAATGATGGCAGCAAGTAGAGCGGGGGGTGGAGGAACATCCCAGGCAGCTGCCTGTAGTCTGGTGACTCGTCATCAGGACAGGAAGCAAAGGGTAAAAAATCCTAAGAACCACGGAGTGGAGGGCAGTCTGTAGTCATCCTGGGGTTGTGTTAACACGATAGGTGACACTCTCTGTGGCATCAGCCAGAGCCAACAGGCCAGTGCCCGGGAAACATATCTGTCCAGCCAAGGTACTCTCCAGCCCTGAGGAGGCTATCGTGACATGAGCGGATGCAAGAGTCACATGCATGTTATCCTCAGGGACAGACTGCTACTGGCACCTATTCAGACCCAAGATTACATATATATATATATATATATATACCCAGCTCACAGGCTTGTGGCTTAAAGCCCAGCATCCTTACTAATTTCTAGGCAGGCATGCATGTGTGTGTGTGTGTGTGTGTGAGAGAGAGAGAGAGAGAGAGAGAGAGAGAGAGAGAGAGCATACATGTACACATGGGCACACATGTGGACACTCAAGTACACACAAGTGCACAGAGACACTTTCTCAGGGCCCCAATTGTAGGGGTACAAAGATACACACAAGTGCAGGTACACACATCGCAAGCCTGCATGTGTGCTTCTAGGTACACAGTCCCTGCTGAACACACTCCTTCACACTGCACAGCCCCGGCACAAACCCCAGGCGTTTGACCTGTCTGTGGAGCCCTCCCTCCCTCCTTTTCAACCTCGTGGCTCGGGTGTCCTTGGAACAGGCTGGAGGAAGAAGTGACCATTAAGAGCTGGGTGAATCTGCAAGGGGCATCCATTCCCCGGATGCCGTAAGATGTCTGAGAACTCCCTCACCACCCTTTGCCTACCTCTTCCCCTGGCACCTCTAGAGGGGTGTCCAGGCTTGCCCTAGGGAGGAGATCAATAGGGCACACAACCCACTTGATCTGGGTTTGGGGGCCTGGCTACTTCCCAGCCTAATAAGGTCTTGGCAAGTCCCTTAACCTGAACCTCAATTCTTCTGTCTAAATTGGGGCAAACACCTAACAAAAGGATTTGACGTAAGATGTATGGATTTAGTATCTTTTGTTTTATATCTGGGGGTGGGGACAGGTCAACATTGCCTTCCTCAATCACTCCAAATTTTCTCCTCCTTTAGTTCATGTGTTATGGGTGGGGTGTTTTGACTGCCTGTATGGCTGAGTGCTGCATGTGTGCAGTGCTTACTGAGGCCAGAAGAGGGCGTCAAATCCTCTGGAACAGGAATTACAGACTGGTGTGAGCCTCCATGTGGTGCTGGGAATCAAACCCAGGTCCTCTACAGGAGCAGTCAGGGCTCTGAACTATGGAGCCATCTCATCAGCCTCTTCTCCACTTGTTTTTTGAGACATGAACCCAGATTTGGCTAGTGACTCCCGGGGCTGCCTGTGTCTGCCTCTGGGATTACACACCAGCATACCCAGCTTTTAAAATGGTTGCCAGGGATCTGAACTCAGGTCTCAACAGGTACTTATCCACTGACTTACCTCTTTAGCTCATGTGCCTATTGTCTGGAGTGTGAGGATGGCTTCCCCGGCAATGCATACAAAACTTGACAAACCGGATGATTTGCAGACACGCAGGCAGTTAGGGGCTGGGGTGCAGCTCAGTGGTAAAGTGGATGCTTAGCAGACACAGGACTGTGGATTCCATCCTCCATCGCTACAAGGTCTCCATGTCTCCTGACAGGCCACTCAGCATCGAGTGACCACGGGGGTCTCAATTTCACATCTACTTTGACAGAGTGGTTCACCCACCAGGAAGACAGACTCCAGACTCCAGGGACCTGTACCTACAAGCCAAGGTAATTTCCACCTTGGTCCTGCCTCCCTTCTTCCTCCTTCCCTCCATTATCCATGGCCAGTTGCCTAGCTGCAGTTGCCATGGGCACCATCATCTGGCTCAGGGTCAGGGCCTGCTGAATCACCCAGCAACCCAGGTCCAGGGCAGCTGGCTGAGGGTGGGCAGGCAGTAGCTGCCTGTTGGAGACCTGTAGGCAGCCAGGAGTATCAGCCCGCGTATTGATCCTGAGGTGTTTGCCTCTTTAAGTGCAAAGGGCAGCAAGGCCTGTCAGAGACCTCCTGGGGCTGACTAGACAGTGGGCCTTGGGGGAGGGGGGGATGTTTGGGGAACTGCATAGTCTTTGCTCCAGCTCCCAAGTCCACCTGCAACTGTGACTAGGTAAGCCCTGCAGCTCAGTACTCAGTGGCCTGGGAAAGCCACTGGAGTCCAAGGAACAGTACTCTGCAGGCTTTGTGGTAATGATGGCAACCAGATGAGCCCTGCTGCATTCCCTATGTTTGCGGAGGGCCATTGTCCTTCCCAGCGACAGCTAATAAGGACACTAGCTGACTGCCCTAAGGCAGTTGTTCTCAACCTTCCCAGTGCTGCGACCCTTTAATACAGTTCCTCTTGGTGTGGTGACCCCCGACCATAAAGTTATTTTCGTTGATACTTCATAACTGTAATTTTGCTACTGTTATGAATCGTTGTATAAATATCTGCTATGCGACCCTGTTTGAGAACTGCTGTTCTAGTGGAAAGTGAGACACGGAGCCCTGGGTCCCTATCTGGCCCTGCTGCCTACTGACATTATAATCATCCAGGTGGTGGCTGAGCTGCAGACCCTAAGCTTCCTCTTTAGGGTCTATAATGACAGCTGGCTCTATAATAGCACCTACTCTCAGGGCCACATGCAGGGCATGCTGGAACTCACCTGAGGGCTCTCAGGGAGCCTTCTGGGCAGAGGAACACCTGCAGTAGCAAAAAAGACAAGACAGTCCTAGTACCCTCTGGAAGGTTCTGTTAGTTGAAACACAGGTTGTATTGTGGGAGCATGCCTGTGGGCTGCTGGGAAGGACCTTCAGGCTACAGAGAGGCATACTGCCCGGCTCGCTCCTCTCTGGGCCAGTTCCTCCATCTGGACTCAAGCGAATCTGTTTTAATCTGTTTTAAGCCCTTATAGAATTGAATTGACAGAGATATTGGGGGGTCTCTCAGATCCCTCAGAGGTACTATCCCTTGAGCAGAGTACGACAGAGTACCTTGAATTCCAGTGGGTGTAGAAGGGAGAGTAGCCTGGGACCAAGTGTCCTCTCCTGTGGCCTCCTGTCTACCCAAAGGCCAGAGGCGGTGTCTCTCGCTGGACAAGGAGCCAAGGAACAAAGCCAGGCCTTACTCTTTGACCTTGAGCTGCTTGTCCTATGACCTTGAACCCTGACCTCCCTGAAGCCGCACTATCTAGCTACTTCTGCGGTCCTTGTGGAGGCTCAGGATGATAGACACTTGTGCCCCTGCCCAGCACATTTTGCTTTGTCAAGGAGCAGTTCTCAGGGGGGCATCATGCCAGCTGCCTGCTGCTTTGGCCCAGGTCCCTTCCCAGCCTCCCACTACACACATCCCTCAGGCACTGGCCTTGGTCCAGTAGCTCAGTCCCAAAGGCTCTCTTTAGCTGGTAGGGTCTGGCTCCAAGATCTGCCTCTTTATTGCTGGCCCCGTGGGACATGTGCAGAGCAGTCAGGGCAGCGACCCCCGGGAGGGGGTGCATGCAGGAAGGTGGACATTTTGTTCCCAACACCCCAGCTGTTTATCCTTCAAGGGATAAAGCTGTCCAAGGCCTTCCAGATGGGACTGGAGTCAGACCGAGCAGATCTGACCTTCTACATTTTACTTATATCCTTCTTGCTCCCTCCAGACAAGATGTCCAGCAAGGGCTCTGTGGTTCTGGCCTACAGTGGCGGCCTGGACACCTCCTGCATCCTCGTGTGGCTGAAGGAACAAGGCTATGATGTCATCGCCTACCTGGTGAGGAGGTGCCCTCCATGCCTGTGGGTCCCTCGGCCCTTCTAGCCCGCCCCGCCCCCGCTGCTCCCTCCACTGCCCACACAAAGACGGTCCTCTGCCAAGCCTTGCTTTTTTCTCTCTCTACAACCCTCCTGAGTGAAAAGGACGAGGCCACCAGGCGTGGCTTTAGCTTGCCACTGTTCTGCCTGGGCGGGGGGGGGGGGAGGGTCCCTGTGCCTCGAAGACACATAGTCCTAGCCTCCCTCCAAGCAGCCTTCAGTTCTAGGATGGCAAATCGGTCATCAGAGAAAGGCTGTGTTTGGTGCTACTTCCCCATCCAAGATCTAGTGTAGACAGCACTAATCGAGCCGGCGGCATTTATGGTCCCTCACAGTCTTGGAATCTATAGTCGAGATGTGGTAGTCAGGCCTGTGAATTAGAAATTCCTAACCTAGCACAGCTGAAGGCAACAAAACAAAACCACAATCAAAAGTCAGTTCTTGGCTCTCATAGCAGAAGTCCTGGGGATGGAAAGTCCGGGAGACGGAAGTCTTCAGGCATGGCTGGATCCAGGCACCTGGATCCACTTGGCTTCATTCTTGACCTTTTCACAACCAGCAAGATCAAAGCCCAGCTGTCTCAGGCTCACTGGCTGGTAGTGGAGCCCAAGGCTCCTCCCACTAGCTAGAGTCTGTCTCTCTGTGGCTGCACGGGGGGGGGGGGGGGGGGGGGGGATGTTTACCAGGAGGGGAGGACTTAATGAGCTCCCACCGCCTGGAGAGAGAGAGGATCCTCCCTGGGAAGGATGTCTGAGGAAATGAGTTTGTTGCTTTGGATGTTGGCCTTGGGTCAGGAGGGGTCTCTGTGTGTAGTCAGCTGCCTTTGCTACCTGCTACAAAGAATGGAATTCATTGGTGAGTGGCAGGTGTGTGTGTGTGAGTGTGTGTGTGAGTGTGAGCACTACAGTCCCTAGAGTTGCCACCTGGCATATTGAAAACTGGGCAATCACAGACAGGAACTTAGCTGAGCCTTGGGAAGATCCAGGACCTGGAGAGCAGAGTCTATGGGTGCAGGTGAAGGCCCGGGTAATAGGCCCAAGTCCACAGGCAGAACAGGTTCAGCACCTCTGAGCTCATGTCCGTTGCCAGCCAGGCTCCTGGGATAAGCCGGCCCCCTCCTGTGGCCAGGGCAGGTATTGCATGGGTTCAGGGAAAGCCTCCGACCTGTGGCTAATTACAGCTTGTATCTGTGTCCTGACTACTTGGATGCCAGAGGCAGCTTTGACAGGGAAACCAGTGTCTTGTACCCAGCCATGCAGTGCCAAGTATGGGAGGCTGTGCAGGCCCAGCCTCTCAAGTCGCCGGCTTCCCCTTTCCTTCCTTCTGCCACCTCACCAGCCTGAGGCACCACTTTTGCAAGAGCTGAGCGAGACTGGGTGGTGGCTGGCCGGGTTCACCCAGGGACCTCACGATCCTCCTGCACCCTCTCTGCCCTGGGCTTACTGGCCTCTGTTCTGCTCCACAGGCCAACATTGGCCAGAAGGAAGACTTTGAGGAAGCCAGGAAGAAGGCGCTGAAGCTTGGAGCCAAAAAGGTAAGATGTGAGAGGTGGGACTGTGACGGGAGGGGCATCAGAGCTCCTGTCCCCTGCATCCCCTCCAGGAGGGCAGGGTCAAATGTGCTGCTTTCAGATAGATGAGCACCACCTGACATCTATTCATCTGCCTGTCTACTCTCCCATCCATCCGTCTACTTACCTGCTAACCTACCTACCCATCTACCCATCCATCCATCTACTTACCTACCAACCTACCTACCCATTACCCATCCATCCATCTACTTACCTACTAACCTACCTACCCATCTACCCATCCATCCGTCTACTTACCTACTAACCTACCTACCCATCTACCCATCCATCCATCTACTTACCTGCTAACCTACCTACCCATCTACCCATCCATCCATCTACTTACCTACCAACCTACCTACCCATTACCCATCCATCCGTCTACTTACCTACTAACCTACCTACCCATCTACCCATCCATCCATCTACTTACCTACCAACCTACCTACCCATTACCCATCCATCCATCTACTTACCTGCTAACCTACCTACCCATTACCCATCCATCCATCTACTTACCTACTAACCTACCTACCCATCTACCCATCCATCCATCTACTTACCTACTAACCTACCTACCCATCTACCCATCCATCCGTCTACTTACCTACTAACCTACCTACCCATCTACCCATCTATCTGTCTATTTATCTACTAACCTACCTACCCATCTACCCATCCATCCATCTATTTACCTACTAACCTACCTACCCATCTACCCATCCATCAGTTCATCCACGCCTCTGTCTGTCATCCATCCATCCAACTCCCATTCATTCTTTGGTCTGTCTGCCCCTCTTTAATCTCTGTTCTCTTTTCCTTCCTTTCCCATGTCTACCCATCATTCAACTACCTGTGCATCCCTCTTTCAACTGTCTGTCTACCTACCTGTCCGTCCATCCCTTTAACAGACTTAGGAATCTCCAGCTAGGTGCAGTGTTGGTTGTCTCTGACCTTCGGTAGACAAGACTCCATGTTGGATGTAAGCAGTAGGGAGGTGAGTCACAGACGCACCACTTGCTTGCACGTCTTCTTGGTGTCGTCTGTGAACTGCCCCTAGTGCAGTGAGCTTCACACTTGAGTCCTTTCACTTGGGGAGAGTAGGAGACACTCCAGAGGTAGGAAAGGCTAGCCCACCCACCTGGTCAGAGCTGATCCCGCTGCAGGACACCGACAGTTGTTTGGCACTGCAGGGCTCCACACACATGTCAGAAGGGTCACGGGGGAATGAGAGTCACAGGCCCAAGACACACTCTGAAGGGGAATTTTCCTCTGCACATGAGGGGGTAGGGGACGGGCTGCCTCATCTTTACCTAGGCAGAAGGAGAACATCCTTGAGTGCCAAGGACAGGGGTGAGGCCAGCCAGTGTCTGCACAGGGACTCCTGTGCAGTGCCTCTTACTTTCCTTTGGTCCCACCAGCCCTCCGTATGCCTGTATTGAGTCTGCTTGCTTGGAACATTCAATTTTACCATTATTACTTTTATAAAAAATAATTATTTCTTTATTGTTTTGTATATGAGTAATCTGTCTTCAAACATGCTCAGAAAAGGGCATTGGATCCCATTACAGACGCTTGTGAGCTACCATGTGGTTGCTGGGAATTGAACTCAGGACCTCTGGAAGAGCAGTCAGTGCTCTTAACTACTGAGCCATCTCTCCAGCCCGCCCCCCTCCATTGTAACTTTTGTGTTGCCTATATGAAAGCGGCCTTAACAAAAACAGCAAACAGCACCCCAGGGCATGATGCAGTGTATTATATACTTTACATTTTATGTGTATGGGTACATATATGTCTGTATACTTTGTGTGTACCTGGTGCTTGCAGACATTAGAAGAAAGTGTTGGATTCCCCTAGAACTGCAGTTACAGATGGTCAGGAGCCACCCACCATGTGGGTGCTGGGAATCAGAGCCAGGTACTCTACATGACCAGCTAGTGCTCTTAGCCGCTGAGCCACCCTCCCCAGCCCCCAATACAATTGGCTTTTACTGGTCTCTTTTTTTGTTAAGGCCGCTTTCATATAGGCAACACAAGGGTCTTCATTCCTCAGGATGGGGGTTTCAGAAGCTCACACATGGAAGCTTGACCTGGATGTTTAGAATGTTCAGCAGAGTCTCTGGCTTTAAGTACTTGCTGTTCTAGCAATTGTGGCAACGATATCTGCAGTTATTGCCAAGTCCCTTCTAGGGAAGTTCACCTCTAGTTGATAGCTACTGTTTGAGATCTTAGGGGACACCAGAGTTTCATCCTATTGGGAAGGATGCTAGATGGTTTATTGGGATTGATTAGTAATGTCTGCCATGAGTGCAGAAGGGAGAATTACAGTATGGTTGGCTAGAATTAATTAGTGATGTATACTACAGGGCAGAAGGAAAGGCAAGTATACCCTGTTCTGATCTTATACGGCTACTGGTATGGCTAAGGGCTCCCTGTGTTCCCTTTGGACCTCAATCCTTGCTAGGCTCCCTCTCACAACTCCTCTGCCTTTAGGTGTTCATTGAGGATGTGAGCAAGGAGTTTGTGGAAGAGTTCATCTGGCCTGCTGTCCAGTCCAGTGCACTCTATGAGGACCGCTATCTCCTGGGCACCTCTCTCGCCAGGCCTTGTATAGCTCGCAGACAGGTGGAAATTGCCCAGCGTGAAGGGGCCAAGTATGTGTCTCACGGCGCCACAGGAAAGGTAAGGCTAGGGATGGGTGCGTGGATCTGGTGACTATAGGGAGGGAAGGGAAGGCAGGCTGCTGAGGATCCCAGAGCTCATCAGGATGAAGGCTGGGCAGCCTGAACAACAATGGTGGTCTCTTCCATCTGCGTGCCGAGCCGACTGTGCTTGGGCCTTGCCACCTGCTTGGTAGACCTGTCACAAGATTATACACATATCAGATAAAGTCACAGCATATGTCAACATGGGATATAATACGAAGAGCTAAAAAGAGTTGGAGAGCTGGGTGGGTTCTGAAGGCCAAAACTCGAAGAATACAGTGTAATCTGCTCCTTCCCCAGAGGGCTGTGTTTGAAACTGGCCTCCCAGCAGCCCCAGGGACTCATTCCTTTGCTTGTTGAGGTCTTAGGAGTGCTCCGGTGTCTTTGTGATGTCTGTTCCTATCTCCTTGAAAGCTGCCTTCCCAGATAACAGACACCTTAATGGCTGAAACCCAGCTCCTTCTGTGAAAACCAAATAAAGTCACATTCAGAGATCTGGGGATTAGACTTCTTTTTTTAAAGACAGGGTCTCTCTATATAGCCATGGCTGTCCTGGAACTCTCTATATAGGCCAGGCTAGCCTGAAACTGGCAGAAGTTTGCCTGACTCTGATTCCCCAGTTCTAGGACTAAAAGGTGACAGCACCACACCTGGTCATGGCACCCAACTTTGAGGATCAACTGTCAGCACCCCATGGGGATAGGCTGGGCTCCTAACTGCACTGATGGCTCCTAAGACTGGGCTTTCAAACTTAGTGGGTGCCATGACAGTAGCCTGGGATGGGACGTACCTAACCAACCATCCTGCTGTCTGCTATCCATGAGGCTTACCACCTTGCTGATATGGGGCTGGTGATGGTGTGGGTACAGGAGACATGCAGCTAAGGCTGTCCTCACCTGAGGGTGGCCCCAGAAAAATCCAACGACCAGGAAAGCACTGGGTGTTTGTGAAAGCTTGGGCACCTTCATTGTCTTGGATTCTGGTTCATCTGACTCGAGGCGGGCGTGTCTCCTGGCCACAGATGTAGTTGAGTCCCTCAAGTCTATCGCCAGCCCTTGGGAAGCCCAAGAGAATGGCGCCTGATAAGGCTGCTAAGGGTAGGGTTCAAGAGCCTTGGGGCAGGGGACAGGAGGAAGACTCCCCTGTCTTCCGACGTCTGTACTCTGGATGAACAAGGTAGACACACTGCAGAACCAGGGACAGTGTGTCCCTCAGGCAAGAGACTGTGACAACAAATAGCCCATCGGGGACACAGAGTAGCTATGGGAGGGACAGCCGAGTCTGAGTCCACCTCGGGCAATTCTCCAATGGTCAGCTGTCTTCACACACCTGAGCGTCCTAGTTTTCTCTGGTACCCAGTCTGCTCAGCTGCATGCTAGGGGACCAAATGAGGAGAGGCAGATGTTGCGGGCCACGTGGGCAGCCGGTGTGTACCACCTTCCCTAAGACGGCCATGGTAGCAAGGGTGGGAGGTCAGACCCGGGGCTCAGCTGCATGCTCAGCTCAGCCAGCATGCCACAGTGTCCCCATCGGTAAATGAGAGTGAAAATAACACCCAGCTCCTGGAGCACTTGGGAGAGATGGGTGAGGACAAAGGTCATTAAGAACAAGCATCTACAGAATAAAGGCCCTGAGTCACCGCATCTTTCCAAATGAACCGAGCTGGCGGCAGTGAACGCCCCACCTTGGGAGGCATGCTGGCCGAAACCGGGGTCAGGACTCTTAAGGTCCATCCCATGGGAATCAGCTGAGTAGAACAAAGGGTTGTATTTCCATTTGGTTCTATCTTGAGTGGGGCAGAACCCAGCCAGCCACAGATAGGCCAGCTAGCTGCGCGAGAGTGGCCACTTACTCTGCTATATGCATACGGCCACCAGAGGGCACCAGAGGCTTACGTTTGAGGAAGCTTATGGTCACAGGGTGCAGAGATGATGAGGACAGCAACCCAGGGCTTGAGTTCGCTGCGGAGGTTTTACAGGGCTTCGCCCCACAGGGCTCTAGATCTTTTCACACGGGTCCCACTGAGGAGAGCGGACTCCAGAGCCAAGGTGTGAGCAAGCTACTGGGACCCCAAAGCAGAGAGCCTTGAGTAACCTCAAGAATGAGTCTCTGGCCTTTGCGGAAGGTTAGTGATACACTTATAGTTGTCTTGATCTGGATGCTCTGGGAGCCATGGCACGGGGTCGTTGTTATAGCCTGGAACTTGCTATGTAGACCGGCCAGGCCTTCAACTCAGACGCCCCCGCTTGTCTCCTGAGTGCTGGAATTTAAAGGCTTGTCCAGGCTCCTTGTTTTTAGTGGTTTCACTGTGTGCCCAGGCTGGTCTTGAACTTGCCATCCCACTGCCTTATCTTCTCCCCACTGGGAGTCTTTACTCTCCCTCTCTCTCTCTCTCTCTCTCTCTCTCTCTCTCTCTCTCCCTCTCCCTCTCTCTCTCTCTCTCTCCCTCCCTCTCTCTCTCTCTCTCTCTCTCTCTCTCTATATATATATATATATATAGAGAGAGAGAGAGAGAGAGAGAGAACTTATATATATATATATATATATATAAATATTTTAAGACAGGGTTTCTCTGTGTAGTCCTGGTGTCCTGGCTGTCCTGGAACTCACATTGTAGACCAGGCTGGCCTCAAACCAGAAATCCGCCTGCCTCTGCCTCCCAAGTGCTGGGATTAAAGGTGTGCATCACCACTGACCAGCTTATATTTTTATTTTTAACTTAATGTGTTTGTGTGTGTGCCTAGATGATGTGTGTGCTACACATGTGAATTATCTCACAGAGGTCAGAAGATGTGTCTTCTGCAAGAAATGGCGAGTACTCTTAACTTCTGAGCCATCTCTCCAGCCCCAAGACTGAGATTTTATGTGTCCACCATGATGACTTTTGTATGCCAGGCCATGGTGCAGCCAGATGGAGGCGCTGTGGGACTGAGAGACACTGAGCCAGCCGGGGCGCTGGCTGGATGTCGAACATCCTGGAAGAAGAGCAAGAGTTAGCCAATGACACTGAAAGGCAGTGTAGCCCAGGCTGCAGGCACAGCCTGTGCAAAGGCCCAGGACAAGGCGGCTCTCCTTCCCACAGCCCAAACTAGGGAGCATCATTTACAAAGGCATCTTTCTTTCCTTGGTCGCTCCACTGTGAGCGGAACCCCAGCCCGCCCAGAGATGCACTGCGCATGCGTCCCTAGACTCTAGATTTGAAAGAAAAGCCTAGAAATATGAGCCGAAGACTCCGGGGGTGCAGGGGTATTTTCGTAAATGGCACCATCTGCAGGGCTATCCCAGGGCAGATGGGAGGCACCCCCCTTCCCTACCCTACCATTCCCATGGGCGCTCACCACGGTACACGCAATATGCACCGGCACCAGTATGTGGACATGCGTGTGACTTGACACTGTCCGTCTCCCCATCCCCCACCCGGGCACGCTACTAGGAGCACTGGGAGTCCCTCGCGGGGTCGATAAAAGGAACGCAGAGCCCTAGGCTCTTGCCTGGGACAGACTTTGAATCAAGAAAGCCTGTTTGTCCAGGTTTTCCAGGCTCTCAGTGTCTGAACAGATGGGTGTCCATCCCCCTGCCGTGTCTGGGGCAGGAGACACCAGCCCAGTCAGGCCTGGCTCGGGAGGCACAGGCTGCCTTTTGTGTTGGTGAAACTTGAAGCCGTGGGGAAAGAGTGGCCAGGCCAGGTAGCACTTAGCCATGCAGCAGCAAAAATCTAAGAGTAAGCTTTGTGCTAGAACGTTCTGGCTTCCCAAGGATGTTGCGTGTGGATCCCGGAGAAAATGCCGCTCTCCGCACCTCTACCTCAGTGTTCCCAACTTGATGGGGACAGCACAGCCCCACCCATGGGCAGCTTTCATGGAGATAACGGGCTCACTGCCCGCTCAGGATGGATGTGGTGCTTGCGAGACCCTGGGCACAGGCTCCTCATCTCTGGTCCACTGGCCCCTGTGACTGCCCTTGTGATGGCAATAGGAGGTGCCCAGTGTGGGGACTGACTGGCTGTGGTGCCCTGTGTCCAAGAGGCTCGCTGACAGCGGCTCTCCGCAGCTCCTGGCTCTGTGGGGAGGGGCTGGAACTAGGCTTTCCGCACCACCTGACAAGACTCTGGAAAATAACATGTTATTCCCACCGCTGCCTGGCTGTGCCCGTGCAGTTTTCACAGTAGGCGAAAGGGGCCTCTATTATTTCACAGTGCCTGAGCCTCCCTCTCTGTGAGTGGCAGAGCGGGCAACATGGAGGAGACAGCATCCCTGGCAGCCTGTGCCCACCCTGCCCCTTCTCCTCTTGTCTCATGGGAGTGCTCAGGATGACCATATACAGACTGTGAGACTTGTCCAAGGATGCTGAGGCCCCGGGGTTGGGGGCCTGGCCCTGCCCCAGGGGGTCACTCATCTGTTGCCTTATAGTACTGTGCCCCTCTGGGCCTCAGTCTCCTGTTTGTGCAGAGAGGCTGAAAGCAAAGGGTCACTTAGTTCTGCACCCCCAAAACAAGCACTATAGAATTGGGGAAACTGAGGCCTAGGGGACAACAGGAATTACCACCTTGTGAGTGTAGAAGATCAAAGCGTGTGGCCGGGGCAGTTGAGGGGGCCCATGTTTTCCTACTTGGAGTCTCTGGAATTCAGGTCTCCAACTCCAGAGGAAGCACACTCCTGCATGCACCCTTGGATTCTGCATACATGCCCACACAGTGCCCCTAATAGTGCCCCCCAACAATACACCCTCACAGACACGGCTCTGTGTGTGTGCATGTGCTCCGCCGTCAGACGTAACACGGTTCAAGCACAGCCTCGATGCCACCTAGTGCGCCACCCTTCAACCACGGGCATGCTTACGTAGCATTGCAGCTCACACATGCTGGGTGACCCTCCGCGAAGCTCTGGTCTGGGAGTGCCCGGGGTGCCAGCCTTTGCTCCTCCCGTCGAGCAGTATCTGTCCTTAAAACAAGATAACACATGTCAGGGCCTGGTGTGTGGGAGAGAAGAAAGCCTCTGCCATTTGTCCTCCACTTCTTGATCCATCCTGAGACTCCAATAAACCCTTATCCTCTATTCCAGGGCAATGACCAGATCCGCTTTGAGCTCACCTGCTACTCATTGGCACCCCAGATTAAGGTAAGATGTTGCTCCTCCCCCAGTGGACCCTGCGAGCAGGACACGGAGGTCCCGTGACTAAGACAGGGTCCTTATGCTGTTGATTCTTCTCTGTGTCACCCCGTGTGCCCATGGCTCCTAAAGAACACCATAGACAGGTGGTGGCAGTCCCTAGGAGGGTCCCAAGTCTTCCTAGGCCTTCTGTCTTCCTGGAGGGTCAGTCTGGGTTTGGGGGGAGGGAGGGCATCAGTATCTTTGGTATTCCCTGGGTGCAGGCCGGAACAGCTCTGAGACTCAGTTTCTTGTTGCTGCATTCTGACCCCTTTCTGGATGTACGCGGATGCCCCCTCCATGTCTCAGATCCTTCCCCAGGGGCTCAGTAATTGACTGTCCCCGCCTTTGGCATGTCCCCTGCAGTGTACATGTGAGTATGAACCAGCCTGTCGTCTCCGGTCACCCTTGACCCTCCAGTCTGACTGGCCTGGGCCTCTGTCTATTTCTCCGTCCACTCATTCATTTCTTCCCTAATTCATTCCTTCAGTGTTTGCCAAGTGTTAATACCACGCAGGCCACAGATGCAATCCCCCAGGGAACGTGCTCATTTTCCTGGTTGCCTCAATTTAAAAAAAAAAATGAAATAAAAACTGGGCATAGGGATACACACATTTAATTCTAGCAGTCAGGAGGTAGAGGAAGGTAGATCACTATGAGTTAAAGGCCAGCCTGGTCTATATAGTGAGTTCCAGGCCAGCCACTATCCTATCTTATAAAACAAGGAGAAAGAGAGAATTGGGCAACATAATCATTTAATATTTTATTAAACCCCATGTAACCAAAAAGTTATCCAACATGGAATCGGCATTTCCCAAACTGTGAAAGAGGATTTTATGTCTTTTGGTTCTGATGTTCCAGATCCAGCTTTACTAGCTGTGGCTGCATCTCCATTTGAGCCTCAATTTGAGCTCCTTGGTAACCCCAGGAGACCTAATCCTTTTCCAGCCCCCTGGGCTCCTTCCTCTCTGTGGCATGTCTTTCCCTGTCCCTTGCATGGACTGCCAGCTGTCCCCAGCCTGGGGACGGAACTGGCCTGGAAGTGAGCGGTAATGAGTTCTGATACATTTGACCTCGGCAGGCCAGGCCTCCGAAGGCGCCCAGCACAGTAGCCGCGATGTGGGCCTCGGGCAGAGCTCCTCCTTCTTCCACCTCAGCTCTAGTTCCCACGGCCGCTTGTAGAGGCTGAGATAACTATTTTATGGGTCTTCATTTACAGAGGCCAAGCCCAGGGGCTGTGGTGGCCTCCGGGCAGGGGCCCAGCCGAATGTGGACTGCTCTTGGGGCTGGGCCTGGTTAAAGGCTGCTGTGTCAGGAGTGGGGGTTGAGAAGGGTGTGCCCGAGTACCACCCCCACCACCATGTCCACCACACCAGTGACATTGCACTGGATAATCTACTTCTCTGGGACCTGTCCCTAACCCCGCAGGCCAGCAGGGTGCAAGTGGCATAAGTGTGGCTGGAACTCTTCCTCAGTCACCTCCCCCTCAGAACCACCACAGCTTTATTGGGGGGGGGCCTTCGGCAAAGGAAGAACTCTTATTATCTCTCTCTCACCCTAGTTCAGTGCACCAAGGGCCACTGAACCATGAAGCTCACCTCCTTCAGACACTCAGATCTCAGCTGGAGAAACTGAGGCCAGGAGGGATGCACAGCCATTTGATCCTAGAACACTGGCCTTTCTACAACCCAATAGTGTTTTCTTAGTCTCCTTACTCACTCCCCATGGGTTAGATTTTCTGAGGGACACAGCAGGAGACTCCTTACCTGCACCACTGCAAAGGGGTGTGTGTGTGTGTGTGTGTGTGTGTGTGTGTGTGTGTGTGTGTGTGTGTGTGTGTGTCTGGGCTCTCCGAGGTCCTGACCCCTTTGTCCTGTCTCCAGGTCATCGCCCCCTGGAGGATGCCTGAGTTTTACAACCGATTCAAGGGCCGAAATGATCTGATGGAGTATGCAAAGGTGCGTCTCTATTCCTCTGTGGGGCTTTTGGAGTCAAGGGCATAAGGCCAAACTGATCCCCACATGATACAGGATAGAACCCCTTCCTGAAGCATCTATACCCCAAATCAGCCTTGTGTAGATACATGGTCCATTTCTTAGGCGGGCATCTCTGAGGTGACCCCAGTTTGCTGAGCTGGGAGGCCTGCTCTTGTTCTGAGGGAAACGAGTCCTTCGTGCCACATCTGCTCTGCGTAGGTGTGGGTCCCCAGGGGACTGCCAGGAAGGGGGACCCTGAGCAGAGAAGCTGTTCTCTGTACCTCACGTACCTGGCTACTGTCTCCCAGTGCTTTCCCAGGAGCTGGTAGAAGCTCCCAGGCCAATGTCAGACAAAGCCTTTTGTGGCGCCTGCCTTTTTTTTTGAAATACAAGTTGCAATAAAAACATATTAGAAGTTTTACATCAAGATCCTTAGCTGCTCCCCAGGGCACCTTTCTTTTTAGCGACTCGATGGCAGCACTTGACAAACAGCCTCAATCAATCAGACAGGGGGAAAAGCAAGTCGGTGCACACACCAGAAAATTGCTCAGGTTTTTAAATAGCAGTCGCCGGGGCTAGCTGTGCAAGCTCGCTGCAGCCAAGGTGCCGCGTGGTAGGGGACGCTGCGGGGGGACACCGGGGCTGCAGGGAACGCAGCCCTGCCCCAGCCGCCAGCATCCCATTAGGCCCCTGAGTGCTGGGAGGAAAGGCTCCTCCACCATCTGTTGTTTTATTATTAAGAGTCAAGTTTACAAGAGCAAACCCATATGTTGCCAAACAAATCGGCAAATAGTGGTGCTATTAAGGGAGCGGAGGTTGGCCCGGCGTCTTTTTCCTCCCCCTTGTCTCCTTAATGAAGAAGAATATGAAGCAGGCCCCATCTTTAGGGATAATGAATTACAAGCCCTGTGCTTGGCCCCGCTCCCTTGCTGGTCCAGTTGGAAGCAAGGACCCGGCCGGCCTGAGGCTGCGTGGTACCTCCCAGCTCCACCAGACAGCAGCCCTGGCTTTTCCCAGCGTAGCTAAATTTGTGGTCCGCTCCCGTTTCTTTCTGAGAAGGTGCTTAGCTTCCATCTCAAATAATCTGTAAAACAGGAGAAGTTTGTCAAGGAAGAATGTGTATCCCCACCCTCTCCCTGGGATCTAGGTTCAGGTTGGCGCTGTGGAAAAACTTGAGTGTATCTAGCCAGAAAGCTGCCACCCATCCAGGAAATGACCAGGAGAGCCAAGCAGCCTGGCGGCTTTATGTGAAATTCACAGCCAGGCAAGATCTGAGACAGATGAGGGAAAAATCAATGGGGCTTTGAAAAATCTCTGCTTTCAAAACCGTTAAGTAGCCAGGGTCAAAGAGTGCTCCGGAGGCACTGGGGAAGCCTCTGCCTGGCTTCTGTCCCTCCCAGACCAGTACCCAAGGCTCGAAACAATCCCTTTTTTAAAAAAAAAAAGATTTATTTATACGTAAGTCTTCAGACACCAGAAGAGGGTGTCGTCAGATTTCATAACAGATGGCTGTGAGCTAACATGTGGTTGCTGGGATTTGAACTCAGGACCTCTGGAAGAACAGTCAGTGTTCTTAACTGCTGAGTCAACTCTCCAGCCGGAAACTAACCTTTCATCATCATTATTACAAGTAATTAGAAACAGAAATATTCTAATGCTGCTGATGGACAGTCCTAGGTCTGAGAAAGATGAGGCAGGAGAATCTTGAGCTCAGGGTCAGCCTGTGTCAATCAGTGAAGTCTTTTGTCTCAAAAGAGAAATAAGGCTAGAGAGTAGATGCTCATTTAACGTGTAGGTGAATCCCTGGGTTTGACCTCAAAAAAGTCACTAGTGAAGATAACCAATGCTAACCCAGGGTTCAAGGTGGGCACTGTTCCAGTGCCCACCCCACCCACCTCCACCCTCCCCGCCTGCCCCCTCCTCACTGGCTGGCAGTTGTTTTCTATTCCTAGTTGCCCTGGGAATTTTTGGGGTTGGGACGCTCAGGACAGAGTCAAGTGGGGCTCGAGGTCCTGTACTCTGCGCTAGTCGGCATCTCAGGGCATCTGTGGCTCTGCTGAGAGCAGCCACCTGCCCCGTTCTTCCTTCCTCCTTCTCCCACTCCCCTCCCCATGCCCCATGTGACGGAGTTAAACTGAGAAAGGGGGTGAGGATCCCACACCACCCCAAAAACCAAAGCTCCAGGGACCTGGCCCACTGCTCTTCTCAGCTACCCAGCAACAAGCCTCAGCTGTCACAAGCACTGTCTTGCAATGTCCCGGTCCCAGCCTGTCAGTTCCACGTGGGGAGAGCACAGAGCGAGTGTGGACATTTGCTCGGGGTGGTTTGGAAGACACACTTCCCTCAGCACTGAGCAGCTAGGAAATGAAGTATATTCTGGTTGCCGGTACTGTTTCAGTCAAAGGACAATGACTTTAGGGGGCAATTGTGGCTTTGTTGTAGTGCATGGTGGTGTTTTGTTTGTTTTGAGACATGGTCTCACTCTGTCCCAAGTGAGGGACAGACTGAGCTGACATCAAATTCAAAGTGATCATCCTGCCTCAGCCTCCTAAGTGCTGGGATTCCCACGTGAACCCCCCCCCCCCACACACACACACATTGCCTTTTCTTTTTTACGTTTAGCTGAAGGAACAACCCAAGGGCTGGCCCTCTTTCCTTTCAGCATTGCTTTAGGTTTGGGACTATAATGAAGGACTCCTCCCCCTCCCCCTCCCCACCCCCGCCTAGAGGAGAGCTCTAGGGTCTTAAGTACCAGTCGAGAGCAGGATGTGCAAACCATCCCCAGAGAGACAGTCCCGGAATGGTACCAGTGAAGCCGAGGTTCCCGCTGTAACCACAGGGCTGAGGGGCCTGAGAGACACTGTCTGGCCGCTGAGCTGGACTTACTTCCTGAGCTAAAGGTCAGAGTTCATACAGAGTTACAGTGAAGTGAATGTACTCAGGGGTGACAAGGACAGTCACCTCCTCCTTCCCCTGGAAACTGACCAAGATAGACCTTCAGGCGTGGCCAGACATTACCTGGCCTGGCTTCTGGGCAGATCTCCTTCTGCAATGGTGAAGACCATTTGGAAGTCTAATAGCCTCAAGCCACAACTAATGGAGGGGGTGGGCATCTGGGTCTACCTTTAGGGTCTGCAGAGTTGATTGCACGGCTTGGAGGGTGGCTCCAGGAGCTAACCCTGCACTGGAGCCTTCTATAAACCTCCTTTCCTCTGGTCCTCTCGAAGGACTGCAGGCTCAGGATAGAAGCCTCTGTGGTCCACTTATGGCTGCACGGTCGACATTTAGGCTGTTATAGCCCTCAGCTCTTATGAAATGGGGGGTACCAGTAACAGGTGCCTAGACAAACTTAGCCGGGATCTACCCCTAAGGGCTTCTAAGCATCCTGGGAGTGTAGGCCCACGAAATCTTCTGGAAGAAATTCCAAGGTTAGCCTGCATTCTGCTGTCTTGGGATTAATGAGGGCATCTCTAGTAGTTAGGCCCCTCCCTCCCTCCCTGGGTAGCCTGAGGAAGGAGAGGAGACCAGAGTTGGGAGCTAACTGGCACCTTGAGGGATCCCAGGCAGTGGAGCATAAATGACCTTCATGTGCCCTTCCAGGCACCTCACCCTGTCCATTTTGTCTTCACCTGTAGCAACATGGAATCCCCATCCCTGTCACCCCCAAGAGCCCCTGGAGTATGGACGAGAACCTTATGCACATCAGGTAGGCCCAACTCCTCCTGGTACGGAGGAGACAATAGATTGGTGCTTAAGAGCACTGGCTGCTCTTGCAGAGGACCTGGGTTTGGTTTCCAGCACTCACACGGTGGCTCCCAGCCATCTGTAACTGCAGGGGATCCGGCTCCCTCTTCTGGCCTCCAGGGGCACTGCACACATGTGGTACCCATACATACACGCAGGCAAGCACTCCTACCCATGAAATAAAAATAAATCGGAAAGAGAAAGCGCAGCCCCTCTGTTCCTGAGCTAGAGCTGGCTGTTTCCAGTCTTGTGTGCCGGCAAGCCCTACACAATGACCTGGTGGGCCTGTTTCCTGGGGTATTGGGAAGGCAAGCCCTACACAATGACCTGGTGGGCCTGTTTCCTGGGAAGTTCTCAGAGGGGAAAAAACCCCCGCAAAGGATGTGCCTGGGATGAGTGTTGGAGGCAGAGGCCCTCGTGAGTGGAGGCCCAGGGCTGCACCCACAAGACCCAGTGGGGCGGGGGCAGCAGTGGGGGGAGAAACCCAGCTCTTCCTTGCATCCTGCGGTTCCCACAGCTAACTGGGGTGGCTCAGAATGTTCTCGGTAGGGTTGGCGGCGGTAGGGTTGATGGCGGGTGCTTTGGCAGAGAGAAAAGGCCGACTGAACTTGTGGGCAATCCAGTGTGGTGGGGGTGTTCATGATATTATTCTGTAGACTCAACTCACCTCTCTCCTACAGCTACGAGGCTGGAATCCTGGAAAACCCCAAGGTAAGCCACTTTGCCTGGGAGCCGGCTGCCTCTGGTGGTCCTCTGCTCATGTTGTCTGACGCGTGTGAGGCCTAATTAGAAATTTCACAAGGGGCTGGAGTAACTATGCATTCTGCTCTCTCAAACTCTCCCCACGGGCTACTCTGCCTGCCCCCTCCGTGCTGTGCGCCGCCGTCCCTGCCTCCCCCTGCCCCCTCCCTGGTGTTATTTTTCTAATTGCTGTAGAGATGAATGGTGGAAGGGACCATTTCAGGGAGGCAGAGAGAAAGTGTGATTGAAAGACAATAAAGAAGTGATTAAGCAGATGAGGCGCTCGTGGGAGGGCTCAGCTTATGCCCACCAGCTACTCGGCAGGCGCTGGGCCATTCTGCCTGGATTAGGGTGAGGCTAGGATGCAATGACCCATGGTGCCAGTCGGCAGCCTCCTGCGTTGGCCGGGATGGGCCCACAGATCCATTTTAAACTTTAAGGTTTCTTTCTCCAGGGGCTTCGTCATCTTATGTCCACTGTGGGAAGCGGGGGGTAGACAGGAGGAGACTCACAGGAGGAGAAAAATCTCTTTGTCCCCAAGGGAATGGCTGCACTTTTCCTGGCCCAGCCCCACACCCTGGGCAGCTGCTTGGGGGTGGGGGGTTAGTTAGTCTGCTTGGAAGATATTGGAGAATTTGGGCATCTGGGCCTAGGGGATCAGAAGACTGTCTGGAGGAGAATCGGCAGGGTAGTTTAGGTCAGTAGCCTCATACCAAGGTTCCAGGGAACCCTCTTGGCCAGGTCTGCCCTCCTGACCCCATCCCCGCATTTCCCTACCCTGGCAGCACCAGGGTACACACCAGTCACTGATGGCCGTCCTACCCCAGACCTGGCTCTGGCAGTTTCCTGCCTTGATTTTTCTTGGATTCTGACTGGCCACAGTCTCATTTTATAGGTGGAGAAACTGAGGCAGAGAAGTGACTCATCCCTGGTGCAGCTGCTGAGCAAGAACTAAAGCTGGGGCTCTCAGTGCCCCCCCACCCCCCACTCCCACACTTTCCCCGCAGGCGTCCATCCTGTCTGATCTTGCACAAAGGAAGAAAGAAAAAAAGTGCTTAGCACGGCATGGGACAAGGTCTGAGGCAGGTGGATAAGGGGCTTGCTTTCTCTTCAGGTCACAGTTAAGATGAAGTGTCCTGGGTCTGCTCAGAGTTCCACTCATCCAGCAGTAGGAACAGAGGCACTGCATCCCTGAGCCCATACTTGTCACGAGGGAGAGCTGGTGTCCTTGTCCCCACCGCTCCCCTGGGGACTGATGGGCCCGTGGGGCTGCTGCCTGCTGGCCACAAGTTTTTCCAGTTCATGCTCTGCTGACCCCATGACACTCAGGCCAACCAGTCCTCATTAGTCAGTCAGTCACACCGGGGGGTGGGGGGGGGCAGAACTGAGCTTGTGAGCTATGCTCGTAGGTACTTTCAGGCCAGGTTCCTATTGACCAGGTACACTGGGAAAAGTCTAATCCACCTTCTCTGGGAAGCCTGTGGCTTTATCCTCACTAGAAAAGCAGCACCCCCAGATTGGGCACCTCAGAACTAGGGATGCAGAGCTGAAGACACTTGAGCAGCTTGGGGCCTGAGACAAACAAGACTTGGTGTGATTACCACATCACTATGGACAGATCCAGGTCCTGGGGCTCACCACCAGGGTTCAGGTCCCAGAGATATGCACCCTATATCAGAAACCCAAAACTCTGCTTCTCACTGCCTTACACCCTCCAACCAGTCTCCTCTCATCAAGCACTAGGAACAAGCTAGGCTGGGTAGCCCGGTAGATACAACAGCTAGCTCTGCTGATGAGAGACAGACACCCAGAGTCCCAGCCGCTCCCTCCTCGTTGGCCAGGGGGACTGACAGCATTGTCCTCTGTGTTGGCTTGTCCATGGAGGCTTTTCCCTTATCCTACGGCACCCAGATGCCCCTGCTCCATGCAGTGCCCCCAGCCCTCCCCCACCCTTGTGGAGGGAGCACTGAGAGCTCCAAGGGGCCCTTCCCCCCTCCCCCAAAAGAGACCCGAGGTCTGCGGAAGGGAGGGTCTGAGGCAGATGGCTCGGTCATTTTCTGCCTCCGCCGGGGCTGATTGAAGAGCAATGAGGCAGCTAATACGAAGAAAGATAGAAATTTACTTGCTTTAACTTCATACGGCCCACAATGAAAGAGTTCATTCAGCCGCCGGCCGCCATATCTGATGGGTGAATAAGCCATCCCCACATTCATCATGCCTCTACATCACGGGTTAGTTCATGGGCCATTTGCCGCAATCCCTCCTTCACGGGCCCTGTTTCATGCTTTCTTTTGCTGCCCAACTCCTCTCTCTCTCTCTCTCTCTCTCTCTCTCTCTCTCTCTCTCTCTCTCTCTCTTCCCCATACTACCCAGATGACATTGGAAGTGAGCCCTCCTGCTGGGGTGGATAAATGGCACCTGATACTCAGCGGAGAACTATTTGTCATTTGAACTGAGCTTTTAGGAGAGAGAGTTAAAAAGAAGGCAGGCACCGGGCAAGCTCAGAATGCAAAGCAAACATTGGCTTATTTCTATTTAGTTATTTGACAGAATTCAGGCTGTCAGCTGCCCACCCCGGCCCTGACTACTGCTGTAGAGTATGTGAACTTGTCCTGTCCTGAGGACATTTCCTGTCTCTTGTTCCCTTCCTAAGGAACCCATCCTCTACTGCTTGGCATGTGGCCAGAGAATGGACAGGTTCAAAACTGAAAGTGGCTGCAGTCAGTACAGTCGGGCATAGTGAGTGGGAGGAGAGCTTTAGAAGGTTTGAGTTAAGCCGGCGTGGGGAGCTCCTGGCAGGTAGGGAAGCGATGAAGGGCTGTACTGGTCACCCTAAGGCCCAGCTTCAGGTCTCTCTATATCCAAGGAATGGCGGTCTGTGCACTGCCCAGAGAGGGTCTGGGAATGTGGCGTTTCTCTGAAGTCTGCTCCATGATGGATGGTTTGACACTCAGCCACAGGCATCTATTTCTCAGCCTAGGTTGCCATAGCAGCTGGGAAGCAGCCCGAGATGCAGGAAAGAGGGTGAAGGTGCGATGTGGACCAGCCACTTCTCTGGACTGTACTTTTGCTGTGGTTCCTGGAGGTCTCTTGCTGGGGGTGTTTCTTAAGGACCCTTTGCATCTTCCTGGGTCTGTCTTTAAGGCCACGCTGTGTGTCCACCACACAAATAGCACTTTCGGAGGGTGTGGCTGCCGGCCCAGCATCTTTTGGAGTTTAGTGGTAGAGTGGGAACCAGTAATCCTTACTGCTGTGTGTGGCACCAAGGATTCTTGAAATATGGTATTTCTGGTGTTAAATCTAGGCGGGCCCAGGGAAATGAGACTGTTTGGTCACCCCATAACTAAGCTGATGGGTAAAGGATCCACAATATATAAGTAGACCAGGGTACCTTCCTATGGCCCCTTCTAGAGGGAGGTACAGTGTCCGTCACCAAGCTGACTCTCCACCTTCATAGCAAGTGGCCATTCACACCAGGCCTTGAAGACAATCAAGGGCACATATCCTTTCCCTAAGCAGAAACTGAGGCTCAGAGAAGTACAGCCACTTTCTGAAGGCAGCACAGCCTGACACCTGACTTAGGGATATTTTCTACCATCCTAACAACAGAAGCCTGTAAGCCTAGCAGATGGGAGTTAGTGGACAGGAGGATCAGAAGATCGAGGCCAACTGGGGTTCTAGTGATGTAGAGCGCATTCCTCCTGCAGACCTCAGCAGTCAACAGTGCCTCCCTACTGCCTCCATTTCTGACCCCCGCAGATGGGACAGCAGCGTTTGTTCCTAGCAGGCAAGGCTGCTTGGATCTCCAAAATGAGCAGTGGTGTATGAATGAGCTCGCGGTTGCAATGAAAAGGCTGTGGTCCCCAGCCATCAGCAGGTGGACAGAACAGCTGGGTAACAGGAAGCCCCTGGGACGAACTTGAGCAGGCAGACCCAGACACTCCCACCCTAATGGTGGCAAGTATCCAGGCTTCAGGCTTGGGTTCAGGGGGAGCTGGAGCCTCTAGAGGCAAGGGAATTTTGAGAAAGTCCTGGGCAGCCAGCAGCCCCTCCGCCTCTGCCTAAGGAAGAGAGGCCCATTTTCTAATGCACCCAAGGAAAAATATACATAAAGGTTGATGTGTTTTCAAATGGTTTTTGCTTTGTTCTTCTCTTTTCTCCCCGTGAGTATTAACCTCAGGGACCCCAGGGACGGCTCGGCTCGCTCCAGCACCTGCCGGGGTCACGCACAGTCATTAGCTTTGCGGTCAGTGCAGAATAAACCCCAATTCCAGGCACCGACGAGAGTGTGCGTATGGGCAGCTCCCGGGAAGCCTGTGTGCTGCAGTCCTGTGGAAGTCACTCTTTCCTGCCTGACTTGTTTCTCTCTTGCTATTCTGCCTCCAGCTGTGGGGGCGGCAAAGAAAAAGATGAGATCAAGTTGAGGGGAAAAATTGTCTGATTTCTTGAGCCCTTTGTTTCTCGGGCCCCCGGCAGGCTGGGCTGGCTGGGGGTCCGCTGGAACCTCTGGCTGTTCGGCAAGTGCCAGGGGCCTGTGGCCCTAGACAGGGGCAAGGAGGGTCAGGTACCTGAAGGAAGTAGGAAGCAGGTGTATTGCTTGGTGTCGCTCATGATGTCTCAAGTCCTATTTCTCTCTTTCTGTTTTAGAACCAAGCACCTCCAGGTCTCTACACAAAAACTCAGGACCCTGCCAAAGCCCCCAACAGCCCAGATGTCCTTGAGATAGAATTCAAAAAAGGTATGTGCCCGCCTATCAAGAATGAAAGAGGCAGGCTTTAAGGGGCCCCATTCCATTCCTCTACCTTCCTGGGTCCAGGCCCTCTAACTCCTTGCATTTTTGGAAGCTAGAGGCTTCCAGGGGCTTTGAAAGTTCCCAACAGTATGAGCCTCCAACCTCGGGAGGAAGGGTTCCCAGGCTGCCGCACCATACGCTAACACTGGATCCCAAAGTAGCTGGCTTTGTGAAAGTCATTCTCTACTTCCTTGAGCCTCAGTTTCTCCATTTATAAACTGGGGCTGGGGTTCGGGGGGAACCTGTTCTTTTCCTAGTGTGCAAGGAGATCTGTTGGGAGGGCATCCAGCCAGATGGGCCACCAGAAAGTGCTGAGTAGTGGCAAGTCAGCCACAACACTGGCTTTAGGGACTCTGAAGACTCCTCTCATAAAGCTTGGCTCACCCTAACTTAGCTGTCTGGGGTCTCTGGTAACTTGGACTCAAAGTTGCTGCCCCTCTGGTTCCTCTCTCTTGTCCTAGAGGAAGAAATTGGGGATAGTCATGCCTGGTGATCGGACTAGAACCCAACTGAGAGAGAGGGTGGGGATACAAGGAAAAGATACTCTAAACCAAGCAGACCTCCTGAGGGAGAGATGGTACCTGGCAGGAGCGAGAGGAGGCACGAGGCAGTCCAGAACCGGGCAGGGAAGCGAGTTATGCACAAAGTGGCCACCAGGCCAGAACTCCAGCAAGAGGGTCTCTGATGCTCTCAGACGCTCTCCAGTGCGCCCTAGAGTTGGAAAAAAAGGGTGATGGGGAGAGGAAGGAGGCTGGAGATCAGCCCCAGGCATCCCCTGGCTGCTATGATCTTGTGGAACTTCACCTTTCTGGGGCTGAGGTGTGCATGCCTGTAAAACAGGCTGTGACAAGGCTGTCTGCAGGTACCCAGCATAACTTGAGGCCACAGTAAGGGTGTGGTACTAGTACAAGCCTTTCTACCCACAGCCTCTCCCAAGTGACTGTCCCACCTGCCAGTGCCGTCTTTGTGCCTCTTTAGCTGTGTCAGCTTATATGTCACATTACCCAGGAACCAAGGGGACCTTGGTGGGACCCTCTCATACCCTCTTGTTGGGAGCAAGGGGTCTCCCTGGAGCAGATGGTAGGATAGGCCAGGCCACACTGCAGACTTCTCCCACGAGGCCCTCAAACCCTGGAGCTGGGAGGGCAGAGGGTGGGAGGTAAGCTGGAGCTGGCAGAGGGTCCCAGGCACAAAGTTCCAACAGCCTGTCCTAGAGGCCCAGGGTAGCCCCAGGCAGAGTTGAAGAAGAGACGGCTATCTGAAAAGAGGGAGGGAGGCCCCCTCCCTAGCCTACTCCTCATTCACTCTCTAGTTAATTTATTTGAAGTTTTAATCTAATTATTAACTATTTTAAAAGCTAAGAGGCTTTCTCCGGCGGCAGCACCAACAATGTCAACCTCTCCTCCCAGGCAGGCCCCATCCAAGGCCCCAGCGTTGGGTGATAATAGGGCCAGGGAAGGAGAGAAAGAGAGAGGCGAGGGGTAGGGGGTGGTGAGGGGGCTTAAGGTTCATTATTGGGCAGACTTACATTTAATAGCAATTTACAACCAAGTTATAAAACCCCTGGAAATGGGGGTTAAGAATGGTGAGGCTGTCAGCGCCCTGAGCAGAGCCCCTCCAAACGGCGCCTGGCTAATAAAGACTCCAAAGCCGCTATTGAGCCCTGATTGGCACCCGATGGCTCGCTACATGGTAATGAGCCAGGCAGATGGGTGGGGGATTAGCCGCCAACTTTGAACAGCTTTTCTTTGTCACTGTTACGGCTCTCTTGTTAGCCCCCTAATACATTTATTACCCATTTCACACCGCTCGAGAAAGTGCCCCTTACTATTCAAAGTCAACCTCAAACCCACCCACTGCCCCCTCCCCACCACCCCCCTCGACACGGCCCTTCCCTGGCCGAGCCCTGGCTGTCTCCCTCCTGCCACCCCAGACAACACATCCCAGAATTCAAGGATATCTGCTGGAGTGGGCATCACCCCCGGCTCATCCATCAGGTGGCTTTCTGAAGGTCTGGGGTACAAGGTTGGGGCTGAGAGGTCCAGGTCCACCTGTCAAGCGTGGCAGAGAGCTGCTTAGATGTGAGTGTGTGTGTGTGTGTGTGTGTGCGCACGCACGCTCGCGCTTGCACACACGCCTGTGCGTACTCATAGGGTCTGGCTGCACCTCGTCCAGGCGGCCCCTGGGTAGCTGTGGGGACAGAAGGTGCTCACTGGTAAGACAATGGCGAAGCGTGAAATTCAATTAGTTCAGGGCCTGGTTCCAATTTCACAGCCCCTAAATGCTAAAGGGGCAGAGAGAATGGGAGGGAGGGGGCAAGCGTTTTTATTGCATTTTCCTCTTTCGTTCTGGGGGGCTCTCTGGCCCCTCTCTCCCCCCAGCACAGGGCTTTGAAGGAGTCATTCGGACTCCATGTCTGTCACATCCATTTAAGGCGATGTGGGTGGAGGGAGAGGGCGGGGTGGTGGGCACAGGCTGCTCTGCTGAGCCCCAGCCTGGAGGCCCACGGTCCTCTCTTTTTGCCCCAGGGGTCCCTGTGAAGGTGACCAACATCAAAGATGGCACTACCCACAGCACGTCCTTGGAACTCTTCATGTACCTGAATGAAGTTGCGTGAGTGTCCACAGACTGCCTGGTCCCCCTAGGACTACCACCTCGAGCAATCACAGGCCTGGACCTGTGTGACTAATGATCACCGCTGAAGTTCATGACCTGGAGGTCTGGCAGTTTGGCCCTGGAGACATCGAGTGCCCCGGGCCAAGGGTATTGGCTTGGCATTGGTATTGGTTTAAATCCATAAACCATGAAGACAAAAGTTCCAAGGCTACCGCCACTTCCTGTGATCGGTCCAGCTGGGGCTGAGCCAGGCATCAGGACAAAGATAAGTCCTCAGTGAGGGTTAGGGTCAAGCAAGTCCCAGTATAGATGCAGCAGGAGAAGCACTCAGAGTGCCCCAGACAATGCACTCTCTTTCAGGGCCTTAGCTTACCCACCTGGCCACTTGGGCCTGTTTCCCTGGCTCAGGTGTTCCGAGTCAGAAAGCCTGACACACAGTCAGTATGCCCATAGTTAGGCCTTCAGCCAAGCCAAAGGCACCTGCTCAGTGGGTGGCCTCTGTCCCCAAGCCTTGTGCCAGCACCTGAGTCCAAGTGAACCATTCCTTTTCAGGGGCAAGCATGGAGTGGGTCGCATTGACATCGTGGAGAACCGCTTCATTGGAATGAAGTCCCGGGGTAAGTGGGTTCAACACCCGACACCCAGGCCGGTCAGATTCGGTACCTCCAGAGCTCCTGTACCACCTGCGTGTCGCCTTTCGCCCCAGGCCACCTTGGCTTCCCCTTGCTTTCTCTTACACCCAGATAAAGTTAGGACTTGAGATGAAGTGTGAACTGTGGCCATCGCCCTGACTTCTTGGGGAGCTGTGAGAAGAGCCGCCTCTAGAGTTGGGAGGGGTCTAGGAGAGAGGTCGGGCCTGGAGGTCAGGCTGTCTTGTGTCACGGGCGGGCCAGTCAGGTTAAGAGGCGGACCATGCAGGGCCAATTTCGTGGTCATTAAGGCATTTCTCTAGCACCAGGCACGCAGCAGAGTGGGACTCTGGCCAGGGAGGGCGCTGTGAGCTACACACGAGAACCCTAAGCAGGCCAGGCCAATTCAGGCATGACTCCAAAGCCTTTTTTGCAAGAGACAGATAGGCTCTACCTTTCTGTGGTATGCCTGCCACTTGGCTGGTCTAAGCTGCCATTATGGGACCACAGAGCCATCAGCTCCCCTTCCTGGCTTGGAGATAGAGAGTTGGTCCCCAGGCAGGTACCTGCCTCTGTTTTTACAGGACTCCCAGTCAGCCCTGGGCCATTTGCTCTCTACATCCTCTTCCTCTTCACTTTCCCTATCCACCGAGCATCTCCATCCCAGGTCCCTGCCAGTCCTGAGTGTGTGTGTGTGTGAGTGTGTGTGAGTGTGTGAGTGTGTGTGAGTGTGTGTGTGTGTGTGTGTGTGTGTGTGTACGCGTGCGTGTGATCAATGATGGAGTGTTTTTAAAGCATTCCCATACTTTGGGCAGTTAGGGTGCCTGAACTGGGGCCCCTGATTGTTTAAATACCAGTGATACGGGTAGGGGCTTCAAATGGCTTTGCTTCATGATTGATTGGGGACAATAACAGCCAAATAAAACCAGGCCAAGGTTCAGTCCCAGTCTTAGCCCTTGGGGGAGATTTTTAAATTGAAATCCTATGTCCTAAGAGAGCTGACATGCCATAGCTGTGAGAGAAGATGCAGATCCCTGGCCCTGCGGTCTCGAGCTGTGGGCCTCAGTTTCCCCTACTTCATCCTGGGTCTTGCCTCTGATAGGTAGGGGTTGGGCGGAGCTGGAGTCGCCTATCCCAGGGTTTTCCTCTTCCCACATTGATCGTGCTCCGTGAGTATCTGCACAACTGCAGCTCTCTTGAGAAGGCCTTGTGAAGAACAATATGCTAATGAGTGTCTCCTTTCATTCCCAGCCTACCTTTGTCTCTTACCTATTTAACATCTGATTAAATGTCCCTTTGTCTCCACCTGCCCTTGGGAGCCACACAAAAGAATTCCTCTGAGGCAGCTCAAAGGGGCCTTGGGAGAAAGTAGCACCTCGGTTTACAGATGGGGAAACTAAGGCCCTGAAAGGGACCAGGGCTCCCTGCAAGTCACAGGTAGGACTCAGGTTGACGGTCATCTGCCCAGTGGGCATGGGAGAAGTCCTAGGAGCCTGGGCTGTGGAGGAGGGCAGATCCAGGTTCAGATCCAAGCATGATAATATGAACAGGCTCTGTGGGAATGTTCCAGTCCCCAGGTGAATTCTGGGTGAGCACATAGGCATCCTTAGACCTGCTGGGGCCCAGTGCTGTGTGGGAATGTCAGACACCAATATTCTTCCTGTACCTGCTGCAGTGGATATCACTAATTGGCTGTGCCACTGTCCTACTGAGTCCAGAGGCAGCTTGGCACGGCTGGTAGGCACTGCCAGTCTGACAGGGTAGTTACTCATTTCCTTTACTGGGAAGATAAGGGCTGGCCAGACCTGACCCTGAAATGTCGTCCTGCTGGGTGAAGGGACAAAATGAGTGGAAAGAGGTGATAAAAGTTGAGACTACAGTAATCAGGGAAGACAACCTGAAAAAGGCGGCAATGGACAGTTAGTTCCCAGATTGGGTACCCAACTGGCCTGGTGGTGGGTCTCTGCAGACCTGATATTGAAGGCCGAGGTTTTGGCACCCAGCCTGAGTCCTGATCCTGATCCCATCTCCACTGAGAATCAACCCTCCTAAGCTTTTACTTCCTCACCTGTGAATGGGTTGACGTGCTGTGTCTTGGAAGTACCCTCCTGATTGAGGTCCCTGGAAGACCCACAGCGTGAAGCTAAGTGTGTCCCAACCCCACTGGTTCCTTGTCACCCACCTGGAGCTCAGTCCTCAACTCTACCTAGATATTGTGTGTAGCTACCCCTAAAAGCACAGGATTTTACAGTCTTGGGGAGGAAAATTGCTGTGTCGCCTTAGACAAATTGCTTTCTGTCTCTGAAACACTAATCTTCAAATGGAAGAGCCAGCAGCCTAGGAGACTGTAACTCTCCAGGAGTTTACACTTGCCGGTTTTCAAGCTTGGTAATTTTAGGGTACCCTGTCTTTATTTCTGTACTCCAAGCATGTGTGAGAAAGATAAACAGAACATTCATGAGGGCGCTGTGGACTCCCCTTGAGGAGTTTATTAGGTGAACAGTAACAGAGGTGCTGTTAATCGTTGATTATGCTGAGGGCAGAGCTGGAGTTCGCCAGACCTTAGTATATTGGGGGGAAATGTCGTTTGTATTGATTTTACAAAGCTGGTAATTGACATTCATTAAGAGCTTACTTTTCTCTTCCGGGGTGGGGGGCAGGAGCTTAGAGAGTTGAGCAGCATCCGCACCCTGGGTCTGGGTGGCCTGGCTGGCATGGCAGGTCCTTGTGGAAAACCACAGGGTCAGAGCCTGAGGGCTGGGGAGCCTTGGGTGGACTGGCTTGGCTGCATTGTGACTGTTCACAGTCTTCAATATTCACATCATCTTAACTCCAGAGGGGGGCTGATAAAGTGAAGTGAATGAAGTCAGTGGGGAGGAGCCTGAGGAGGAAAAGGGAGCCTGGGAAGGAGCCCCTGCCTCTGTCTGTCCTTCTTGCCTCTGTGTGTTCTTTACCTCTCTTTGTGGCCTTCCCTGACGCTGCTCATCTACACTCCTCTCCCCATTCTGCTCTTCCTCCCCTCATGGCCCCCCAATTCCACACACCAGTCCCAGTCCGCTTCTTATCTTCCCTTCTGTCTTCCATCTTCCCATTCTCTCTCCCACTTTTCCCCTGAACTTCATTTTCAGGAGAGCACATGTTGCCCTCTTATCTAGTCTCTCTGCACATCTGTCCCACCCTCCCAGAAGCCGTGCTTGCATAGAACCTTACAGATGGACAGCAAGGGGAGGCCTGTGAAGCCGGAGACTGGGGTGGCAGGTCAGGCGTGGCAAGTCTCACACACCCAACCTGATCCAAAGGGTGAGCTACCTGGGCACAAGAGCCTAGAGAATAGCTTAGACTCCTACCCTGCCGTCCTCTCATCACCATGGCAACCACCTCCAGCCTTGGTCCTGGTACCTAAGAAAGGAGCCCTGGAGCTCCAGTCAATCTATCCTCTACCCATCCACCTTCCCAAACCCCTTCCCCTGAATGCCCAAGCCTCAGGTCCACATACCCTAACCTCTAGCCTGACTCCTGTGGGTTTGGCAGAGTCTACTCAGTTTTACCAAATTTCTCAGCCCACCCGGCAATCTTGGCAACGGATGAGAAGAATCCGAGCTGCTGCAGCTGTGTAGTCCCTACCTCTTCCTCGTGGTCCACTCTCCCCCTCCCACCACCCCAGCTCCTTGGCCTCCCCAGCCGCCACCCCCCTTCCTAGAGGTAATTAGGCTGTGATTGAAGCTGCTCTGCAGAGGACTGCTGACACCTCTGTCTTTCCCGTAAACACGGAGAGATGAAAATAGACACTTGGAGCCGCGGTGCGTGTCACTCTAAAGATGTCTGTTGTCTGTTCCATAGCAGCGCGGGCTCAGCTGTCATTTCCTCCTTTTTGCTCGGTGGTTTGTATACCGACTGTCAAAAGCCCCAAATCCAGTCTTTTAGAATTGGGTTTCTGTCACCGATTTTTTTTTCAGAACTACAGAGAAATCATCTGTACCCCTACCCCTGCCAAGAGAGGGGAGAGCTTTAAAACACACACACACACACACACATTAAGAGAGCTAAAAACAAGTCCTTTCTGAACAATTAACTTTAACACCACCTGAGATGGGACCTAGAATATTAACTGTGCTCATGTCTCTTGGCTGGGACTTTGCTGAAAGCCTGGGACCTTCCGGCAGCCGACAACCTTGGGCTGGTGTGGAGCCTAGAGGAGACGGCTTCTGCACGCATTTCCGCCCACTCTCTGCTGCTGATGCTGCCTGCCTCGTTTTCCCAGGGGATATCTGCTATGGGCAATAGTGGGCAGGCCTTGGGTAACTGGTGGATCTTTCTGGAACCCTAGATACCTCCTGTGTTCTCCTCTCCCTGGACTGCTGGGGGCGGCACTGCAGTTTTTCTCCGTGTTTCTCTCGGGGTGCCAGGCTAGGTTAGAATCTAGAAGTTTGCTCTCGGGACCCGTGTCAGAGTTTAACGTGTATGATCCACAGTTACTTAGCATCTCCCTGTTTTCCCCTGTCGGGGGCTCAGAGAGGATGCTGGGAGGACCAAGGCCGTACAGTCAAGTCAGATGCAGCAGAAGTTGTTAAGACTTCTGGTTCCAGTTCCAGCTCTGCACAGACAGCTTAACTGTGTCCCCAGCTGGCGTGGGAAAGAGAGAAATGCAGAGAGGGCACCTGAGTCTCTAGGAGTCAAAGTGGGATGCCGTGGCCGCAATCTACAACCAAAATAAGGATAGGCTTCTCCAAGCTGTACAAAAACCCGATCTTCACAAACTGCCTTAGTCAGTGTGAGTGGCTGGGCTGTGTCAGGGGCAACCGACAGGCCATGGGAAATCTCTTTGTGGGGCTGTTGGTGTTCCTAGTGTGACAGAGATCCTGCCTCAAACCTTGTTTTTATCCCTGCCATTTTGGAGGCAGACTCTTCCCTGCATCTGTCTGTCTTTCTAAATAGCCTGTTGGAACTCACTCTGTAGACCAGGCTGGCCTCGAACTCAGAATTCCACCTGCCTTTGCCTCCTGAGTGTTGTTGGGTTCTATGTTTGGTTTGGTTTGGGGTTTTTTTTTTTGAAATAGAATCTCAGATAAGGCAGGCTGACCTTGAACTCCTGATCCTCTGGTCTCTACCTCTAAGCCTCCTGAGTCCTGGGATTACAGATGTAGGACAGGACATCCAGTTCTTAAGGATGTTGCGGGGGGGGGGGGGGCTGCATTGCAGTACTGAGAACTGAGCCCAGGGTGTGTGCCAGGCAGGTGCCTACACTATATGTTCCTCTGTTGTTAAGGTTCACTAGTTGTCGTTTTTGGACACTGTCATGTTCTCTAACTCAGGCAGCCTCTACCATCTGCCTCGACCTCCCCACTGCTGGAATCACAGCCACGTGCCACCAGGACCTGCTGTTCCTGCTGAGGTCCTGGGTCCCTGCCCTCAGGTTGTCAGCCATGGTTCTTCTTGGTCATCCTGTCTGTCACTGCCTCCATCTGGACTTTGCTATGGGAGTGATGAGGCCGGGGGTCTTGCGCACAAACTTGCGGGCATCAAGGGTGTGGCAGGAATCTGCAGGTAGATTCTGGAAGGTGGAGGAGGTGGTTTAGAATGGCAGACTCATAAGTAAAATGGGACAGGTGTGTGTGTGTGTGTGTGTGTAGATGCATGTGTGTATATACATGTGTGTATGTGTGAATGTATGTATGTGTGTGTATGTGTGTGTCATTTGTATGTATATGTTCATATATGTTTTAGGGTGCATATGTTCTCAGGTGCACTCCAGTGTACATGGAGAGGCCAGAGGTTAATAGGAACCCAGGGTCATGCCCTCAGGCATGTTAGGCAAACACAGACGAGAGCCCCAGCCCCAGCTCTGGTTGTTGTCTGTGAGGCATGGTCTGGTTATGGAGCCCAGGTTAGCCTTAAATACCTGTTCTTCCTTCCTCAGCCTCCTCAGTGCTTGCTAGAGTATGTCCTTCTTCCAGAATGACTAGCTTGTCACTGTTGCTGAGTCACGTAGGACTGGTGTACACGTGTGCAGTCTTCTGAATTGTGTTTGTTTGGTTGTGTTTTTGTATGTCTCTCTGTGTGGCCCTGGCGGTTCAGACCAGGCTGGCCTCGAACTCAGAGATGCACATGCCTCTGCCTCCTGAGTGCTGGGGTTGAAGCACATAGTGCTGCCTCCTGACTGTTTTTAAAGCTTCATTGTAGAAAGACTGTGAGGAGTTGCCGGGACGACTGCCTCTCCAGCATCCTGGGGCAGGGAGAAAGGAAGCTTTTGGATCAAATTCTGGGGAGGGTGCTGCTCCTACCCTTCCCCCACAGCACAGTGGACACAGTTGTCCAAGGCCATACCAGAACAGAGCCCAGGACCAGAGTGGGCACAGTCCTGCCTCTTGGTGCTTCTGTGCCTCAGATATAGCATGGTACTGCTGAGGGGACCTTCTTCTGGTTGACCGCTCAGCCAGGGCCACCGTGTCACTTTGGAGACCTTCTGGCTTAAGCAGGTTCTGTTGCAAATCGGTCTACTAGGTGAGATGACCAGAAATAAGTCGGCTAAGTGAGTTATAAGTTGGAAGGAACTTGAGCAAGCGCCTTTCCCCAGACTGAACTTTGCCTTCTGTGGCCAGCTAATGGACAGGACAGCCGGCCACACCCATCAGGTATCCAGGAGCCTGGATTCCGTTCCCTCTCTGTCCAGCCATTTTTCAGGGGCTCAGCTTCCCCATCTGTACAGTGGAGCCAGTGCCCAAGCCCCCAAGCAACCCCAGCAATCTGTGGAGAAATAGAGCTGCCCACACCATGTGTGTACTCACATGTTCACGCATGTGTGTGCAGAGCTGTCCCCCCTCCCCTGACTCCCTGGTGGAAGGGAGGAAGGGATATTTGGGGCCCTGGGCTCCACCGTAGTTGGTTTAATTACAGGTTTTCAACTGCAGGCCGGTGGGCATGCATTGGGGAGGGGGTGCACTGCTCAGAAACCCTGTCATTTTCCCGTGTCTGAGGGCCTCTTCAAAGGGGGGCATCTAGACATTTTCTCCACAAGCCGCAGAGTGGACTGTCGTGGCCCCAGCATGAACATAATGACAGACGCATTTTGCAGCAAGCTGGGAGTGAATGGGTCCGACTGGCTTGTCTCCTGTCAGACAAGTCATTATTTTTTTTTTTTGTCATTTGCTGACAGTTTGGGTTTCATGTGTTTCTCTCTTTTTTTCTCTTTTTCCCCCTGCCTGGAAAAATGGCTAGGTATCTACGAGACCCCAGCAGGGACCATCCTTTACCACGCTCATTTAGACATAGAGGCCTTCACCATGGATCGGGAAGTACGCAAAATCAAGCAGGGCCTGGGCCTCAAATTCGCAGAGCTCGTGTACACGGGTATGTACAAGTCTCAGCTGTCCCTGGTGCTCCACCCCCACTGCCCCTAGGACTCAGACCTTTTCTTCCATAAAACATGCCTTCCTCCCATCAAGCCCTACCCACGTCCTCCTCTTCAGAACTCAAGTGCTCATGGAAGATGGAATCAGGGGTGAGGGAGAGAGGAAGGGGCAGTGGGTAGCCTTTTTCTGAGTGCCAAGGAAGACATGGTAGCCTCCGGAGGTGTTCATCCATGTCCATTACAGTGTCAAAAAAGGACTACACATCGATCCCAGAGTAGCTAGACTGCATTCAGCAGGTACCAGGTACTCAGCAAGATATAGGTCTCCAGACAACCTGCATGGTTCCCACAAACCTCCCTGGTGGTCTAAGGCTCCTTCTACAGATGAAGAAACAGTCTGGGAGCAGTAGGGTAGGGGTGAGGGCTGGGTTGGGGCTTGTTAGTCCATCCATAGGAGACACTTCTTACTAACCTCCAGTGCGGGGTGTGCAGAGAAGCACATGAGTGCTTCCAGACAAGCAGTGTTGCGCTGGGACCCAGACTCCATATACAGTCTTCATAGTGGGAGTCAAGGGCCCTAAGCCACGGTCCCTAGCCAGACCTGGCCTGATGCCCATTTTTCTGCCACTTGTGAGCTAAGAATCATTTTAAGCTTTTTCTTTTTTTTTAACTTTAAAATGGTTGGAAAGGAAGCCAAACTTTCATGACATATGGAAATTATGTGAAATTCAACACAGCTTTCATGTCCCTGTAGTCTCTTTGAGCTGCAGTGGCAAGGCAGAGTTGATTCAGCAGAGACCTGAAGGGTCACATGACCTACAACAGTGATAACACATGCCTATGTCCCAGCACTCTTGATCCCTACAAGTTCAAGGCAATCCCTCCCGGGCTACACAATGAGACCATGTCTTTAAAAAGACCAAAACAGGGCTGAGTGTGCTATCGTACACCTACAACCCAAACACACACATACACAAACACACACACACACACACACACACACACACGCACACGCACACACACACGCACATGCACACATGCGAGTGTTTGTTCATACTCATTTATAGGAGACATTTTCTGATCTTGTCTATAATATTTGCACCTCCCTACTCTGGAGGATTCTGTCAGGCAGCCTCTCAGAAAACAGGCTGCTGCCTACAGCCAACCTTGGCAGTTCTGTGGGCCGGAAGTCTGAGTGTCTGGATAGAAAATGTCAGTCATAGCCACCTGGCTGGGGCCTCTGGCCACGCCTGTCCCCATCCCCATCCTCCCAGGCCTGCTGGAATCCATCCCAGCCTTGGCTGGCACTCCTTCTCTCTGCCATTGTTCTCAGCGTTGAAGTGCAATCCCCCTCTCCAGGTACAGACAGGTGTTTAAATATCATTGCTTCCTACTGGCTCTGCGGGACTCCAGGGCTTAAAGGTGGATTCTGGTTACAAAGTGGGATTGACATTAAGACGTGGCAGGGCGTAGAGGAGAGCAGAGAGCACCTGGCCTGAGTGCCAGGAGGAATCCCGAGGACTGAGCCTGGCAGAGGAGAGAGAGCGGGCTTCCGGGATCCCACAGTGTCAGCATCTCTCGCTGTCTGCAGTCTTACTGGTGCTGGACTAGGCCCCTGATGGCTGTTACCTAACCTTAGCTGCACAGAAATGGGGAAACTGAGGCCCAGGCAGACAAAGACACTTGATCAGAGGTTTTGTGGCTGATAAATCACAAAGGTTGAACCTGAGACAGGCTGCTTCAAAAGTCACTCCCACAGGACCTGGGAAGCTGTTAGGAAGGAATGAAAGGGGAGAGGGGGGTGCTATGTGACATGCCCAGGAAGCCTTGGCTACAGGCACAGTGCCTGGGTTGAGACCCTGCTCTGTCAGCTAGCAGTGAGCCCTGCAAATCCCAAAATGAGGCTGAGCGATTAGGAGCTTTCAAAGGAAACAAAACCTTGGAGCAGAGAGAGGAACAAGCAGGGAGCAAGACTCAGACCAGGTCGTTATTGCTAACATTAACTCTGCCTGAGTCCTGCAATAACGATAACCAGGTGTCCACGGAGATCAAAGCCAGCCGGCCGTCTGGCTGTCTGCTTGATTGGCCCCTTGCTGGAAGGAGACATACTGCAGACCCAGCTTGGCTGGATGCTGCTGCTCCTCTCCCTGCTCCTCAGATGTCTCACCTGCAGTGGGAATGGTCACTCTGAGGACCACGGCATGCGTGTACCATGTGTCTGGAACAGTGCCAGCAACCACTAAATAACTGAGACCTGATGTGGTTCCTAGTGTGGGTGCTGGGAAGCTTTGCTTCTGGTTGGCTTTATGGTCTTAGATATATCTGTTTCCTCCCTGGGCCTCAATTTCCCCTCCTGTAAATCCCAAGGTTCTAGGACTAAGACGTGCTTGGGTCTCTTCCCCTCCCACTGAGCACCCCTGACTCACAACCCACCACTCTACCTTAGAGCTCCCCTTTCTAGCCTTTCTGTGGTCTTAGGGCACAAATGGGGAGACTGGAACACAGGAAGTCCTCCTAGGTTCACAGGCTTCCAGGACCACTGTCCCTGTCTCTGCCTGGGTCTGCCTAGCCATCTCCCTCTATCCTTCCCCATTTCCTGATTTCCCTACTGGCTGTACAGAGTTCAGTGAGACTCTCTTCCAGGTCAACCTAGCAGGACTCCAGCTTGAGGACCCTGAAGGCACCTGGTAGAGCATTTTATTTAGTAGCTGTAGCTCACCCAGTTAACACGCCCCCCCCCACCGCTTGTCCTCAACATGAAAATGGGTATAGCATATAATAACTTTAACAAACACTTGTTCCAATCAGAACAGAGGCCCTGTATGCTGGGCCTCTGCAGCTCAGCCCCAAGCCCCACCCTCTGTGCACCACAGGCCTGAGCGTGCAGAATCTCCCCTGCGCCATGGGACCAGGCTCTCTGGCCCATTTCAGGCTGGGTTCACTGAGAAAAGAAACTTGAGCCAAAGACCCCTGTGGGCTAGAGAAACAGATCTCAAGATAAAGCCAGGGCCGGTGGCTCCTGCACTGATCTCTGCCCTTCCTATCAACAGCTCCATCTCCACCTGCCTTCCAGCCTGGGAGCATAATGGACTGATTATCCCACCTGAGAAAATCAAAGAGCAAGGCAGGACACAGGGATGCAGAGGAGGGTGATTGATGTCCCCTTCCAAAGAATCCAATGGTGTTTTAAAGTCCTTGGTTTAGAAGTATTCTTTCAGACATGAATCCTGCCGTAGTCCTGCTGTGTGACTTTGTACAGGTTCTTTCCTTCTCTGGACCTTTCTCCTGGTTTACAGTGAGGGGCCGTCAGAGGTCATAGTGTGAACAGCATAGTGAACAGCAGAGTTAAGTGCTTGCTGAATCCACACATCCCTGAAGAGCAGTTAAGTAATCATATCTTGCTGTACACACACACACATACACACACACACACACACACACCCCAGATTGAGCCCACCCCTTCTCTGTGGTGCCCCTCCAGTCCTCTAACAGTAGCTGGAACTTGCTAACCTACCCTCTTATCAGGGTAGGAGATCACAGGCCATCTGGTCCCACAGCTGCCCAGGTGGGCTTAACCTTCCTGGCTCTTTCAAAAACCTTGTGCCTGGCCTGCCCCCTCCCCCAACCTTGACTATGGCCACCTGCTGTTCCTTGGTACTGGGGCCCCTGCTCTCTCCTAAAGGAATTGCTGTCCACCCAAGGATGTTGGGCTGTAGGGGGAGGAAGTGTGCTTCCCAGTGCTGTGTGCAAATAGAGGATGCTCAGGTCATACGGAGGAAAGCACCTATTATGACAGGAGATAGTCATTGACCCTCAGCTCCCACTCACAGACTAGGTCAGCTTGGACAAACTGCTTGCCCTGTTGAGTCTCCTCTTCCTCCTCCGTTGGAGTACAGGATCACAAGGCAGAGAGAGTAGTTCAGGGCCTACCCAGGGCACCATTCAAAGCAGCGCCGCATGCCCAGTGCTTGTTGGGTGCAAGGGCTTACTCAGTACTGCTGCATTATTTTGCAGGAATGGAAACAGCTGTAGACCCCAAAGCCTGTCTGACCACAAACCAGGCTGGCCTTCCTGAGTACCCTCACTTCTCAGCCCCATGACACATGCCTTTGAGCCCTATCCAAGGTCTCCTATCTTCCTTAGCAAAATGGAGCCCTCCTGGGTCAGGGTCTTTTCATAACTTCTGTGTATGCCTGTGCATGAATCAGGGGTATGCCTGCCTTCTACCTTTATGCCTTTGGGGACAAGGAGGTCATTTCTTACAAGATGGTGGGATGGGGGTGCAAGAGTGGATTCCTCAACTCATTAACAATGACACATCATGCCAGTGCTCACGAGTGAGTAAGGCAGACCAGAGCCTATCAGAAGGTAAGGCCTGCTTCTGCTCCTGTATCCCCATCCTTTCTGTGCCCTGGCCTGAGGCCATCCACAACACCTTCATTGTTCCTGCCCACAGGTTTCTGGCATAGCCCTGAATGTGAATTTGTTCGCCACTGCATCGAGAAGTCCCAGGAGCGGGTGGAAGGGAAGGTGCAGGTGTCTGTCTTCAAGGGCCAGGTGTACATTCTCGGCCGGGAGTCTCCACTCTCACTATACAATGAAGAGCTAGTGAGGTAGGTTCCCCATGCCTCAGCCCATTTGGGCTTGTCTGAGCAACTTTCCCAGTACATTTTTGCTGATCTCATGTCAAGCTCTTTGTGAGAGGCCAGTGAGATGTTAACGATAGACATATCTGTAATGTCATGGAACCTACAGGCCAGGTGGGAAGAAAAGTGTCAATCAAATGATAGCTGTGAACTACGAATAGCCTAACATACAGGAAGCCCCAGGTTCCAGCTCCAGCACTGCATAATCCAGGTGTGGTGGTGCACATCATTGTAGCACTCAGCCAGTAGAAGCAGGAAGATGAGAAGTTCAGTGTCATTTTCTAATGCAAAGTAATACTGTCCTGAGCCACATGAGACTGTACCAAAAAATCAAGACAACAAAGGAAAGGAAGCAGGAAAGCTGAAATGTGGATTAGGAAGAATGGCTGAATTGGAAAAGGATAGTCTGGCTGGGTATAAAAGTTAGGCTGTGGAGCAGCTTCCTTATCACGGGTTGCCTGGAGGATTTGATGGATTCCGGAAACAGCACCTTTAGTTCTGAGCCTGGGAAGGGCTTGGAAGAATCCAGATATATAAGGAAAGATACCAGGGAGGAAGGAAACTAAGAAAACAGGTTGTAAGAAGGGCAGGGTTATATGTTCAGGTCCTTATGACTGCTCTGAAGAATGGTTTTCATGGAGTGCACATGGGCAAGGGTAGACACTGGCAGGGGTGATCATAAGGTTGCCAGTGAGCAGTGCTGGCAGTCTGGACTGGGTTGGTGATCCCCAAAAACCAGATTGAGTCAACCTATCTTTAGGAGTTGCACAGGATGTGGAGGGGAATGTCAGTGTGCAGAAGCACACTGTGGATGAGTGGGGTGTGGCTGTGTTTCCTGTCAGTGGTGCTGATAGAACCCAGGGCTTTTACACTCACTAGGCAAGTGCTCTGCCATGAATCTACAGCCCAACTGTAAGGAAATGAGAGTTGAGGAAGTCTCAGATGTAAGAGTAGGCACCTCTGAGACAGCTTGGAACCATTTTGTCTGCTTTTGGGCAATGAGTACAGAATGAAGTGACATTGGAGGGCCTCAAGCTTGTTCTCTGAAGACATGGACAGAAGGACATGGGGTGGAGGAAGAGAAGCAGGGAACCCAGATGGAGCCTCCAGGAGCTTCCTTCTGGGAGGACCAAGGAGCGGGTGTCTGACAGTGGGGGGAGCCTTTGAAAGACAGGGAGTCGCCTAAGCTGGTACCACCTAAGCCATCCTCCATGACCATGCCCAGTGTTTGTTTTGACATGGGAAACATGGGAGACACAGGCTTTGCTTATGACTGAGGGCAGCCTGCCCTGAGAAAGTCAGCCGTCTCCCCTGGTTACCACTTGGCCAAACTGGGTGGGGACAAACCCTCAGGGACAGGCAGCACTACCCAGAAGTACCCGAGGAGGACCCCAGCCCCAACTGGCTCAGGCTGAGGCCTGGCCTGCCCTCCCAGGGACGAGTCGGAATTAAAGTACGAGTTTTGTTTGGCATTCAATATTATTTCTCTCCTTCCCTTCTCCCAGCCACGTTGAGTTGCTTCCCCCTCTCCCCACTTCAATCTTTCTAAACACTTTATAAGCCATAAATATAACCGAATCAGTTTAGATCAGTCGGGGTAAATGTCAAATTATCTTCTCTCTTTCTCTCTCTGGCTCTTTCTCCCCTCCCCCTCCAAATGAACAGCCTCTAATAATCTGCCCAACCCTTCATTAAACCTTACAGTCTCACTCGGGGAGATTAAATGAATAAAGTAAAAGGGAAAGGGGGAAGACGGAGAAAAAAGCAGAAGCACTTATTCTCACTGTGTCTCCGACCATTTCCCTTTTCTTTTTGATTTCTACATCGCTGACTTGAAAGCCCTTGAGTGACAGCGTCACAGGGACCAGCGAGGAAGCCGCGAGAGGTAGCAGAGCTAGAAATGCCGGGCGCAGTAGGTAGAAAGTAATGTAATTATAGAGCAGGTCAGAGCCACTCGAATGAGCAAAAATAAAAGCATAGAGGTTTTTCTGTAGACCGTCAGAGGAGGTAAAAAAAAAAAATCATTGTAAACTCTGTTTCCACCCCCCCCACCCCCCTGCCCCCGACACACACCAAAGCACTATTTGAAAAAGCGGTTTTCCGTTCTCAAACAAGCTCCTCTTGGGACTCTGGGCAGCCTCACAGGGCAGGGCTGTCCTTGGTGAGCTGTCTCTGAGGAGCTCCTGGACCTGTTTGTCCAGGTTGTCTTGCAAACGGGTGGAGGAGGGATTTGTTGCTTTGTTTATTTTTTTTTTTGTTCTTGCTTTGTTTGTTTGTTTTTGAGATGAGGTCTCTTGTAGACCAGGTTCTTCTTAGATGCAATATGATGATGACCTTGAACTCCTCTTGTACTTCAGCCTCCAAAGAGCTAGGATTATGGTGTGGAGTTTGTTTTGACTTGGGAGGTGAAAGGAAAGGAGGGCCCTGTGGTCCAGGTGAGGGAAGGGCTCAGTCGCCAGTCTGCTCTCAGGACTGAGTACTGGTAAAGGTGAGGGCTTCCGAGAGAGGTGAGGCTGGGTTTCCAGAGCTTGCTTGCCAGAAGGCAGGGAGCAAGTGATGTTGAGCCTTGTGTGTTCCTGGCACTCACAAATGCACCCAAGCAAGCAAGGTTTAAATATCATCGCACAAGTTGGTACCCTAGTCTAGACCAGCCTTTCCTAACTATGTAGGTACAATAAAGGACACCCAGTACATATATCTTTTCCCCGGGAGGGAGCATATTGGTTAGTGGTTTGCTTCTGGTGTTTTCAGGACCCAAATCCCAAAGGGGACTCTGGAGAAGGGGAGAAAAAAAAACAGGAGACAGAGTCATGGAGGGCTTAGCATGGAGTGACCTCAGGACCGGAACAGCATCAAGGTCAAAACTCCAGGCCCCATGGGACATGTGCAGAGACTCCTTGTGTTTAGGGGAAGGTGAGAGAGGAGAGTTTTGCTATATCTGTAGCCCAGGCTAGCTTTCTCCTCTCCACTCCGGTGCCAGGGATTTAGGTGAGTGCCATTGTTGCTGGTTCCATGTGTTTTAGGAAAAGGGACACAGTTGAGTTGGAGGTGTGGGTTCATTGCCCAGGGTCACCAAAAGAGGGGGTAGGTGTTCCCAGAGATCCAGAGGCATGTCTTTACTCACATGATGGCAGGTCCTTCTCACCTGCTTCCCAGTCTTAGCTCTTTGGAGAGAGCTCCTAAGGGGACAGGCCACCTCCGTGTCATCGAGAACCTTGAGACTGCTTTGTGCCAGATTAAAGACAAGGGGCTGATTAAGAGCTGGAAGTTAGGGGTGACTGAGACTGCAGGGCCGCGGGTGCCAAACATTGAAGAGATCCCAAGGCTCACGGTCAGCCCTGGGAGCCTGCTCACTTCCCTAGGCTCTCTGAGATAGATGACAGACCAAGATGGCTGCCGGGACGGGCAGCTCTGGGAGAAGAGCTGGAGGGTAGAAACGGCAGAGAGGGCAACTGTACTGAGGCCAACTGTGGGACTCCATGCTATAAATGCCTGCCAGCCTCCCTCAGCTCCAGAGAGCCCATCAGCTGCTCCAGATGTAAATATTAGATGTCATGGGTCATTTCATGCCCTGGCTCTGTGGAGGACCTCAGTTTACAAATGGCAGGAAGAATTCACAGGCCCAGAGTTAGCAGAGCTGGGACCCAACCTGGTACCACTACTTGCCTCCTGAGACTTACACTCAGGATAGAGGCTCCTGGGGGCTACCTGGCCATTGACTGCCAGCATGGCCCCACACAGGGCTCCCAGAATTAGACAGAGGAGAGGAGAGATTCCAGGGCAGGGTGGCCTGGCCTTGCTAAGCTCTGCCTTCCTTGCAGCATGAACGTGCAGGGCGACTATGAGCCGATTGACGCCACCGGCTTCATCAATATCAACTCGCTCAGGTAAGAGAGAAACTCTGCGCCATGCCGGTCATCAGAGGCCTGCAGCTGTGGGAAGCAGGTCCTGGTGGGATGCTGACCCTTCACGTGCCATGATGTTCCTGACCACCCACCTCTAGTTCCTCAGCACCCAGTCAGCTCCCCAGTCAGCGGGGCCCAATAGCCAACAGAATCTGAGGGGCCTGGACACTTGACTCCCTGGATCCTGGCCTGGGCTCTAACGATTGCCCTAATATCTCCAGACACAAAGACATGGGACTTCTTGACTGGAAAGACTAGTTGAGGAAATGCCCTGAGGAGCAACAGAATATTTTTTTCAAAGATTTATTTATTTATTATATGTAAGTACTCTGTAGCTGTCTTTAGACACACCAGAAGAAAGCATCAGATCTCATTACGGGTAGTTGTGAGCCACCATGTGGTTGCTGGGATTTGAACTCAGGACCTCTGGAAGAACAGATAGTGCTCCTAACCATCTCTCTAGCCCAGCAATAGAATCTTTATGCTACCACTATTTCCCAGCTGGAGGGTCGGGTGACAAGTCACTGAGGCCTGGGGCTCATATGCAATAACTGAAGTTGCCTGGACCTGGGGGCACTCAGACCCCTTCCCAATCTCCAGGAGGCTCAAGGGAGGGTGTGAGGTGCCCCCCACTCCCCAGTGATTCCCATAGGAGCCTATGGGAGTAAATCTAAATAAAGGTGTCCAGGGCTGGTGTGTATGCTCAAAGACACAGCAAGGTCATTCATTACAGCTGCTGTAGCCCAGCTGTGCCTGGGCTCTCCTCTAGTTCATTTCAGTCTTTGAAACTTTTATTATTACATGTATGGCTTTTATTTTTTTAAATGTTTTTAATATGGCAATCAGAGGACCCTTTCGAAGGTCAGTTCTTACCTTCTACTCAGTCCTTTCAGGCTTGGCATCAAACACCTTTACCCACTGAGCCATCTTGCCGGCCCCTCGTTTGCTTTAATTCTTAGAGAGATTTGATATTTCCCCAGACGCAGGCCTAGAATGGTTGAGAAACTTGCCTGGAGTCAGTCAGAGAGGAGTCATGGTGCAGAGCTGGGAAGAGTAACTCCAGATCCATGGGGCCTGTGTCGGGAAGATAGAGATGGCTTCTCTGTCTGGCAATGTGCCTTGGGTTCCCTGCAGCCACCCCAGGTCTGCAGAGACCTCTCTGCAGCCAGAGCCCCCAGGCCCCTCCACCTCCTGCCTCCTGCTTCCACTGTGGCTTATAACCTCATAAACCTTTTGAAATGGCCCAGAACATAATGGCCTCTTCATTTCTTCTATTGCCTGTTAAATGCTTTATCTTCAACAATGACAAACAATGTTTTCCCCTCCGATAAATTAATTACATTATCCTGATTGGAGGAGCCAGGGGAGGCTAGGGCAGGAGAGGAGACCGAAGAAAAAGACAACGTCACATACATCTTAACAAACAGCTGCCCCCACCGCCCCCATCCTGCCTGAATTAATTGAACGGAGCGCATGTTGTTATTGGGAAATTACATTTTTCTTTGTTTTCCATCTGGTTTACAGGCTGAAGGAGTACCATCGCCTTGAGAGCAAGGTCACTGCCAAATAGACCCTGACAAAGAGGAGCGGCTCCCGCTCTTCAGCGCTTCCAGGCCTCAGCATTAATTGTTGTGATAAATTTGTAATTGTAGCTTGTTCTCCACCATCTGACTGGGGCTGCAGTGCCCCCCCCACCCCCCTACATGCTTTGTTCCCTGGTCCCCTATAGCCTACAAAAGTGGTCATCGAAGGGAAGGGGAGGGTGGCGGACAGCTGCAGAAAGCGTAAAATGACAATTAAAAGAAGTTACATTAGTCTTTTATTTGTCTCTGCGTGAGTGCCTGTGTGCTCGTGTCTAGCCCAACCTTTGTGTTTTCCTTTAAACAGTGTATTATACCATATATGTATATATGTACATTTATACATATAAATATAATGGGATGTGCATATATATTATATATGTTTATATGCTATATAAACATATAATGTGTACATATAAATATAATGGGGTGCACATGTATATTATATGTATGTCTATATATAATGCCATATATAATTTTATATACCACATATATATAATGGGGGGTGCCCATGAGTGCAGGTGCCCACAGAACCCTGAAGCACTGGCTCTCCTGGTGCTGACACTGCAAGCCATTATGAAGCCATCAGACGAGGGCACTGAGAACCAAACTTGATCCTTTGCTTTTGTGAAGCCCAGGCTGCATTTCTTTAGAGAACTAGCCCATGGATCACATCCCCAAGGGTCTGGACACCTGACCTGGACCTTATCCCCACCTGATCAGAAGTGAAGTACTTTAGTACTTAGTACCCTGGGGTGCCAGAAAATGCAGGGAGAGAGGGGTCTGGGGAGATGAGTCAGTGCATGAAGGGCTTGCCCTCCACCCCAGCACCCAGGAGGCAGAGGCAGGAGGATCCATGGGGCTTGCTTGTAAGTAAGTTGGAGGAACTTCCTGCACCAGATTATTAGTCACCCCCAAGTCTCCTCAATTTGGGGGGAGGGTTGCTTGTTTTTAAAGTTTATATTTATTTATTGTGAGGGAATACACTCCTGTCGAAGTGTGCATGTGGAGGTCAGAAAGCAACTTGCAGGAGTCAATCAAACTCAGCCTTGCTGAGCCATCTCATCGGACCCCAAAGCGTCTTCAACAAAATACCAGCTGCTCTGCGCCCAGCCTGTTTCTGCTTCTTGGTATCTCCATACTGCCGTCTTTCTCCTCTAGGGTTCCTTTCAAACTTTGATGGCAAATGCCCATATTAAGGTGATTGGTCCCATCACTGTGATGCATCGCTCTTGCAAACACCAGGGTCGGTGTGGTGGTGCATGCCTGCGATCACCCGATCACTCAGGAGCAGACAGATCACTCAGCGTGATTTCACATTGCCACATGGCACCGTGAGCTACATACTCTCTTTTCTACCCTGCAACAAGGCAGAGAGAATGACTTGCCAAAGAGCTCTCAGCCAAGGAGCAGAGCCCTCTCTCCTACACCTTATATGTTGAGACGATACTCTAACCACACCCACTCTCGGAAGCTGCTTACATTTCCCGTTCCTTTTTCATTCACATTTGTTCTATTTTTAATAATGATTTTATGGTAGTTATTTAGTTAAAAGATCATTACATTTGTAGGGTCGCTGGGCACTGAATTCAGGGTCTCCTATATACTAAATTCTACCACTGAGCTACATCCTAGCCCCACCCAATACCACACGCACACACACACACACACAACCATGCATATGCAGACAATCACATCCACACATATATAAAAACAAACTAATTAAAAATAAAATCTGGGGTGGGGGTGCTGGAGATATGGCTCAGTGGTTAAGAGCACTGGCTGTTCTTCCAAAGGACCTGAGTTCAAGTCCCAGTACCCACATGGCAGTTCACAACTATCTGTAATTCCAGATACAGGGGATCTGACATCTTCATACAGACAGAACACAAATGTAAATAAAAAAATCATTTAATAAAATAAAATAAAATCTGACCTTTCCAAACTAGAGATAACGGCACGAATTTGTAATACAAGCACTTGGGAGGCAATATCAAATTCAAGACTAGCCTAGACTACTTTATAGTTCAAAGACAGCCTGCATCACATAACAAAAACTATTAAACCACCTTTGTATCTTTGTTAAAAATCAATCAACAGCCAGGAGTGCCAGCATATACCTTTAATCCCAACACATGAAAGATAGCAGAAGCAGACAGATCTCTAAGTCTGAGGTCAGCCTGGTCTACAGACTGAGTTCCAGAATAGTCAGGGCTATACAGAGAAAACCCGTCCAGAAAACAAAACAAAACAAAACAAAAAATTAATCAATACTCTGGCCAAGAGTCCATTTTGGATTCTATTTCTTTCTCCACTGATTTATAGTGCTATCCTTGATAAAAATGCTCTGGTTATTGTAGTTTTATGGTAAGTCCTGAACTTAGGTAGCATATAGCTTCAACCTTACTCTTTTTTTTAAATTTATTTTATTTATGTGAATACACTGTAGCTGTCTTCAGACACATCAGAAGAGGGCATCAGATTCCATTACAGATGGTTATGAACCACCATGTGGTTGCTGGGACTTGAACTCAGGACCTCGGGAAGAGCAGTCAGTGCTCTTAACTACTGAGCCATCTCTCCAGCCCCCTCCAACTTTACTGTTTCCTATCAAAAAAAACAATTTTTTTTATTATTCCAGATTCTTAACCTTCCCATATAAATGTTAAAATCACACTGCCAATTTCTTCAAAACCTATAATAGTAGGATTTTGCTTGGCATTGGACATGGCAGTCACACAATGGGTACTTTTTTGTACATTTCCCAATCTGTGATCATGGTATATATACTTCATCATTTAGTGACTTTTTTTTTTAAGATTTATTTATTTTTATTTATTATATGCGAGTACACTGTAGCTGTACTTCAGACACCCCAGAAGAGGGCATCAGATCTCATTACAGATGGTTGTGAGCCACCATGTAGTTGCTGGGATTTGAACTCAGGACCTTCAGAAGAGCAGTCAGTGCTCTTAACCGCTGAGCCATCTCTCCAGCTCCATTTAGTGACTTTTTAAAGCTCTCTAATACCTCATAATTTTCAGAGGGCAAAAAAATCCCATATGTCTTCTGTTAAATTTGTTGCCTCTGATTTCATTTTATTTTTAAAGATTTACCTTTTTTTATTTTCAGTTACATGTGCGTGTGTGTACATGTGCAAACGTGTGCAAACGTGTGCGTGTGTGTGTGTGTGTGTGTGTGTGTGTGTGTGTAGGCACACGTGTGAATGTGTGTGCACATGACTGAAGATGCCTAAATTCATGCCAGATCACCTGGAGCTGGAGTCCCAGGAAGTTGTGAGCCACCAGACAAGAACCAAACCTAGGTCCTCTCCTAGAGCAGGCATCCTCTTAGCCACTGACCCAGCTCTCCAGTCCCCTGCCTTAGCCTCCTGGTGGCTGGAATTAAAGCACTACCACCTCTAGCTTTGTTTGTTTGTTTTAAGAGGTTTCTCTGTGTAGCCCTGGCTGTCCTGGAACTCAGAGAGAGATCTGCCCACCTCTGCCTCCTGAGTGCTGGGATTAAAGCCATTCAGCTCAATTTGTTTCCCCAAAGAAATGAAGTTCAGAAAGATAAAACTTTGGCTGAAGGTCACTCCAAAAGAGTAGGTGACCACATGAAAAGGATATCACACAGGAAGAGGAGGAGTCACACAGACCCTCTGGATCTGTGGCTGGGCTTCTATGTCCAAGCTGACCATCAGACTCCTCCTCTAGCCTCAGCTCCCCGGGAATCACCAAACATCCCTTTGGCAGCCAGAAAATAGCATTTGTAAAAGTTTTTGTTCAGGTCCAACATGCACTCACCTGTATGTACCTAACATGTGCAAACATGTATACAAATACATTTCCACATGCATAACACACATGTAAATATATGTGCACACAAGCACACACAAACATGCACATATGTAATGTATGCACACACATACTCATGCTCAGCATGCATAGGACTTGGGACAGCTAATGGACTCTGTACCCAGGACCTTTCCAAAGTCCCCGTGCACTCCCTGGTGCCATGCGCTGTTTTTGAAACCAACTGATTAAAGACAGAGAATAAAAGAAAGATGCTCCCCTCCTTTCAGAAAAGTGGAGGAGCACAGGGGCAGGTGGGGCAGTGGGTAGAGCCCAGCATCCCCTTATCAGACACAGGCTGCAGGGTTCAAAGAAGGGAGGAAGGAAGAAAGGAGACTGTGCCCACTTCTGCTCTTCTCAGTTGGACTGGAAAATGGATTTGGGTGGTGACTCCCACGCGGGCCACATGTCCAGCCCTGTGCTGCAGTGGGGCAGGCAAGCGAGGAGAGGTAGACAGTCCTGTCCCCAAGAGTCTATTCGTTCCAAGGACGTGCTCCCAGAGCTCCTGTCCTCAGGGTCAGTGCCTGGATGCTGAGTGGAAGCCATGTAACTAACCCCAGGAGCCACCTGCCCCAGGCAGGCCAGGGACAGAGGGTGGGGAGGATACTCTAAAGGACAAGACTCCACCCCACCTCCACCACACAAGCAGTGGCACTGACCGTGGCCTTCCACAGCCAACCTGGATATCCACTCTGGCTGAAGGCTCACACTCACCTCCCTCCTGAAATGAAGGTGCACATGGAGGGCGGAGCCCAGGCTGTTTCCTACAGCACTGCCTAGCACATCCTAACCCCGCCCCTCAACCCTGGCACAAACAGGCATGCTGGGTATATTTCCGGATGGGAAGGTAGAGACAGGGGAGTTAGGAGTTCAAGGCCATTTTAGTTGCACTGTAAATTTGAAGCCAGCTTGGGACTGAATAGGAAGGAAGGGAGGGAGAGAGGAAGAAGGGGGGAGGGAGTGAGGAAGAAGGGGGAGGGAGAGAGGAAGAAGGGGGAGGGAGAGAGGAAGAAGGGGGGAGGGAGTGAGGAAGAAGGGGGAGGGAGAGAGGAAGAAGGGGGGAGGGAGAGAGGAAGAAGGGGGGAGGGAGTGAGGAAGAAGGGGAAGGGAGAGAGGAAGAAGGGGGAGGGAGAGAGGAAGAAGGGGGAGGGAGAGAGGAAGAAGGGGGAGGGAGAGAGGAAGAAGGGGGAGGAGAGAGGAAGAAGGGGAGGGAGGGAGGAAGAAGGGGGAGGGAGAGAGGAAGAAGGGGGAGGGAGAGAGGAAGAAGGGGGAGAAAAAGAGAAGGAAGGAGGAAGAGAAGAAGGATAAGGAGAAAGGAAGAGAAGGAAGGAGGGAAATAGTAAGAGAAGGAAGGAGGGACAGAGAAAAGAGGGAGGGTGGGAGGACAAAAGGGGATGGAGGGAAGGAGGGAGGGAGGGAAGGATGGAAGGAAAGAGGGTGAGAGAGGAAAGAAAGAGAGAAAGAGAAAGAACAGAGAGTAAGAGATAGGAGGGAACAATTGAACAGAAGAAAGAGAGAGGGAAGAAAGAAAGGAGAGAGAGAATGGCAAACAACACAGAGCCTGTCCAGCCCAGCCAGCCCAGGCCAGTACACTCGCGCGCGCAGTCAGCCAACTCCACCGCAGACCCAAAGCTGTACACAGCTCCGAGCAGCAGACCCCAGGGCCTTGCCGCTGGAGTGACCAGGCGCAGAGCTGATCTGCAGGCCTCTCAGGCTGGGGAAAGGGCTTGCCTGGGGTCAGTGCAATCGATATCTCATCTGCAGCTCTCCTAGCGGAAGTGATGGCTATTGGACCAGGGTAATGGGTGTTGTCTAGTGGAAGAGACTAATCTCCCCAGCTGTGGAGGGCTCTGCAGGTGGCCTGTGCGCCAGCAGGCTCGGCTCAGTGCCGCATTGCTGTTACTGGGGTGGTTCCGGCACTTTTAAAGCCACAGTGGCCTCTCTGCCTGCTGGCATCCACCCAGGCTCTCCAGGTACAAGCTTCCGATATGATTCTGACTCTCCCTTCCAAGCACAGTCAGGGAAACTGAGGCTAGTTTATTCCCAGAGCCTGGCAACTCAGCAGGATTGAAAAGCCCACACTTTTAATCCCAGCACTGGGGAGGCAGAAGCAGGCGGATCTTTGTGAGTTCAAATCCAACCTGGTCTACATAGCGATACACAGGACAGCCAGGGCCATAGAAAGAGATCCAGGTCTGAGAGAGAGAGAGAGAGAGAGAGAGAGAGAGAGAGAGAGAGAGAGAGAGAGAGAGAGAGAGAGAGAGAGAGCTGTCCACAGTCCCTAACATTTCCTAATGTCTGGCTCAGCCGTTCTCCCTCATCTAGTTACCTGCCTGACCCTTCTGTGGTGGGAACTGGAAGAAGGATGTTGACCCTCTAAAGAGCAGGGGCTTGGGGAGAGACTGACCCATCCTCCTCGTGCCCAGTGGCTACAGACCATGTTTCTCTTGCTGTGAAGAATCCACTGCACAGATGTAAACTGAGCAGCTAGCCCTGGGCCTGGGACATCAGCCCCGCCAACACATAGCAGTTTATTCCCATGACTTCACGGCTTCTCCTCAGGGCCTGAAAACCTCAGCCTTTGGCTGTGAAACTCCTGGACACCTACCTGTTCCTGCAGTTTGATGTCAGAGGGATGTTGTTGAATCGAGTTGCCACGGGTATGGTCCCAAGCAGGACCCTTAACCATTCCAGGCCTCAGTTTATCCAGATATGAAAAAAGGTGCTAAGATTCAATTTGCCCTGAAGCAGTCATTTTGCAGACCCTGAAGGTTTGTGAATAACCTCAGAGTGAGACTCTGTAGGGCTCAGAGAGGCCAAACCTGTCAGTTTACATGTGACTCTAGAGCCTCAGGAGGCCAGGGAGCCTTGGGGAGGTTGAGGCCTGGTAGGTAGGTTCCATGCTGTTCTGAGGACCAAAGCAGGCTCACAACCTGCAGGTGTAACTAGAATCCTGAGGGCAGCTGGGGTTCATAATGGCAGCTTCCCCGACCCCTGCCCACACCAACACTGACACCCACACCCCTACCCCAGTCCATAAGCCCATGTTCACCAGTCTCCCGGGATCAGAGCCTCAGATGTGGCTCTCTGAGGAGTCACAGACAAGCTATGAGGAGTCCCTGGTTAGAATCCAGGCAGAAACAGAACAGTTGAATGCTTGCTGGCCCAAAGCTCACTCTTCCCCTCTGAAAAATGGACCCAATACAGTGATGCTTCTACGGGCTTGCCTAGGCACAATAGGCTTAATTAAAGTAGGGGTAAACTCATGGGCCTGCCCCATGAGGATGACTGACAAGTTATGTTGGTTTCTCCCCTTAGCCAGCACGACACACGAGGTCTTCTCCCAGAAGTAGGATCTTCACCCAGATCCTAGGAAGAGATCAAGCATGAACTGTGACTAATTGCGACATTAATGTCCCTCCCCCTTCCACATGAGAGCTCATAGGAACCCACAGGCCACTCAGTTAAGGAGTGAAAACTGAATATAAGGCCTTTGTAATTGGTCACTGGCCCAATCCTTGTAGGAGCTAGAGACATTGCCCGAGAACCAGCCAGTGGTCCCTTCCCTGGTGAGATTGTTTATTTATGTCCCTGTCCCTGTTTGATGGTCCCACTTACATTCTGTTTATTTTTACTTCTTTCCCACAGCACCCTGCTATCCTGCCAGATCTTACTCATAAGACAGACAATCTGGGATGCCACTCTACATGAGATACCCCTACAGAGAATGTGACTTTCGAAGAGACCAGAGTTGGGGGATGGAGTTCCCTTTATTTTACGGAAGTGGCCCGAGGGTGGCAAGCTATAGCTATGCACAAGAGATTCTGAGGTCTGGGAAATTCTTAGATATAGCTCCTGAGGGCCCCAGGGCAGGCTATTCCTTCCACTGACTGTCTCGTCTACATATCGAGTTCCAGGCCAGGGCTACATAGTGAGACCCTGTCTACAAGGGAGTGGGGGAGGTGACCAACATGTTCAGAGCCTAGAAGCTCCAGGAACTAAGTGAACAAATAGCTTAGGAGATAGTCCATAGGCTTGGAAGGCAAGACTCTAGGCTCACACCAAGGAGAAGGAAGCCAAGGATGCCTTTGGTGGCTGAAGAAAGCCCTTCCCAAACACGCTTGCCCAGGAGCCTACGAGTCCTGTGGTCAGGATCCCAGGCCCCTGAGCCCCACCCACCCTGCCCTGGTGTGCCCCAGGCTCAGGGCTCATCGAGGCTAATGGCCTTGCTCCTGAAGCAGCTGGCCCTGTGCACCCTGGTGAGCCCCTAAGGGGAAAGGTCTCCCAGAGAGTAGGATCCCTGCTTCTCCAGTCCCGCCCAACAAGGCAGCTTTGTCTAGGAGTTCTGAGGACCCCAGTCCTCCTCCTCAGCACCCCTTCCCCCGGGGCAGCCTACATGGGACTCTGAAAAGAGGGCTTTATGTGTGTGTCAGGTCAGATCACTGGGAAACCAGGGGCTGGGGCTGGCTCACAGGGTAGGCAGCAGGCAAGGCCCTGACTTCTGGGGCAGCAGACAGAAAAGCTAGGACAAAGCCATACCCTGTGGGGGGAGGGGGTAAGAGAGCAGCCCAGGCCCCCTGTGGAGGAAGACAGGAGACACTACACAGGTGCCCGGTGGCCCCACCCCCACAATCTGGCCACTGGATCCCAATGGTCAGTGACGTGCTCCTTTGTGCAGCCTCTGCCCATGGGAGCAGTGGTCAGGTAAAGCCAGGTATTCCTGTAACTGGATCTCCTGAACTACTTTCTGTGTCTGCCCTGGGACGAATCAGAAGGAGGCTGTTTGTGGAGGAGGGCTCACCTTGCCAATGGAAGAGATGATTTGAAGGAAGCAGAGAGAAAGGAAAGCAAGAAGAAATGTCCTGAAGGTTCATGACACTACAGTCACCTCTTTCTGGGGTCGTGGGAAGTTGGGTCTCCCGGTCACCCAGCCTAACCCCATTAATTTGGACAATGGCCACAATGGTGTCCCTATTGGATCATCTGAAGTCCCTGTGGGCCCTCTGGGGCAGAGTGTATTGATCTCTTACACAGGTACAGTCATAGAGGCACAGAGAGGCTAATCCACCTACCTGATGCTGCCCAGCCAGGAGTCAGAAGCAGGACTCAGTCCAGGATTGCCAAGTCCAGGCCCTAAACCCCGGCCTATCAGGTCTTCTGAGCACACCAGAAGCTGGCGTGTGCAGAACTCCACACCTGTCCCATCCCTACATCCAGGCGGTAGAGTTAGGAGAAAAGGACATGGCAGTGAATAGCTGTAGAGCCTTGGGGTTGGAGAGATGGCTCAGCAGTTTAGAACAGTAATTCCTCTTCCGGAGACCCTGGCACTCACAACCACCCGCCCACAACTTCAATCCCAGGGGGTCTGATGCCCTCTTCTCATCTCTACATGCAGCTTGCAGACATACATGTAGGCAAAGCACCCATATACACAAAACAAAATTATTTAAAAATGTTATCTGTAGTCCCAGTACCTGGGAGGATGTGGCAAGGGGATTGGGAGTTCAAAGTCAACCTTGGCTTTACATAAAGTTTCAGGCCAGCCTAGGATGTATGAGACTCTATCTCAAAGAAAGAACATTTTTTTTGGTAAGATGGCAAATTTTATATCAACAGAATTTACTAGGCTGGCCTTAAACTAACCCTGTAGGTAGCATGACTTTGAACTGCTTTAAAATTTTCATCCTATTTTTTATGTATGTGTAATGTACATATATATGTATGTATGTATGTATTGGGTGCTAGAGAGCAGGGGTGTATGTGTATGCAGGTCTGAGGACAATTTTCTTCTTTCATCTGGATTTTTTTTTGTTTGGTTGGGTTTTTTTTTTTTTTGTTTTTTTGAGACAGGATTTCTCTGTGTAGTCCTGGCTGTCCTGCTGTCCTGGAACTCACTCTGTAGACCAGGCTGGCCTTGAACTCAGAAATCCACCTGCCTCTGCCTCCCAAGTGCTGGGATTAAAGGCGTGCGCCACCACTGCCCAGCTCATCTGGATTCTGAGGATCAAACTCAGGTCCTCAGAGCCGGGCAGCGGTGGCGCACGCCTTTGATCCCAGCACTTGGGAGTCAGAGGCAGTTGCATCTCTGAGTTTGAGGCCAACCTGGTCTACAGAGTGAGTTCCAGGACAGCAAGGTTACATAGAGAAACCCTGTCCCAAAAACAAGAACAAAACAAAACATCGAAGCTCCTCAGGCTTTGGAAGCTAACACATTTACCTGCCAAGCCATCTTGCAAGAGGGCCTTGACCTTAAAACTGCTAATCTTCCCGCCTCCACTTCCCAGCTTGGCTGCCTTGCCAGTTTGTGGCACAGTATTTGGGGATGCAGCCCAGGGCCTCACACAAGCCCACAATTCCCTAACACTGTGAGAAGAGGGGATTCAAAGTGTCTGTTCATCAGGGCAGGATGCACTCCTGCTTCTAACTCATCATCAATTGTACCTGGTGCATGCTGAGGAATGCAGGTCATGGTTTATACAGGGAACACCAAGCCTTAGAGAAAAGACTAGAAAAGTTCCAGCCCAACCAAGGCGAAGTTGGGCTGGAACTAGAGCCATCTACTACTTAATGTGCCTCATCCCAGGGGCCAACCAGGTCCTGTGAGGACAGTAGATATCAGGAAAAGCACAGAATTGTTACCCCTAAGACTTTGTCCCACCCTGAGAAAGAACCAGAATAGAGAATATCTTGTCTGACATCCCCTGTCTGTCCTTACTGTCACCAAGATCCCAGGGGAGGAGGATCCATCCCAGATTTACTAGGCCACGTTAACCATGTGGCTTGAAGCCTTCTCCAAGGTCAGGAGGTCATGGCAGTTTCCCATTGATCTATTTGTCCCTCCCTGGGCAGGAGCCCTTTGCTTCCCACCGGCCCCCAGGGCCATATCAAACTTCAGCAAGTTCTCCCTAGCCTCAAGGAGTCAAAACATGGGGCCCGACTCTTAAACACAGGCCCCAGGCAGTTTACCAGCTGGGTTTCAGGACCCCTGACCCCAGAGATGTAACACATCTCCTTAGGTTAGCTGGATCGATGGTCCCATGAAAACAGCCCCATGTGGGCTGGGCGGGACAGCAGTGGCGACCTCCCCCCACCCCCAACCAGATATCCTCACAACTGTAAGCTGGGAGCCTTATGCACAGGCGGTTTCAGACGCCCCCAGGCTTGGCCATTGCTGCCCAGAATTATCTCAGGCACAAGGCTGGAAAAAACTGGGGTTCAGAAGGAAAACACAAAGCTGGTGGGGTATTTGGGTCACAGAGAAAGTTCAGGGAGTCGCTAATTTTTCCACAGTGAGCTTGATTTATGAACTTATTTTTAAGGGTGAAGGTGAGGGTCATAAGCTTTGCCAGTGCACCGTAGTGTCTGAGGTCCCACTGCAGTCTTGGAGAGTCATTTCGTCATCGACATCCCCGGCCCACGATGAGCTATCAGATTAAATAGGAACCCTGCCTAGGACAATCCACTCCACAGAAACCAGATCTTCATAGCAGTGCCCTGGCTCGGTGGCACCCTAAGCTCAGACCCTCTCTCATTACCAAAGGGACCAGTCACCTTTAGTTAGGAAAGGGGTTAACCAGGACGGAGAACCCCAAGCCTCCATCCTCTCCATTTTTCTAACTTGGCCAAGCAAATCTTTTGTGATCCTACTCCCAGACCTGGTCAACAGGAAAAGCAGAGTGGAGGAACAGGGTCACCAAGAGTCTCACAGAGAAGTAGAACATGGAGCCTTTGCCACCCATCCCAGATGTGTTGACCACAATCTGCTCCAACAAGATCCTAGGAGTCAATTAGTACATGGAACCTCCTACAGGAAGGATGCGTGTGTGCGTGCGGGCAAGTGTGTGTGTGCGCGTGTACATGTGTGTGTGTGTGTGTGTGTATGTGTGTGTGTGTGTGTGTGTGTGTGTGTGTGTGTGCGTGCATGCATACATCTATAGACAAAACCAGGGGTGCTGGACAGGGGTTATCTGGCTACTTTTTTATCTTGCTATTGTATCCTAAGCCAGGCAGTGGTGGCGCAAGCCTTTAATCCCAGCACTTGGGAGGCAGAGGCAGGCGGATTTCTGAGTTCGAGGCCAGCCTGGTCCCCAGCACCATATACATTAGATTTGTATGCTTGCCTTCCTTGTAGAGTGGTAAGAGGAGAAGAGGGGTACTATCCCCCAACCTCCTGTGGTCACTTCTGAGCCTCTCCCACCTGAGTTCACTTTCCGGTTCTGTATCTTTCCTCCAGCACAACTTCAGGGAAGGCCCTCAGCACTGTCGGGTCTCCAATTCTGATCTCTCATCGATAAATCTGGGATGAATTCATGTTGTCTGACAGAACAGTTTAGACCTCAGCATCTGTGTTGGACTTGGGACGAAGAGAGGGCTGGAGGAGCATGCTCCCCCTGACCCCCTCGCAAGCTCACTTATGATAAGTTAGGCAACCTATAACTGTTAGCTACTGCTTGGAAGGGATACAGATTCCTTGTGACACCCCTAAGTTGTCCTTAGGCCTAGGTGTATGTAAGGAATCAAAGAATTCAGCAGAGAGAGAACGTGATGTCAGGAAATACCAGGGTTTTTTGTTTGTTTGTTTGTTCGTATAGTCTCCTGCTGTGGCCCAGGCTAACCCGGAGTTTGTAATCCTCCTGCCTCAGCCCCCACTGAGTGCTGGGACTGCAAGTGTGAGCTGACACCTCCAGCTGCAGTCCAAGGAACTTAATCTGAGTTAGGGTGCCGTGGGCCTCAGGGTGTCCTGACACTGTGCCAAGTAGCCAGGGTGTCCCATGCCTCCTGACCTTGCCACCCTGCCCTGCCATATCCCTGCTTATCTCTGCATAGTGCTTGAGAGGATCTATTCATGGAGAGGGAAGTGGGGATATCCCAGTGGGCACATGCAGCCCTTCCAGTGGGCAGAGATGGTGACTGGAGCTTCCACTGGCCCCTGTGGAGATGGGAAAGAGAGACCTCATCATCTAAGACTGTCAGTGGGGCAAGGCCACTGGGGCTCTGCAGAAAACAGCAGCTGGCCAGTGGGGCAGATGACAGACATTCAAATGTGGGATGCTTATTTGAAAAGAAGGGAAAGGAAGCTGGGCAAGGAAAACACTGGGGCAGATCAGGCAGGGGTAGAAAGGAGGACTGGGGCTAGAAGGGTCAGAAGATCAGAGCTGTCATGCCATGTCTCCATGAACCTGGCTGTCTGCTAAACAGAGAAGAGCCCAAGAACCCAGGGTAGATATTAGAGACCAGAAGGAATCCTGGGCCAGGCCTGGGAACCAAGATGGCATCCCAAAGGGGAGCCAAGGGGGATGGGAGTGAGCCAGGATCTAGCTGACTTCTGTGCATGTCACCTGCATGTGTGCATGCTCCTGTGTGTATTTGCTTGAGGAGGCCAGAGGTTGACATCAGGTGAGTCCTACAGTCTCTCTCTCCACCTTAAGTGCTTGAGACAGGGTCTCTCAACAAACCTAGAGCTCATTAGTTCAACCAGGGTAGCCAGTCAATGAATTCTAGGTGTCTGCTTGTCTTTATCCACTGCCCCAGGGCTGGAATTACAGACCTTGCCTGGCTTTTATGTGGGTTCTGGAAACCCAGACTCAGGTCTTCTTGCTTGCCCAGCAGGCACTTAAGGGACAACCCTCCCACTGGGAGCACAGCATGAAAGTCCTTGTGCCCACAGAGCTCCAGAGAAACCAGGAAGGTTAAGACCTCAGGATTGTCTTTCCAATGGAAAAAATATAAAACAACAACAACAACAAAAAAAAAAAACAGAAGAAGAGAAGGAGGAGGAGGAAGAAGAGGAAGAGGAGGAGGAAGAAGAGGAAGAGGAAGAACAGGAGGAAGAAGAGAAGGAGGAATATGAGGAAGAAGAGGAAGAGGAAGAACAGGAGGAAGAAGAGAAGGAGGAATATGAGGAAGAAGAAGAGGAAGAGGAAGAAGAAGAGAGACAGAGACAGAGATGGAGACGGAGACAGAGATAGAGACAGAGACAGAGACAGAGACAGACTGTTCTTCCATCCAGAAGCCTGATAATTGGAGATGAGATGGCCAGTAATCTAAATGACCCTTACGATCAGGGACTCCTAGGCTCCCACAACCGAGACCAGAGGTAGCTAATGGTCCATATGACCTCTATGCTATCTAGGGACCAGGTCAGGGCCTTCCTTAGACCCTTAGGCTAGCACCGGTAGCCTATCTCTAAGACCCATCTTTTTGGAGAAAATGACATGTACCCTGAGTCACATTTCAATGTAATTATGCTTTCCTTGTGCACCAGGGATCACATCGCAGCAGGAAACTTCTTTTCCCAAATTATAAGGGGCTTAAACATGTTGAGAATAAATCGCCCGAGGTCAGACTCTTTTGAAGTCTTGATCTAGGCTGATGAAGTCAGAAGGAACTGAGCTTTTGTGCCCATCTCTTCCAGGTTAGCTTCTCTGACTGACACCTGCACAGCCCTCCTCACCCACAAATGGGGGTGGGAGTTGCTTTTTCTCACAGTAAGTACTACTGTGGTTGCACTGAGGAGGAATCAAGAAAGCTCTTTTCTTGGGGGTGAAAGCCTTCTGCTGCAGAGGTCCTAACGGTGAAGTAAGGAGACACACTTTCTCTCATAGCTCACTTACACTACACTCCAGCTGCCACACATCGCTGGGCTTGCACCTTCCCCTGCACCTCTTCTGCACTTACCTCAGGGCTTCCAGAGCTTCTGGTCATAACTTAGAGAACAGAGACCTCTCTGGGCTCAGCCTTGGGGTGCCTTAAACTTCTCACTCCCTCCATCTGCCCGTCAGAACCTCAGCCCCTTTCAGAGCCCTATGTCCCCAGTTGTCCTGGTTACCTTTAACTTGACACAGCCTAGAGTCATCTGAGAGGGGTGCTTCAACTGAGGAATTGCCTAAATAAGGTTGGTAATCTATGGGATATTGTCTTGATTATTAATGTAGACAGACCCAGTCCACTGTGGGTGGCACCATCCCTAGGCAGATGGTCCTATAAGTAAGTATAAGGAAGCTAGCTGAGTACAAGCCTGTCGGCAAGCAGCATCCTCCACGGATCCTGCTGTACTTCTTTGTCTGTGAAGTGAGTTCCTTGATTAGAGGTACCGCTGTGTGGAACAGTAAGTAGGCCTGCCTACTTTTTTTTTCCTTTTTTTTAAAAAAAAAAACACTTTTTAAAAAAGATTTATTTTTATTATATGTAAGTACACTGTAGCTGTCTTCAGACACCAGAAGAGGGTGTCAGATCTTGTTATGGATGATTGTGAGCCACTATGTAGTTGCTGGGATTTGAACCCAGGACCTCTGGAAGAGCAGACAGTGCTCTTAACCACTGAACCATCTTTCCAGCCCCATGGCCTGCCCTCAAATTTCTGCCTCGACTTCCCTCAGTGATGGACAGTGAGCTGTAAGTCAACTCAACCCTTTTCTACCCTATGTGGTTTGGTGTTTTGTCACAGCAACAGAAGTCAATCTAGAAGACCAGGGCACCCTGCCCACCCCCTCAGCATCTGCACGTATAGGCTTCCTGTCCAGCTCCCTCAGGGGATGTGACCGACTTAGGTGGCTTTGCATGAGTGGGTGTTACCCACCACTTTCTTGATTCTTTCTGGGACGTTTTGTTATTGTTTGTTGTCTGCTCTCCGAGCAACCTAGTCACCTTAGAATTCCCCAGGGTAATACCTGGCTCATAATTGGAGCTCAAAAGATGTGTGTTGAACTGAATGCTAAAGACACCAGAAGTGCCGCAACTTGAAAAAGTACCACGTGAGCTAGTATGCAAGAAGAGCCTTGAGTTTTGGAGAGATGACGTGGTAGTTAAGAGAGCTTGTTGCTCTTGCAGAGGACCCAAATTTGGTTCCCTGTACCTATATTAGGTGGCTCACAATTCCCTGTAACTCCAGCTCCAGGGGGTTCAACACCCTTGGCCTTTGTCAGCATCTGCATACCTCTCTCTCTCTCACACACACACACACACACACACACACACACACACACACACACACACACACACGACAGGCTAGAAAGATGGTTTGGCAGCTAAGTGCACTCATTGCTCTTGTAGAGGAGTAGGGTTCAACTCCCAGCACTTACATGGAAACTCACAACCATCCATAACTCCAGTTCCCTCTTCTGACTTCTGAAGGCATAAGGCATGCACAGTGTATATACATATATACAGTCAAAACACTCATACACATAAAATAAACTTAAAAATTTTTAAGATTTTTTTTTTTTTTTTTTGGAGACAGGGTTTCTCTGCATAGCTCTGGCTGACCTGGAACTCACTCTGTAGACCACGTTGGCCTCAAACTCAGAAATCTGCCTGCCTCTGCCTCCCAAGTGCTGGGATTAAAGGCGTGCGCCACCACTGCCCGGAGAATTTTTAAGATTTTAACAAAGTAAAATAAACATACATCATTAAAGAAAGGGGCTTTTGGGGGTTGGAGAGATGGCTCAGTGGATAAGACTGCTCTTCCAGAGGTCCTGAGTTCAAATCCCAAAAACCACATGGTGGCTCACAACCATATGTAATGGGATCTGATGTCCTCTTCTAGTGTGTCTGAAGACAACTACAGTGTACTTACATATAATAAATAAATCTTTTTTTAAAAAGAAAGGGGCTTTTAAAGTAGTTCATATTCTACCAGCGAAGATGGGAAATGAAAACATCAAAGATAACTCATTATAAACCAAGAACAAGAGATGGGTGAATAAATGGAAAGAGGAAGAAATGGAAGGATGGAGGGGTAGGTGGGTAGATGAGGGAATAGATGAATGAATGGATGGATGGATGGATGGGTGGGTGGATGGATGAATGGATGAGTGGATGGATGGGTTGATGGGTGGGTGGGTGGGTGAGTGGATGGATGGATGGATGGATGGGTGGACAGATGGGTGGGTAGATGGATGGGGAAATTATATGGATACATGAGTGGGTATATATAGGAATATGTATGGATGAATAGGTGGGCTAGTGGATCAACGGGTGAGAGATACATGGAACTTTTGTACTTACGGACATTTTGTTTTGCTTGTTTTTGAGACAGAGTCTCGCTCTGTAGCCTTGGCTGGCCTGGAGCTCATTATGTAGACCAGGCTGGCCCCAAACTCTCCTGAGTGTGTGGGCCCCACACCCAACCTTGACTTTTTTTTTAAAGATTTATTTATTTATTATATGTAAGCACACTGTAGCTATCTTCAGACACACCACAAGAGGGCATCAGATCCCATTACAGATGGTTGTAAGCCACCATGTGGTTGCTGGGATTTGAACTCAGGACCTTTGGAAGAGCACTCAGTGCTCTTAACCGCTGAGCCATCTCACCAGCCCAACCTTGACTTTTCTTTGAGGATGACATGAGCTCCCTATGTAGCCCAGGCTGACCTCCAAACTTGTGTCAATCCTTCTGCTTCTGCCTCTGCCTCTGCCTCCTGTGTGCTGGAATCACTGGTGTGTGCCCCACACCCTAAAATTAAAGTTCTTTTTAAAGAAGCAGAAACAGAAGCTCGGAGAGGAGAGAAGTCTGAAGAGAGAGGCGGGGCAGATGGGAGGCTCCTGGCAAAACTGTTTTACATCCCATCCTGACCATCCATCTCATGTCGCACCTCTCCGCTGCTGTCTCCCTCCTCTGGGACACCTCTCCACAGGCAACTAATTCATGATCACTCTTTTTGCCAAATTTGCAGCAGGAACCCCCCCCCAATATGAAGGAATGAGGAGACAGGGCTCTTTGTCCAAGCCCAGGGTGGAGGACCCCCTCTGTCATTTCTCCCAGTGACTTTTGTCCTTGGATGTCAGTTCTATTCCATCGGAGTGGTTTCGTTCTCTGGTAACTGGGCAGCCATTAGGAAGAGGCAGACAGCATTACCCTCTCACCGCACAATGGTTGGCTAATTCAGGAGTTCTATTTCACCTGAAGACTTTCATCTGTAGCTGGAGCCTCCTGTCGAAGCAGGGCTGGCCCCATCTGTTGGACAGTTTGCTCCAGTGTCTCTGGCCATTATTTCTCCACTCTAGACTGGATGGTGTGTGTGCGTATGTGTGTGTGTGTGTGTGCACGTGCGTGCGTGTGCACGCGCAAGCCATCAAGAGCAAGCGAGCTCTTGTGCCTTTATCCTCCTCCAGGGCCAAACAGAACTTATTTAAAACAGTGATGTCAGCCATGTGCAGAGCGATAAAGCCTAATGCACTCACGCTGTTTTGTCTGCTGGCCTCTCCTACCCCCCCATTTCCCACTCAGAGAGCCACTCCAAACACATCAGCAGCAACTCCACAAAACAGCCACTTGTTGGCTAATTGTGCTCAGCAGCTGTTTGGAGCTGGGGACAGAGTGGATTGGGAGGAGCCTGGGAGCCAGCCCTGAGTACTTCTGGAAGGAGCCTTCTGTCCTAGCCACAGCCCAGCTCACCAGAAGAAGCCAATCCCAGCTGAGCCACTGTACCACCAAGAACAGGCTTTCATAGGGAGAAGCATCTGTGCTCACAAGAGGAAGGCAGGGACAAGCGTTGGTCTGTATGACATTGGGAAGTCACTGTCCCTTGCCCAGTTGCCTCAGTTTCCCCCTCTGCCTCATAAGGCTGCCGGGGTCTCCTCCATCTCTCAGAGGCTGTCTGGTACACATGAGGTTCAGATAGACTAGGTTCAAATCCTGGTTCTACAGCAAACTGCCCTTGGGACTTAAAAAATCTGAACCTCAGGGTCGGATTCCTCCTCTCTAGAGTTCAGTCAGCATATGTACCCACTGGAGGATATTTTGAGAATTCACCTAGGTAGGGTCTGTAGGTATCTGACCCCTCACCCTGCCTTAGGGAACTTCGGTATGAAGGGTAGAAGGGTTGCTTGGGTCTAAGGCCTTGATTCCATTTTGCAGATTATGGCAGATTAAGCACAGGTCTGAAATATAAGAAGTTCACTAGCCTAGGGTATGGGCAGAAGTTGAGGCCAGATGGAGAAAAACCAGATATGAAAGGTCCTGAGGTAAGGCCAATTAGAGGGCCAAGGGAATGAGAGCAGAGGGACGAACCCAGATGGAAGACTCTAGGAGTGCTAAAGGCCCTGTCAGAAGGCTCCTGCAGGCAGAGGTCATGACCTCGGCTTTCTCCTGAGGGCAGTAGGGAGCCATAAAAAGACCAAGACCATCAAGATATCTTACTAGATTTCTTTTCAAATATCCCTCCTGGCTAGTCATGGCGGTGTCTACCTGAGATCTTAGCATTTGGGGAGATGCCAGTAAATATTTCGAGAGCTGAAGGTCATCTTAAGTTTAAGGCTAGTATGGATACATAAGACCACATGTCGATGTCGTTGTCATCGGCAGTGGTAAGGACCCCTCTTGGTCTCTAGGGAAATGGGGGGGGGGCTTTCGGTTGGACCGAAAGCAGAAGCAGGGGCCCAGAAAGATGGCTCAATAGGTAAAGGCACTTGCCACCAATCATGATGACTTAGTTCCAGACTTGGGACCAACATAGTAGAAGGAGAAAGCCAACCCCCACAAGTTGCCCTCTAACCTTCACACATGCGCCGTGGTACAAATGCCAGCACACCTATGTGTGTTCTAAGTAAAGTGCAGTGTTTCGGTTTTTTTGTTTTTAAGCAGAAGCAGATCACTCCCAGACTTCAATAGTTCAAGGTGGTGGCTATTCCTTCCTCGAGGGGACAGGGACCCCTCTGGTATATAACTCAGTTTGGAGAAGCAGGAGTTAAATGCTACAGTCGCAAAGAAATCAGAGGATTACAGGTTTGTTGGTGGCTTGTCCCTTCTGTCACACTGGAGCCCGACGCACCCTGCTATCTCCGGGCTCAACTGTCACTACTGCGTACTGTCTCAGGACTCCATTAGAGAAGCCCTGGTGGCTGCTCACAGCTGTCACCCCTGCAGTCCTCACCGCTGCGACTGCACTTGCCACCAGCCAATGCCTCAGAGGACAAGCTGCCCTTCTGTCAGAGGTGGTACAGCTATGGACACGGTCACACGCTGACTCTTGTGGGGTCAGGAGTCTGAGTTATCCAGTTGTGAAACCCACTCTGCTCCTTCTCACATCCAGACATCAGACACCAGGCAAGAGAACCCCAATGACTCGATGGATAAAGAGCTTGCTGAGTAACCGTGATAGCCTGAGCTTGGATCCCTAGCATGCAAACATTAGCACCTGGCGGCTGTGGCAGCCTGTCCCAGACCAGCACTTAGGAGGTTAAACCAGGAAGGCTAAAGCTAGCTTAGAGTAGCCAAATTGGTGAGCTCTGAGTTTAAGAGAAAGAGCCTGCCTCATTACCCGGTGGAGAACAAATGAGAAAGGTATAAGTCATCCATTTCTGGCCTCCACACACAGACATAGACACATACCACACAGACAGACAGACTACACAGAAGGAAAGACAGACAAGTACATATAAACACATCAAACAGAAACAGACATACACACCACACAGAAAGACACAGACAGACACACATATACACACAAACACACCACACAGAAAGACACACACTCATACACACACACACACACACCACACAGAAAGACACACACATACACACACCACACAGAAAGACAGACACACATACATATACCACACACACACATACACACACCACACACAGACACACACAGACAGACACATATACATACCACACAGAGACAGACACACATGCTCACACCACACTCTCTCTCACACTCTCTCACACACTCTCTCACACTCTCTCACACTCTCTCACACTCTCTCACACTCTCTCACACTCTCTCACACTCTCTCACACAGACACAGAGGAAATGATCCTCGTAGCCAACCATGATGGAGGGGCACTTAGCAAGCCATGCCTATTTTTTACCTGCATACCTATGTTTTACCTGCATGTGTGCCTGTGTGAGGGTGTCAGGTCCCCGGGACTGGAGTCACAGACAGTTGTGAGCTGCCATGTGGGTGCTGAGAATTGAACCCAGGTCCTTGGGAAGAGCAGTCGGTGCTCTTAACCACTGAGCCATCTCTCCAGCCTAGATGCTCTTCAAACTTAACAATCCTTTGTTGTTGTTGCTGTTTGTTTGTTTGTTTTTTGTTCATTTGCTTGTTTGGTTTTTCAAAACAGAGTCTCTCTGTGTAACAGGTTCCTGGACTCACTTTGTAAACCAGGTTGGCCTCAAACTCACAGAGATCCAACTACCTCTGCCTCCTGAGTGCTGGGATTAAAGGCTTGAGCCGCCACACTCAGCTGTATACCTATTATTTTTTAAATTTTATGTTCATTGGTATTTTACCTGCATGCGAGTGTCAGGTCCCATGGTACTAGAGTAACAGACAGTTGTGAGTTGTGATGTGGGTGCTGGGAATCGAGCCCGGGTCCTCTAGAAGAGCAGTTAGTGCTCTTAACTGCTGAGTCATCTTTCCAGCCCCTTTTCTTCTTTTTAAATCTTGCAAATGAAAATAACTTAATTGCTCCTTCCGATTCTCAGAGTAACACAGACTCATTTTGAAAAACACTGAGACAGCACAGAGACTGAAAGGAGAAAGAGACGGGACCCTGTAGAGCAACCTAAGCCCTAACAGAGCAGGGATAAAGAGGTCACCTCTTTAGAAGACTGGGGTGTAGTTTACCTGCCACCAACCTAGCATTTCCTTTTCTTTGGGAGACAGAGTCTCATGTCCCTAGGCTAGCCTCAGACTTGCAAAGATAATGTTGAAGTCATGCACTGCCTGCCCCCACCGAGTGCTGGGCCTGCAGGCACACACGTCAGCACTTGGTGTTGGGATTGAATGCAGGGCTCTGTGTGTGCTAGGCATGTACTCTACCCACTGAGCTCCAACCCTGGGGTTCTGGTTTCACGTCTGGTACTGTGACCAATATGCATGGGGGAAATAGGATTGATTTGGCTCACAGTTCTGGCTCTGAACAGTTCCAGCTCACCGTCCAGAACGGAGGGGAAGTCAAGGCAGGAGGTCGAAGCAGGTGTAGCACATCCACAGTCAAGAGCAGGGTGAAAGGAATGTGTACATGCTCACCTGTGGGCTCACTCTCAGCTAGCTTTCCCCTCTCATGCTGTTCTGGACCATCTGCCTAGGGAATGACACCACTATCAGTGGGCTGTGTCTTCCTATGTATACAAGACAGCCCTCCCAGACATGCCCACAAGTTAACCCAGTGCTGACAGCCCCTTATCACGACTCTTCCTAGGTAATTCTAGGTTGTTTCTAGTTAATACTCAAAGTACTATCATCCTCTTTTTAAAATTTGTTATTTATTTTGGAGACACAATGCAACCCAGTTTGGCCTCAAACTCATTACATGGGCTAGCCTCGAACTTGAAGTGATCTTCATGGCTCTGCCTCCCTAGTTCTGGGATTATGAGTGTGTGCCACCATACCCAGATAATTCTTTTCATCCTGACAAACATTGTTAAATGTTTACCTCAGGCCAAGACAGATCCAGTGCTATCACCTGGAGGACCTGGGATGACCCCGAGAGATGCTGTTTCTCAAGGGATACTTAGGGATTAGTTCAGTACAAAGAGGCAGAAAGTGCCAGAAAAGGCACTTTTCTGTGAGCTGGGCCCCAGCTGTGACTCACCCTGGGTGGGGCACTGCAGGCTGCTCTGAGTGGGAGGAACACGTGGGATTGAGGTGGGAGGGCCGAGCAGTACGTGGTCAGCTGACTGGCCTTGGATGGCCAGCATGGAGAGTTGGCACTTGGACTTGAGCTTCAGTCTCCATGTAGACATCAGGGACAAGGGTGGATGCGGGCCAGGTGCTGTGCTGGCCCCACCCCGGCCTCAGCTGGGTGGGCAGAAGAGGGAGCTGCCCCTCGTTGGCAGTGCTCATAGTTCCGGGATCTCACCTGAAGGGTTTTGAAACAAGCATGTCTGAAATCGCCCCTGCAGGCTGGGGAAGCCCAGAGTCAGGAGAGGCACAGTGAGGCTCCTTTCTTCTTCTAAAGCTTTGGCTGAGCCCCACCTGCCACATCCCTGCTCTGAGTTCTGAGGACAGTGTGTTCAGCTGATCTTGCCTCGGGCCTTCTGTGTTCTAGGCCTAAGCTGCAGACTCTTGTGTCCTAGCCCAGCTCTATCTGTGACTTGCTGGATGACAGTGCATGAAGCTCCCTGGGTCCTGGGACTCTGGTCCTTGACCTTGAACATGATCCAGGCCTGTGGCTCTAGACTACATATAATCTTAACCTCAGTTTGTTCTGTTCGGGATGAACTCGGGCTGAGTGGCTAGAACAGAGCCTCTTCAAACATCAACAAAGCTACCATGACCACAACAGCCACCCGTTACCCACACAAAGTCCTTTCTTCTCATGCCTAAGGCATCCTGCCTTCATGCTTTAGGGAAGGGGAAATGGAGGCACTCCCATTGATTGATTGATTGATTGATTGATGATTGGTGTGTATAGCATCCACAGACATGCCATGATGTGCGTGTGATCAGAGGACAGCTTGTAGGAATCAGTTCTCTCTGTCCACCCTGTAGGTCCCAAAGATCAAACTCAGGTGAACAGGCTTGGGAGCAAACACTTTTACCTGCTGAGCAGCATTATCTACTTTTTTAAAAAAGATTTTATTTATTATTTGTAAGTACACTGTAGCTGTCTTCAGACACACCAGAGCAGGGCATCAGATCTCACTACAGATGATTGTGAGCCACCATGTGGTTGCTGGAATTTGAACTCAGGACCTCTGGAAGAGCAGTCAGTGCTCTTAACCACTGAGCCATCTCTCCAGCCCCCTGCTGAGCAGCATGCCTGCCCCCTTTTACTCTTGAGACAGGGTCTCATTTATCTAAGATGTACCTTGAACTTGAATATGCAGCCAAAGATGACTTTGACCCTCTTGTGTCCACTTCCCCCATGGTAGGATGACAGGCAGGTCCCACAGGCCCATCTGAAGCAATGTTCCTGACAGGTGGAAAGCACTCCGGTCTTCTCAAGAGGGGACCTCTTTATCCCAGCTCAGCCGGGGCTTAGGTTGCTCAACAGGGTCCCATCTCTTTCTTCTTTCACTCTCTGTGCTGTCTCATAATGAGTCTGTTAATTTGAAAATCAGAAGGAGCAGTTAATTTATTTTCATTTGCAAGATTTAAAAAGAAGGGAGTGGAGCCGGGTAGTGGCGGTGGCACACGCCTTTAATCCCAGCACTTGGGAGGTAGAGGCAGGTGGATTTCTGAGTTCGAGGCCAGCCTGGTCTACAGAGTGAGTTCCAGGACAGTCAGAGCTACACAAAGAAACCCTGTCTTGAACAGCCCCCTCCAACAGGCTGGGAGATGGCTCAGCAGTTAAGAGCACTGACTGTTCTTCCAGAGGACCCATGTTCGATTCCCAGTGCCCACATGACAGCTCACACCTGTCTGTAATCCGAGGGGAGAGAGAGAGAGAGAGAGAGAGAGAGAGAGAGAGAGAGAGAGAGAGAGAGAGAGAGAGAGAGAGAGAAATGATTATATAGACAGCGATGCTCTGGTCACCACAGGACTGGGGTTCCACACTGAGGCCCTCTTTCCCTCCACCTCAGCTCTCTACCCCACCTGATGGTATCCACAGGCGAGTCTCTGTGCTGTGAGAAGTCACTCTCCTCCCTGGACATGGCTCTAAAACCTGCCAGGACATAGGGAGACAGACCCCAGCACTTTTTCAGTCATGATTCCTGCTTCTTGCTTGTGCCACGGTGGGTGTCCCCCTTGCTTCACACTAGCAGTTCCAAAGGCAGTCCCACCCCTGCCTCAGGTAGTGCTTGCCAGTGCACACTGGGCTTTGAGCTGAGGCCCCCACCCAGTGCTCTTTCCCATGCCCAAAGACTCTGCTCTGGCCACCCTGAGGTGCTTAGCAGACCCCGGAGGCCTCCACCCCTCAGAACAGCCAGGGATCAATGGTCCTCCCTGGGGCAGCCTTCACACAAGTGCGAGCAGCACTGTGCTCTGACTTGGGCTCTGGGGAGTGGTCCCTGGAGCACACGAACAGAGGCTGCAGGTTTTCACCCTGAACATGAGTAAAACCTGACACAGGGAGCCATGGTCAGAGAGTAGGCTTCCTTGTTTCACGGCTCTGCCTTCAGGATATTCTTTAGCACAGGGAGGATGTTCATTAATCTTGTTCAGGTCTTCTTCTTCTTCTTCTTCTTCTTCTTCTTCTTCTTCTTCTTCTTCTTCTTCTTCTTCTTCTTCTTCTTCTTCTTCTCTCCCTCTTCCTCCTCCTCCTCCTCCTCTTTTCCTCCTCCTCCTTCTCCTCCCTTTTGGCTTTTCTTTTTTTTTTTTGAAGGATTTTTTTTAATATTTATTTATTGATTATATTTGTAAGTACACTGTAGCTGTTTTTAGACATCCCAGAAGAGGGCATCAGATTTCATTACAGATGGTTGTAAGCCACCATGTGGTTGCCGGGATTTGAACTCAGGACCTTCAGAAGAGCAGTCAGTGCTCTTAACCACTGAGCCATCTCTCCAGTCCCTCCTTTTGGTTTTTCAAGACAGGGTTTCTCTGTGAAGTCCTAGTTGTCCTAGAACTTAATCTGTAGACAAAGCTAGCCTTGAACTCAGAGATCTGCCTGCCTCTGCCTCTTGAGTACCCGGCCATACCTTTCTTTTTAAGAGGAAAAACATTTTTCAACCCCTTTTTGTCTTTGTAACTGTGGTACTAAAGATGGAACCCAGGGCCCTCGCCTGTTTTGCTAGCTCTGCCACTCAGCTCCATGTGGCTGGAAGAAAGAGCCCAACCGAAGTGAAGGGGTTCAGAGGAAATAGGAGGGAAATAAGACGGTGAGGTGGGGGTTGTGCTTTATAAGACCCCACATGGCAAAGATCAGGAATCTGGGGGAGTCATGAAAAAAAATAAGTAGCCTAGCCCAAATTGAGTATAGAAAAACCTCCCAGCACTCAAGAGGCAGAGGCAGGTGGATCTCTATGAGTTTGAGTCCAACCTGATCTACAGAGTGAGTCCTAGAACAACCAGGGCTACACAGAGAAACCTGTCTTGAAAACAAACAAAAAAGAAAAAAAAGAAAAAAAGAAAAAGACAAATCTCTCTTGAGTCTGGGAAGATGTTTCAGTAAAGGACTTTTCTTACAAACATGAGGACTTGGTCTCAGATCCCCAGAACTCAGGTAAAAATCCAGATGCAGTGTGGCTGTGTCTAGCCTCAACCCCAGGAAGACAGAGAAAGGTGTATCCTGGCGGCTAGCTTTCTGGTTAGCCAGCCTCATCAAAACAATGAACTCCAGGGTCAGTGAGAGACTCTTGTCTCGAAAAACAAGATGAAGAGTGAAAACAGCACCTAGTGTCGACCTCTGGCCTGAACACGCAGGTACACACACACCACACATCGGTGCATGTGCCACAAACACGAGTGTGCACACACACAGTGCACAGTGGTGCACACACCACAGAGACAGACAACTTTTCAAAGAAGCATTATGGTCGAGCTGTGTAAAGTTCTTGGGCTGGGAATAAAAAGCTCTAGATCTAGATTTACCTATACCTAAATGACTGAAGTTTTTCAGCTTCTCAGAGTGCAGGTTCTCCAGTAGTTGGGTGGGAGAGGAAAATAAGTGTCCCTGAAGCACAGAAGTGCTTGCTGAGTGGACCGTGGTGGTAGCTGGTGGCAGAGGTGGGCAGGTGGGGTTCCTGTGACTGGCAAGGCTAGAGGATGACAGAAAGCACTAATCTAGTAATTACAAAGGGGTAGCAATTTGCATGCATTAGTTCCATCCTGGCTGCCTTGTTCTCTCATTAACAGACAAGGACACTGAGGCTCAGTCAATTGCCCAACCATCGAAAGAGCTCAGAGCCTTGAATTAGCATCCAGACCCTTTGACCTTGTAGCTTCTGAGATCAACCATGATGCCCCACGCCCTGCCAGATGCCCCTGGGTCAATTACAGCTCCACACAGAAAGGTGCCCAAAGGTGCAGCAGGCATGGGAGTGGGACCGGAGAGCACATTATGGAATTGGGGAGAAAGCTCAGCTTATAAAGTGCTTGCACCCTTGTAAAAAGCTGGGCATGGCAGTACACGCCTGTAATCGCTGTACTGGGGAGAATGGGAAAGCGTGGACTCGAGCCTCCCTGGAGCTCTACCACTAGTAGTTGGCTAGCCAATAATTGATTAGCTCTGCTTTTGGCAAAACACTCAGTCTCAAAGCAACACAAAACCCTTGACATCAATCTTTGACCTCTAAACATACCTGAACACACATATGTGCAAACATGACCACATACACTGTACACACAAATTTAGTGGTCTCCTCAGAAGGGCTGGTCCCAGGGGTCTTCTGTTCCATCTCCCATGATACATTGCCCTCAACTTACAGTGTGTTATGGATCCAACAGCCTACACGCTAGTGGAAGTGATGGATCTCACAGCACAAACAGCTAGTGATAACGGCCCATGGACGCACTGGCAGCCATAGTGGTTAAGATAATGTTTCTGCGACCATTCCCATCACCAAGCATGTGAACTGATGTGGCCTCCGGGTCCTCACTGGATTAAGCTTGCTGATGATGGCTGTGCAGTTTTCATGGGGCTCTTGGGATTTTGAAATCACTCCCATGGAAAGGATGGACGGGACGAACCTGGCCTGGTGCAGCAGGGCTGCGGGAAGGAGGCTGCTGAGGAAATTAGGTGAGGAAAGAGAGCTAGAGACAGAGACAAAGACAAGAGCGGGAGTGGAGACCACTGGAGCAGCCCAAGGCAAGAAGGAGCTGGGAGCAGAGGGAAAGAACCCAGAATTCATGATGAGGGTGGGGAAGAGGGGAGGCAGGACCTTGAGTGTTCCTGGAAAGAGACCGAGCCAATGGACAGGGCGCATTCTGAGAGTGGCCTATCAATGGAGGCTCCAGAGGGCAGGGTGATAGGTGTGGAGAGGACACTGTTTCCAGGCCCCCCAGTCCCACTCCCCCAGTCCCCCGTACCGCTCTTTCCATAATAGACGAGGGTAAAAGTGGACCCCAGATCAGAGCCAGGAAAGAGCAACAAAAGGAAGCAGATACCATCCAGAGGGAACGGAGGCCTTCTCCCACAGGCCCCACCAGCAGGGTCCCAGGCGGATGTACAGGCCACTCCAGAGTCCATCATATACACACACACACACACACTCACACACACACATTTTACAGAGCTTGCCACTGACTGCACAGCTCACCACATGCCTGGCAGAATGGGCAAGTGCTGAGAGCAGCCACCGTCAGCCCTGGCTCCCTGGTGCGCCAATTCCGAAAATGACAAACGGAGACAGGAGGAAAAGGTTGGAAAATGGGTACCTCTGAGCCTCCCTGTGTCTATTGCAGGGTTTAGAAATAGCTGAGCTCAGGGGAGAGCCATTGGGAGGTGTGCCCACTAGGCAGATGGAGACCCATGGGAGTACTGGGATCTGCTCTTGTGAGAAGCCAGGGGAGGGGTACCCCAGGAGAAAAGAGGGTCCACAGGAAGGCCAGTTATGGTCCAAGGCCCAGGAGCCTGACTCTCTGTGTGTGTGTATGTGTGTGTGTGTGTGTGTGTGTGTGCGTGTGTGTGTGTGTGTGTGCGTGTGTGTGTACATGCTCATGCATGCTCATGCACCTATATGTGTCTGTGTCTACATGTGTTTGTGTCTATGTGTATCTCTGTCTGTGTATCTGTGTATGTCTGTATGTCTGCATGTGGTTGTATGTGTCTGTGTGTTTGTGTGTGTGTGTCCATGTATGACCATGTAAGTCTCTGTGTGTGTTTGTATGTGTGCATGTGTTCATGTATGGCCATGTAAGTCTTTCGGTGCTTGTGAGTGTCTGTGTATATTTGTATGTGTTTCTATATGTCTCTGTGTTTGTGTACATGTGTGTCCATGTAAAACTGTGTAAGTCTGTGTGTGTGTGTTTGTGCTGTTCATGTGAGTCTGGCTGATATGAGCTCCGAGGAATGATTCCAAGACCTCAAGTCGCTCAATCCATCTGAACCCCTCCTTTCTCTCTTCACCCCACCCCCATCCAAAAAAAAAAAAAGACCGAGAGAGAGCGAGAGAGAAAGAAGGAAAACAAAATATCTACAGTTGTCGAGACAAGAGAAGAAAAATAGAGGCAAACATCCGTAATTTTCTCTGTGGGGCTTTGCAGTAATTGAGCCATTTGGATAAAAATAAAGGCAGCGGGCCCCTTAGGTAAGAAGAGCTTTTGCAATCTAAGAAGCTTGAATTATGCGTCTTGTGTCACTTGAAATCCCCCGTCCTCCCCCTTCTCTGCGCGACCCAAACCACTTTCCCTTTTCTTATTATTTTTTTAAGTACCCTGTCAAATGTCCTCTGTAGAGGATTTCAGCTGTCACAACTAATTTCTATTTTCCCCTGAGCTTCCCCCATCAGTACACTGAGAAGGGACCTGACTGGACCCCTTTCCCTTCCCTCTCACACGCACCCACTCACTCTCGTGATTTCTCATTATGGTTATTATTTCAAAACCAAATTTACATCATCGGCCTGTTGGTGGGAATGTTTAAGGACGGGGTTGTCTTCTGTGGAAGGCTAGAGGGCCCGGTCCCTGTGAATCACTCCCACTTCCCAGTGTGTGCCTCCATCTCCACCCCAACCCCCAGTCTCCGATTCCACCATCCTTCTCCACTGACCACCCACAGTGGAAAATTCACAGTCAGACCCAAAACAGAGTCTGTGATTCTTCTGAGACAGGTCTGTGTGTGAAAAGGGCTAAGGAACAAGCTATACCTTGCTCTACACTTCTCCCTTTCTCATCTGCCTTTCTGCTATCATTTCTATCTTTAGCTCCCCCAAATCCTGTCTTTGGGGGGAGGTTTTTCAAGACAGGGTTTCTCTGAAATCCAGTCATAGAAACTTGATCCTCAAATCCAAAGTTAGCTTCCAATTCCCAAAGCTGGACTGTGAACTCTGTCTCTGTCCCTGCTGAGCTGGGATTACAGCATGCACCACCACACCTGGTTTTATGCGGTGCTGAGGATAGAACCAAGGACCTGTGTGTCTTAGGCAAGTGTTCTACCAGCTGAGCCACATTGTCAACCCCAAGCTCCTTTATAAGATACCCAAGAGGGACTAGTCACCCAGGCCTGTAACCCCAGCCACTAGGGAGACTGAGGAGGAGGATCACATGTTTAATGTCTGCCTGGGCAATTTAAGGAGACCCTGTCTCAAAATAAAGTTTAAATAAATGAGTGGGGGTCAGGCAGTGATGGTCACACACCCTTAATCCCAGCACTCAGGAGGCAAAGGCAGGTGGATCTCTCGGAGTTCAAGGCCAGCCTGGTCTACAGGTTCCAGGACAGGCAAGGATACACAGAGAAACTCTGTCTCACAACCACTGTCCCCCAAAATGAGTTGAGGACAGGGATCAGTGATAGAGTGGCTGCCTAACATGCCGCATGTCTAAGGTCCTCACTTCACTCTCCAGCACCAAAACAAATAAGAGGCAGATTCAATTAGTTTAGTGCCTGATCTCTGCTAAGTTGTTGGAGCAAGAAGACGGGCGAAGGTCAGTGAGCTAGCTCAGTGAGTGAAAGTGTTTGCCACCAAGCCTGGGGACCTGAGGCTGGTCCTGAGGATCCACAATGGAAGGAAAGAACTGACTCCTGCTAATGGTCCTCTGAGTTTCGTGCTGCGGCACGAGCACCCACCCCCACCCGCACACAGACATCATACACTGTCTTAGGTAGAGTTTCTGTTACAATGAAACAGCGTGACCAAAAGCAACCGGGGAGGAAAGGTTTTATTTCACCTTGTAGTCCATCATCCAGGGAAGTCAGGGCAGGAGTTCACGGCAGGATTGAAGCAGAGGCCATGAAGGAATGCTGCTATTGGCTTGCCCCTCAGGGCTTGCTCAGCCTAAAGGGACTCTGGCTAGCTCGAGTGTGGCGACCATGGCTCTGGCAGACCTTGCTCTTCTCCCAGATTCCTTCTGCCTTAATGAAAATCATTATATTGCACTCCTAAAGCTAGCCACCAAGGTTATTCCCTTATTTGTCCACTTCCTCCTCTGGAAGTTGACCACTAAAGTTCAGCTATCAAAGTATTGAAGTCAATAATAATTGAAAGTCCCCTTTGGCTCACCTAATTAACATGCCCAATTAAATTTAAACACCCCATCCTAACACAGGATTTCCCATTTTACCTTTGTAAACCGCCATTTGCCTATGGGCCATGTCTGTCTCTTCTCTAAGCACAGGCTGCCTTTTGTCCCACTCTGGGACGAATATTCCCCATGCCCCTTTACCTCCCTCTCCCTTGTTCCCTTCCCCTTCTCCCTCGTCCTCTAGCTCCTGTCTTTGTCCCTTATCCCTGTCCTTTGTCCCTCTGGGGCAAATAAATATCCTTTGTGCTAAGAACATGGGCTTGGGGTATCTTGAGCCAATTTTGAGGTTCTCTACATAGTCTGCTTTCTTATAGCATCTAGGACCACCAGCCCAGGGCTGGCACCACCCACAGTGGGCTGGGGTTTTCCATATCAACCATCAATCAAGAAACTATACCAAGAAAACTCTTCACAAGCCAACCTGTAAGAATAAGAAGCATTTTCTCTTTCCCTCTCTTCCCCCCTCCACCCCTTTCTTCCCAGACAGAATTTCTCTGTGTAACAGCCCTGACTGTCCTGGAACTCACTTTGTAAACATTGCCGGCCTTGAACTCAGAGATTTTCCTGCCTCTACCTCCTAAACGCTGAGATCAAAGGTCTGCCGCAGTGACCACCACCTGGCAAGGGGCCTTTCTTTTTTTCTCTCTCTCTCTTTCTTTCTTTCTTTCGGTCTTAATATTTTTATTTATTTCATGTATGTGAGTACACTGTCACTGTCTTCAGACACACCAGAAGAGGGCATCTGATCCATTTACAGATGGTTGTGAGCCACCACGTGGTTGCTGGGAATTGAACTCAGAACCTCTGGAAAAACTGTCATTGTGCTCTTAATTGCTGAGCCATCTCTCCAGCCCCAAAAGGCATTTTTCTTCTTCTTCTTCTTCTTCTTCTTCTTCTTCTTCTTCTTCTTCTTCTTCTTCTTCTTCTCCTTCTCCTTCTCCTTCTCCTTCTTCTTCTTCCTCTTCCTCTTCAAGATTTATTTATTTTATGTGTATATGTGTATGAGTACACTGTAGCTGTCTTCACACACCAGAAGAGGGCATCAGATCCCATTACAGATGGTTGTGAGCCACCGTGTGTTTGCTGGGAATTGAACTCAGGACCTCTGGAAGAGCAGTCAGTGCTCTTAACCGCTAAGCCATCTCTTTGGCCCAAGAGGCATTTTCTTTTCTTCTTCTTCTTTTTTTTTTGTTAAGAATAACAATTTTTTATTATAGATTTGTTTATTTATTATATGTGAGTACACTGTAACTGTCTTCAGACACTCCAGAAGAGTGCATCATATCTCATTATAGATGGTTGTGAACCACCACGTGGTTGCTGGAATTTGAACTCAGGACCTTCGGAAGAGCAGTCAGTGCTCTTAACCGCTGAGCCACTTCTCCAGCCCCAAGAAGCATTTGCTTAATAAAAAGTTACCCCTTCAGAGACAATTGTAGCAAGGGTCAAGTTGACCTCAAAGTACGTGTGTGACCAGCACATACTCAGAGACACTCACCCACGTGTGTGCGTGCATGTGCACACGTGTGCACACACAAAAGAAATAGACAACCTGGCCCCTGGCTCCCTCTCATGCTGTGGTGACTGCCCTGTATGAGAACTCACGCTTGGGGCTGGTTGGAGGGGTCAGTTCCAATGGCGGCTTGAGAAGATGAGATGAGACCAGGCTTTTTGTGATACTATCACACCTGTAGAGAGGGAGCTGGAGAAGTGACTGGCTTGATCTGGCATTGCCAAACAAGGACTCTCATGGAAGAGCCTGGGCACTGTTCCTCTTTTCCAGTGTTCCTCTTCTTCCTGAGCTCAGCCTAGAGAGCTGCTTGATTATTTGGGTGGTCCTGTATTCCTCCCCAGAGGTCCTAAGAAGGGATGGGGAAGAGCTTAGAAAAGCCCATGGCCCTTCCCCCGGAATCTGCAAACTGGAGAGCTGGATTCTGAGCCAGTAACTCCCTTCCACCCAGGCTGGGGTAAGCTGGGTAACTGATGTCCTCCCAACTTCCTGAGTGATATCATACAGAGAGTGACTCCCCTGCTCTCTGCTAGCCTCTACATGAACTAACTCAATCCTGTCAAAAAGGTCTTATGTGGCAGGTATTGAGATTGTCCCTTTTTGATGGAAGGGAAAACTGAGGCAGAGAGCCTGATCTACCCTAAGTTGCACTGTTAGGAAGAGGCAGTCAAGAACTGAACCCAGGAAGTTTGGAACAGAATGTTCACTCTTCTATATATTTCTACCCCTACATATTCAATGTAAATACTCGACTTCCTGAGGAGCAGCATAATCTGTGTTTAAGGGTGCAGCTGCAAGCCTGAGTCCCAGTTCTCCCCTGATCTTAACTCGACTGCTTCACAGTTGTTCCTCACCTGAGAAACGGGAAAGCTTAACCTTTCCTGTCAGTGAAAGACCATGTATGTTATTCAACATTCTTCATTGTGGCACCCAAACACTGATGAACTACATTTCCCAGATGGCCCTACAGTGGGGTCATGTGATTCATCTTGGCCAATGGAACACAAAGGGGAAGTGGCATCACCAATTCTAGGCCTGCTTCTTAAAACTTCCTCTCCTTATCTCAGTCTGGACTCTGGGCTCCTGAGTGACTGTCTGGGGCAGATCCCTTACCTGTTGAGTCCCTGCCTCCCACTGAATGTGGGTTGAGCAGCAGATGGGCTGTACTGTGCGTGTGTTCATTAGCTTTTCATCATTATGACAAGACACCTGAAGAAGTGAAGGAGCCCGAGGGAGGAAAGTCCAAGGTCAGCTAGAGACATTACTTTTAGGCCTGTGGGAAGACAGCATTAATACCACTAGGCAAGAATAAGATCACTACCACATTTTTTGAGCTAAATTTGAAGAATGCTTTATTAAATACTGGACAGGTCCATACCTAGAACTCCCAGAAAATGGACACAAATTATGTTAGTCTGGTGCTTATAAAGGCACAACCCACAAGGCTACACACTTCCCACCTTTGTGAAATCAGGGGCAGGACGCACTTCCTGCCTATGTGTGAGGGAGCACACGCTCTGCAGTTGGAGCAACCAAACTTGAATATAGAAGTGAAAACATCTGGCTTGCTGTCTTCCGTATACAACAACCCCCAGCATTCCAGGAAGTTATCTGTCCTTGGGCAAGTGGGGCTTACAGGCTAGAGGCTAGTTCTCTTCAGGACAGTAATTAAAAATTAGCCCTCACACTAGGACCTCAAGCCTAAGGAATAGTGTTACCCACAGTGAGTTCATCTAATCCAGACAATTCCTCACAGATGTGCCCTAAGGTCTGGCTCTTTGGAGATCTAGATCCTGTCAAGTCCACCTGATTGACACCTAAATATCCCCCTTTTAAGGCTCTTTATTTCCCCCCCCTCCATCTGCCTTCTTTCCATTCTGCACGAGTGTCTCCAGAAAAGCCTTGATCACTCAGTGGCAAGGTGTGGGCGCTGCAGACCAGACCTCAGTGACTGGCTGTGCACTGAGGACTGCAGTCGGGAACTGTAGCATAGGCAGAGAGAGCGCCTTGCAGGCCTGCAGATGAGTGGCCAACTTCAGCTGAGCGGCAGTGAGCTCAGGAGCTGGTCCTGTCTATTTACCCTGCAATTCCTCCTTGGTCACAGCCTTTCCAGCCACACTAACTCTTCTTCCTCTGTCTCTCCAGGATCTCTGTGGAAGTCAAAATCAAGCGTGACCTTCCAAGCATGATTCTGGGAAACAGTGCCACGCATGCGCAGATCTTCCTGAGCCCGCATCCATTACGTTAGACCTACTGCGTGAACTCTCTTGTTGCCTGGAATGGCAATGTCCACGTGGCTCAGAACAGAATCTGTGATGGTGGGAAGGATGACGTACGATGCCTCTGTTAGGGACTGGTGGTCAGCTGTGAGCTCAGCCATCACCAGAAGCCATGACTCCCAAAGGCTACTTGATTCCCAGGAGGGAAGCATCTGGCCACTGGAGTGGCTTCAGTGGTTGTGGTGAACTTCAGCACAGCTCGCTGGCCAGCGTTCTTGGAAGAGATGACTCTGACTTTAATAGGCTTCTCAAGGGCAACAATGGCTGAAGCTACGAGGAGCAGCTTCTCCTGGGTCCTCTTCTGACCTATGGTGCAGAAGCCATTGCTGTGCCTTTTGTAGATGAACCTTCTGGAGGGCAGGGTTGGTGCTGCCTAACTGGGTTCCTGAAGCAAGAAATTTGAGGATATTCTTCTCAAGAACTTCATCTCCAGGACATCAAGGACTCCAGGCATTGTGTAAGAGTTCCCCTTCAAGTTAAACACAAATTGCTTTAAAAACTACTGTCTCAGGTTGGAGAGATGGCTCCACAGTTAAGAGCACTGACTGCTCTTCCAGAGGTCCTGAGTTCAAATCCCAGCAACCGCATGATGGCTCACAACCATCTGTAATGGGATCTGATGCCTTGTTCTGGTGCGTCTGAAGACAGCTACAGTGTACTTATATACAAGAAATAAATAAATCTTTAAAACAAAACAAAACAAAACACCCTACTGTCTCATACTGGAGAGATAGTTCGGCAGTTAAGAACACTGGCTGTGTTTTTAGAGGAACTGGGTTCAATTCCCAGCACCCACATGGCAGCTCACAATTGTCTGTAACTCCAGCTCCAGGGGATCTGACACCCTCACACAGATATACATGCAGGCAAAACACCAATGCACATAAAATAAAAAATAAATAAGTAAGTAAATAAGATTTTGAAACTTAAAAAAATCTATTAAACAAACAAACTGCCTCACCAGGTGAGGTGGCACATTTAATCTAAAGATTCTGAAGTTCAAGGCCAGACTGGCCTACAGAGAGAGTTCTAGGGCAGCCACAGCTACACAGAGAAGCCTTGTCTCGAAATACCCCTCCCTCAAAATGTATTTAAAAATCTGGGCCTGGTAGCAAATGCCAGCACTGGGAGATGGGAATGTGGATCTTGGATCCTGCTGGCCTGCCCAACCTAGGCTACTTTGTTCCTTCTGGCTTCCACATAGATGTACACACGTGCACATGTACACCTGCACACACACACATAAAGAGAAAAGTCTCCATCAGTGCAGCTGTATACACCAGTGTCAGAGGTGTATACAGAGTTTGCTCAGAGTTCCCACCCCAATCTCTAGGCTCCGAGCACAGGGCTTTTTGTCAGTCTCCTACTGGGGACACTCACCTCTGGGGCCTTCTTCTATAGCTGCAGACTCAATCTGACCTCCACTCACAATGCAAAAAGACATGAGACACTTGCCAGAGGGACTCCCTGAGTCACTCTGACACCTCCTTCCTGTGTCCCTCGATCCAGAGTCTCAGGGCCACACAGCCCTGCACAGCCTGGACAGCCGTAACATCCTAACATCCATAGCTCCCTGGCAGGGTGAGAGCTGTGAGACTCTGAGACCAGGCAGAACCTCTCTGAACCCGTGTCCTGCGCACACAATGGACACTAGGCTCATCTTTCTCAGGAGTCCCTAATGCCCAGGAGCCGCTTTCAGGAAAACACCTCAGTGGCCACCACAGGCAGAGGAAGCCAGTTCCCCCCCACAGAAGCCTGAGTTCTGCTCCGCATCCAGAATCTGTTCATCTGGGAAACAGCCGGTGCACAAGCTAAGCAGAGGCGAGCTACCATGAGGGAAATTGCCCTAAATGTGAATCGGCAGTCGCGCTGGGAAAAGTGACTGCTCTCAGGCAGATTGCGGGAGCCCTTCCCTGCACAATGTTTCAGCCTGTCTGCCTCCAATCACTCCCAAATCATATGTTTTATTTGGTGTGACTGCTCGCTGCGGTCCTGCTCCACCCAACATCGGTAGCCAAAGCCTGACATTGCAAATCATCACTCAGCTGTTCATTCGAAAAGAGTGAAATAGGCTTTGGACTTCGTGCCTTTGGGTCACTGGAGGGCCCGTCACTGAGTGAACCTGAGTGTGGCCTATAGTTGTTTACTGTATGCCTGAGAAGAGGCCTAGGCTGACTGGACCCCAGAGTTTCATGAAACAGCCCTAGCTTCTAATCTTAACTCTTCCACTGCCGGGTTGTGTGACTTCAGGTGCACTGCTCATCCTCTCTGGGTTTTACCTCTTCATCTATAGAGGACATGATAAGATTTTTACTAACTAGAGATTTTATCCCAACCTATTGTCCCCAACAAGAAGCCTGTGACAGCTAGGCCTGGTGGCTCAACACTTGAAATCTTAACCTCAAGAGGCTGTGGCAAGAGCGTCAAGAGTTCCAGACCAGCCTGCACTACATGAGACCCTGTCTCAAAAACAAGAAGGAGAAGCCTGGAGAGATGGCCTAGTGGTTAAGAGCACTGATGGCTCTTGCAGAGGATCCAGATTGGAGTCTCAGCACCCACATGGTGCCTCACAACTGTCTGTAACGCCAGTTCCAAGGAGTCTGATGCCCTCTGCTGGCCGCTGTGAGCACTGCATGTATACAGTGCACCAATATTCCTGCAGGAAGAACACTCTCATACGCATAAAATAAAAATCGGTAAATCTTTTATGAAAGGAGGGGGAGTTCTAACAGCTGGATCTTGAGGACTTGAGGCCACGTGAAACAAAAAAAGGTCAAACAGTGAGTAGGGGGTGTAGTGAGTCACCCCGAAATCTCAGCACCTGAGAGGCTGACACAGGAAGGACACAAAAGGTTGGTCACTTGAAGTTACATTGCATGTGTGTGTGTGTGTGTGTGTGTGTGTGTGTGTGTATAGATAGATAGATAGATAGATAGATAGATAGATAGATAGATAGACAGACAGACAGACAGACTATAGGTTTCCACTCCTAGGAGATCCCAAGAATAAGGGAGTTTCAGAAAGGGATTGGCACCTGATTTAGCAGGTAAAGAGTTTGCCAAAAAGACTAATGGTCCGAGTTCATTACCGAGACTTAGAAAGAGAGAACCAATGCCTGCAAGTTGTCCTACCTGTGTCTCTGTCTGTGTCTATAAACCAATTCCAATGAAATGCTTCCTTTATAAGAGTTGCTGGGGTCATGGTGTCTCTTCAACAGCAATGGAGGCCCTAACTAAGACATGGTGGTACACGCCTTTAATCCCAGCACTCTGGAGGCAGAGGCAGGCAGATCTCTGTGAGTTCAAGGCCAGCCTGGTCTACAGAGTGAGTTTCACGACAGTCACAGCTACACAGAGAAACCCTGTCTTGAAAAGCCAAACCAAAACAATATAAGAATTTTTTGCCTCTGCCTCCCAAGTGCTGGAATTAAACGCAAGTGGCATTGTTGGCTTTTCTCCTGGGGCGGGTGGGGGAGGAGGGCAGGAACCACACAGCTCTGAGGTGGGACAGTGTCCCAGTGAAAAGGCATCCTGAGACATGGGAGCCCAGGAACCACACAGCTGAGAGGAAGCCTCCTCAGCGGAGGTGGTGCAGCTCCCACGGGAGGGTGAGCTGAGGAGCTCAGGAGCCTCAGCCCCGCTCCTTCTCTTCCCTTCTTCTCTTTATGCTTCTTTTCTTTTGATGAAAGAGTCACACCAGGCAGCAAATCTCATGACAGAGATTGATTGGAGAGTCCAGGAAAGGAGGGACCAATCCGGGAGTGGACCTATGCTCCCAGGAGGGAGCAGGCAGCAGCAGGGAATTGGATAAAGCACAGTTCTTGGGGGAAAAGGGTGGAAATTTCCAGGGTGAGGATTGGTGGAATTTCTGTGGGAAGTTCAGGGATTGGTTGGTTTTCCTATTCCTACCCATGGGTAAAAACTTGTCTTTCTTTATCCTTGATGTCTTCCACCTGGGAACATGCTGAAGTTCAGAGGCGACTCTGATACGTAGGGACATATGTAGTCTAGAAGGCATGTCCTGTACTGAGCAGACAGCATGGTGGACATCTCCCTGGAAAGCTGTGCAGTCTTTGCATTCTCACTTTGAACCATTCACATCCTATCATTTCTCTCCTGTGTAAGCAGAAGCAGCCACACAACACCCAGATTCAAGGGAAGGGAACCCACCTCTTTGTGGGAATTTGTGGAGGATTTTTTTTTTTAGTGTGCCCAGCTCAGAGGGTCCTATAACTCTCTGCTGTCGTTCTGCGTCCACTGCTTTCTCTCACCATGACACCCAGACACATATTGGGAATTGACTCCAGGACCTTATGAATTCTGACTGAGGGCTCTACCGATGGGTACATCCCCAGAGGATCTTATGTGTCTTTCTGAGGGGGTCTCAGCGACTCTAACCATGTAAGTTCCCTGATGTCTCCCAGCCTTACTCTTTAACCAACAGTGTCCATAAAAAGGGTCCTCTTCTTAGGAGCTTTTGTGTGCCGTGCCCCATACCACCACGTTGCAAAACATAGTTCTCACCACGAAGAGAATAAGAGATGGTTTATTCTGGAGTTAACATGAGCAACCGCAGCCCAGTAGACGTTGGTCAATGCCAAATATTGTGTCCCAATGTGGTAACAGTCTCATAAATTTTTCACAGTTACAGAACAAAATATGTTAGTGGGAACACCAGGTAGGTGGGTTACAGCAGAGCAGGGAAGAGGAAAGTCTCTGGTGCAGGATTCAGATCTGATCTGATGACAAGCTCAGCGTTGAGGCTGATGAACATAGTAGTCTCTTAGTTAAAACATTCCAAAAGGATTTATACCATAATCATAGTGATGTGGGGTCGTGCACTGGGATGGTCAATGAATCGCTTGCTACTCAGGGTCCACAGAGAGCCCTTCAAAATGTGGCTTTGGACCTTCGACATTCCAACTCCCCATAATAACTAGCCAATCAGCCTTGTTAAATCTTTAACATGACTGGCTTTTTCTGGAAACTTTGGTTTCTACACATTCTCTCTTCTCCAGTTACTGGGCAATGAACCCTACACCTCACAGACACTATACAGTGCTCTACCACTGAACTACCTAGCTCTGCAGTCCAGGCGGGCTTTGAACCGTGATCCTGCATCAGCTTCCTAAATCCTTCGTAAGCATACTCAGCTCGGCTTGCTGTCCTTTGTCCTCATCTCCATCCCTTGAGGCTCCCTTCCTCCCTCTTCCTGTTCTTTGTGAGACAGGGTCTTACTCTGCAATAGCCCAGCTGGTCACAAACTTTCAGCAATCCTCCTGCCTCAGCCTCTCCTTGGATGCAGAGATTACATCTGTTTCATATTACTCACAAGAGCAGTCCAGGTCCCAAACCTCTCCTGGACAGATGACCTACTTTCTGGAGGATAATGGCAAGTAGCCAGGGCCAGAGGGCTAGGCTTCTGCTCAGCAGCTCTTCCGGGTTCAAGCAGCTGGGCTTCTGTCTTGCTCACCCCACCCGCATACCTCCCTTGGAAGCCCTAAGCCACTAGTTGAGCAGTGCAAAAGTCCTGGGGCAGCTTCCTGATAATGAAGCCCTATCTCATCAGCCCGAGGCTACAAAAGAAAACAGGAAGCTTGGTAAGGAAAAGGAGTGGTCTTATGTCCCCCCAGTCATCCCAGGTACAGTCACTCTCTGTGGTTCCAGCTCCTATGAAGCTTCTCACTGCCCACAGACAACCTCAAGCCTGCAATGCCCAGCTGAATTGTCCAGACAGCCCTCTTGAGCAGAGAGTTAGTAATAGTAAATGTATGGAGGCTCTACAGCTTGAGAAAATCTGACCAGAGTACCAGCTATGGCAGAGCAACTGTTATGGACAGACCCCTTGTGGAGGGCCTTTCTTACCTGGGTCAGTCACACCTACATAGGTCTCTCAGACAAGGCAGTCCTGGCCCCTCAGTACTGTGTGGTCCCTAAGAGACCAGCCTCGAAGTCTGAAGGTTGATTATCCGTGGGCCCTTTGACCCATCCTGGGTACTCTTGGCAGAGCCAGCCACCGGGCTTAGCGTGCTGTACTCGTCATGCCCTTGGCAATCCTGGCCCTAGCATCTCAATGAGATCCTAGCTGCTGAACCAACATATGGGCAGAATCTCTCTCTCTCTCTCTCTCTCTCTCTCTCTCTCTCTCTCTCTCTCTCTCTCTCTCTCTCTGAGACAGGGTTTCCCTGTCCTGGAACTCTGTAGACCAGGATGGCCTTGAACTCATAGAGATCTGCCTGCCTCTGCCTCCTGAGTGCTGGGACTAAAGGTGTGAGCACCACCACCCAGCATCACAATGTTATAATTTACTTATTATTGAAAAAGCACAAGAAATTGTGATTTTCTTGACAGCTAATTGAAGCCTTTTAGTCTGATCTTGATTATTAATATCAACTCAGATGACACATCACTCAGAATGACTACAAAATGTCAAAAAAGGGCTCAACAGAGTTCTTTTTGTTTGTTTGTTTGTTTTTTGTTTTTGTTTTTCGAGATAGGGTTTCTCTGTGTAGCCCTGGCTGTCCTAGAACTCACTCTGTAGACCAGGCTGGCCTCAAACTCAGATATCCACCTGCCTCTGCCTCCCAAGTGCTGAGATTAAAGGCATGCGCCACCACTGCCCGGCAACAGAGTTCAAAGAATCCAACAAGGGCCCGGAGAAAGAAACCAATAGAGCTGGTGGGGGGGATGTCAGTTAAGCCCTGTTACAGATGCTGCTATGGAATCAAGCCACATGGTCACAGGTTTGAGTCAGCCTTGGGGCTGTAGAACTCAGGTGCAGGACTGTGGAGGCCACAGAGGTGAAGGGTCAGAACTTGTCCAGATGGATCCAGATGGATGAATGAGAATGGACTGACAGCTCAACAGTGGGGCCTGGGCAGAGTTGAAGCCCCTGGGGCAGTAAGAGGTTCTCTGCCTATGGGACCCTGGACATACCAGGTGGTCAGCTGACAGGCTGTCATCTCCACTGGTTGATTTTTATTATCAACTGACCCAGCGTAGAGTCATCTGGGAAGAGAATAACTCAGCTGAGGAACTTCCCAGATCAGATTGGTCTGTGGTCATGTCCATCATAAGAAACTGTTTTGATTGATGTGAGAGGGCCCAGCCCACTGTGAGCAGCAGCCCCCTGGCTTAGATGGGTCTAAGCCAGGTAAGAAAGCTCGCTGGCTAGGCAGTGGTGGTGAACACCTTTAATTAAGCCTAGCGCTTGGGAGGCAGAGGCCTAGTCTATAAAATAAGGTTCAGGACAGCCAGGACTATGCAGAGAAACCCCAGCAAATAAAATAAAATAAATAAATAAATAGATAAATAAATAAATAAATAAAGGAAGTCAGCTAAATATAAATCAGTGATCAAGGCTGTAAGCAGCAATCTTCCATAACCTCTACTTCAGTTCCTGTTCTGACAGCCCTCAATGGAAATCAGCAATCACAGCAGGTTGGAGGGGATGAGACAGTCTGAGCCAGGTCTGATGCCTTCCAACAAAGCCCACGTCCCTCAGGACCTGGACCTGGTCACATGATCATCCCAAATTCTGTGATTCGACTATGCTATCTCCCAAAGAATCTCCACACACCCAGTTTTGTGTTCATATCTAATGATGGCCAGGAGGTGTAAGCCAATAAACCCTTTTCTACTCATGTTGGTTTGGGCCCAAGTAAGCTGTCACAGGCACAAGGGAACACACTAGATATCACCACAGCACTAGGTAGCTGGTGTCCTCTTTATGGGGTCAAAGTGACAGGGTCCCACCCTTTTCTCAGTTTGCTATGTCTAATAAATTCTTGGGTCTAGTTTTTGTTATTTTTTTTTAACTTTGTTCCCAGGGGTGGGTACCTGATTGTGAAGGGGCACACAGGTATGGCACCTTGTGTAGAGAGGTCAGAGGGCAAGTTGCTGGGTTCTGATCTCCCATTCCACCATGTAAGCGAGCTCCTTAAATCAAACTCATGTTGTCAGGCTTGGAGGCAAGTGTGTCTACCCACTGAGCCATCTTGCCAGCCCCTCTGCCCTCATTTTGCTGCATCTGGTTATAGGGCTTCCTACTTATTTTAACGTCCACCCACTTGCCCCATGAAATGACCCCTGTGGTTGGTGTGTACCCTTAGCTTGTTGGGGGTGAGGGCAAACAGCAAATATCCTAAAGCCTGCTGCTTAACTCAGTAATACATCCTTTCCCTGACACACAATGCAAGTCAGACCTCAGGAGGCAGAGGCACGAGGGCACAAACTCAAGACTGAACTGGTCTATGCAGCAAGGAGACCAGTCAGGGCTTATAGTGAGTTCCTGTCTCAACAAAAGTAACAGCAGGTCTCTGCATAGCCCTGACTGTAACTTTAATTTTTTTTCAACGCCTATTTTTTTTGTTTTGTTTTGTTTTTCGAGACAGGGTTTCTCTGTATAGCCCTGGCTGTCCTGGAACTTGCTCTGTAGACCAGGCTGGCCTCGAACTCAGAAATCCGCCTGCCTCTGCCTCCCAAGTGCTAGGATTAAAGGCGTGCGCCACCACCGCCCGGCTCAACGCCTATTTTTAATGATGGTTCTTAAACACTTTAACCTCCCTTTTAGCCCACCACCCACCAGAGGTAGTGGAAGAGAAAGGATACAGGAGAAGTGGACCTATTTAGAAACAGTTTTCTGGAACAACTCCCATCTGTGTTGTCTGGAAATCGGCAGTTCAGTTCACAGGTCAGCAGAGGTAGCCCCATCCACTCGCAAACACCTCACAGATACACCAGCAGGCCAGTTCAGTAGAGTCAGGACAGCAAACACGAGTCAGCAGTGGTGGCACTTCCTAGCAGAGACAGCCAGGCCTCAGCCTTGGCAGGAGTCAGTAGGAGGGACCCTGAGGGACGCCAGGAGAAGTTCTCGGCTGTGTCTCTCTCAGGAAGATCAGCAAAGATGCCAGACCAACAAACATTGTACAGCTAGCATTTCCTAAGTAAGTCAAGCTCCGCCTCCGTCACTGTCCACTGAATTCTATTTAAACTCCCTCCAAACATCACGTGATGTTTGTCCTCTGTGTGTCTTGCCTCGGCCTATGTCTGTCTCAGCTGACATCACTCTGCCAATCAGCCCAAGTCTCAGAAAGTGTAAGAAACTCCAGCACAAAACCAGAAGTATTTAGGTGAGTTTCTCTCTATAGAGTTCCAACAAATGCAGCTCTACTATGCAATATAATCTGAACCAATACATGTGTGTCCTTAGCAAAGAATCCTTCATGTATCCTTTCATGTTCTTCCTTTAGCAGAACATCCTTTCACCTGAGTCTGCTTCAGCTAAACATTCCTTCACCAGTCTGCCTTAGCCTTTCACCTTTGTCCACTTCAATGAAACGTTTCTTCATGTGGTTGCCCCCAGCAAAACAACATCCAACACAAACTAAGAACATTTAAGTTTCCATTTCACTTGGCTGTCCTGGAACTTGTCTGTAGACCAGGTTGGCCTAAAACTCAGATCCACCTACCTCTGCCTCTTGAATGCTTGGATTAAAGGTATACACCACTATACCTGGCTTTAAAAATATGTATCTTTTCTTTCTTTATTTTTTTTTTGTTTTGTTTTTCGAGACAGGGTTTCTCTGTGTAGCCCTGGCTGTCCTTGAACTCACTTTGTGGACCAGGCTGGCCTCGAACTCAGAAATCCCACTTTGTGGACCAGGCTGGCCTCGAACTCAGAAATCCGCCTGCCTCTGCCTCCCAAGTGCTGGGATTAAAGGCATGTGACACCACCGCCTGGCTGAAAATATGTATCTTTTGATAGACACATGCCAGAGTCAAAAGGAGAGGGTCAGTCCAGTGGACTAAGTGCTTGGCTGATACGTGTCAAGACAGAACAGCCCCTATGCCCAGCACTTGAAAAATGGAGGCAGGAGGATGCGGAGTTTGAAGTCATCACTGGCTACATATGAAGTTCAAGGCAAAGCTGGGCTACATGAGACCCTGACTTGAAAAGAAAAGGTGGCAGGGAGGGGCTGGCAAGGGAGCTCACTGGTTAAGAGCACCTGCAGCTCTTGCAGAGACCTGAGGCCCCCAGTTCCCAGTATCCACATGCGTTCCACAGTTCAGTTCCAGGGGGAGCTGATGTCCTCTTCTGATCTCTTTGAACACAAAACGTGCACATGATGCACATACTTGCACACAGACACTTATACACATAAAGTAAAAACAAACATTTTGTTTTTAAGAGCATGAGTAATTGCAGCCCAGTAGCTTCTTGTTGGCTGGAACTCTTGACACCTGGAAGTTCATCCTTGCTCTCCCAGTGCCTTTGCAAGGCAGCCATACATAGTCCCTGGGGGTACCTAAGCCTCGGAGTCTCAAACAGGAAGAAGTTGTGCTTCTCTCCCTCCTATCCACGGACTTGTGCAGAATATGAAATAAATGGGCTACGAGCGTGGTTGCACATCTGCAGTCTCTGCACACACTCAGGAGGCTGGGGCCAGAGGTGGAGCTATATGGTGAGTTCTGGGCCAGCCAAGATACACAGTGAGACACTGTCTCAAAGCTGGGCATAGTGACACATGGTATGAACGCAGGTACACGTGTGCCAGTGTGTGGAGGTCAGGGAGTCAGTTCTCTGCTTCTACTGTAGGTTTCAGCGTCTGAAGCGGAGCTGGTAGCTTTTCACGGTGTGCTGTTCCTCACTCAGCCATCTTGCTGGCCCAGTGCGGATGACTGGGGTTGAAGCTGGAAGTGTGAATGAGGCAGGTCTTAGGAATCCTAGGCCTGGCCAGGGGCCTCCTGGGAGTTTACTGTGCTGCAGCCTGACTGTTATACTTGGCTTGGCCTTGGCTCTGGTGTCAGGGAAGGGAACAATGAACATTTCACTAGAACAAGGCTGCCATGAAACAGGAAAAATGCAAAGCTTCCAAAGAAAATTCCACCTCTGTGACAGCAGGAAGGAGGAAGACAGGACCAGATCCACTCCTGGTTGATTTAAGGCCTGCCCACCCCTCCTGTCCCCTGCCCCTCCCACCTGGTCCCATCCTTGGTCCCCACCCCACCCCCACCATGTCTTCCTCCTCTTTTTTCTTTGGTGGTTTTTCTGCCTTTTGTTATTGAGACAGCAGTGGCTGGTCTGTAACTCTCAGACAACCTCTAGCTTGTGCCTTCCGATCATCAATCACTGGGACTAAAGGTGTTCACTAGAGGCCTGGCGCACCTTGTCTTTTGATACAAAGTTTCTTGCTACACTTGGCAGCGTCTTCCTGTCTTTGCCTCCTCAGTTCCGGGAGAGCAGGCATTGCATGCGGTTTCATGTTAATGGAGACAGAACTCAGGTCTTCACGTCTGCATCTCACTAAGAGCCAACAGAACCTTTTCTCAACCTGTTGTTTTGTTTTGGGAGCTTTTACAATTATATTTTTTAAATTTTTAAAATATGTTTTAGAAATACATCTTGATCTCATCCTTCTGGACTATCCCCCCACAACCACCCCAAAAACCCCAAGGTCGGGGGGGGGGGGAGAAAGCACACACAAAGCCATTGAGCCTGCTTTGTGTTGGTGGACTACTCATGGGCGTGGAGCCTACCCTACCAAGTGCCACTGCAGTGAAGAAGACTGATTTCCAGCTGCTCCCAGTTGCAGACAGCTTCCTGGTTAGGGGCAGGGCTTTGGGTTCACGTCTCCTTCCTGGTGCTAGGCTTTTGTCTGGTTTGAACCTGTGCAGTCTTTGTGCCTGCTGCCACTGTCCCTATGAGTACATTTGTGCATTAGTCCAGTTATGGCTAGATGATGCCGTGTCTTTGGAGTCTTTCTATCCTCTCTCACACAGATCCTGGAGCCTCGAAGGGAAGGGTTTGATAAGACAGTCCGTTAGCGTTGAGTGCTCCAAAGTCCTCCACTGTCAAGTTGTGGGTCTCTGTTATCCCACCTACAGCAGGAAGAAGCTTCTCTGCTGTGGACTGAGCAAAGAAGTGATCTGGTTCCCAGCTTTGCGTAGCGGCTATGGGGTCCCATTCAGAGAGTAGGTCAGTGGGTCAGTGAGGAGTCAGAAAGGAATGGAGGTGTCCTAGGAGTAATGGCTGAGAGGACAGAGAGAGAGAGAGCTAGTACTTAGGGGATTTCTTGAGACAGGGCCTCACACTATATGAACTCACTATGAACTCACAGAGATCCTCCTGCCTCGGCTTCCCCAGTGGCAGGATTATAAAGATAACTCATCTTTCTGAAGATTAGCCTGTCTGTGAGAGAATATGAATCAAAATCCAGTTTTATAGAAAGCAGAGCCTTCAGCATGTGTCTGTCTGTAATCTGTGTCCATTGCAGGACGGTTCACAGCAGCCCAAGGTAAAAGCCACCCAGCCCACTGGTCAGTGATGGAAACACAGATGTTGAGTGCCTATAGACAGATTATTACACAGTCTTAACAGGAAAATAAAGAGGCTGTGTAGAGAGCTCAGTAGGCAAAGTCCTTGTTATGAAAGCCTGAAGACCTGAAGTCGATGCCCAGTATCCACGTAAAGAGCTAGTCGGCTAGGATGCCTGCTTGTCATCCCTGCATTCAGAAAGCACGGGGCGGGGGGGGGGGGGGTCCCAGGGGAAGATGGTAGATAAACTAGCAGGAATGGATAAGTTCTGGGGTCAGTGAGAGACTGCCTCAGTAAATAAAATGGTGTACTTTTTTTTTGTCTTATAAATGACAACATTTAATTGGGGCTGGCTTATAGGTTCAGAGGTTCAGTCCATTGTTATCAAGGCAGAAGCATGGCAGCATCCAGACAGGCATGGTGCAGGAGGAGCTGAGAGTTCTACATCTTCATCTGAAGGAAGCCAGAAACAGACTGCAAAATGGTGTACTTTTGATTTTGGTTTTGGTGACAGGGTTTCTCTGTGCAGCTTTGGTTGTCCTGGAACTTGATCTGTAGACCAGGCTGGCCTCAAACTCACAGAGGTCTGCCTGCCTCCCAAGTACGGGTATTAAAGGTATACAGCACAGCCACCATCACCCGGCACTGTGAATGTTCTTAATGTCCCTGAACTGTGACTAAAAAATAATTAAATTGTAAGCATATGTTCATTAATTTTGAAAAAAAATAAATTCTGATAATAGTAAGTATTGAGTCTGGGCACATAGTTCTTTGTCAGTTAAGTTCATGTCTAGCAAGCACAACACCCAGATGCCTAGAACTGTATAAACCACCTGTAATCTTAACACTGGAAAGGTAGGCGCAGGAGGATCAGAAGTTCAAGGTCATCCTTGGCTACAAAGTGAATTTAAGATCAGCTTAGGTTACAGGAGACCCTGCCTATCTTTTTTATAGGTTGGATATGAGAGTTATTAGTGAACCATGATTGCTGGAGTGTGGGACTCAGAAGAGTAGAAAGCCTTGGGGCTGCAGGGCTTAACATTTGTGGGGGAGACCTCAACTAGAAATAGATTTGCACCCCAGCCCTCAGGGGTGAGCTGCTCCCCAGACCCCATGTCTTCAAGTCTATCCCTATTAAACTAGGTGAAGCCCCTCTGCTTTGACATATGAATCTTCTCATGACCAGGGAATTTGAACCTGAATACACAGGGCCTCAATCACATGTTCCCTATTCTGCAGCTTGGTCAGGTGACCCAGCCAATGTGAACCATGGTCACTGTGTCCTGGGGCTTCCTGAAAGCACCACACATACTTGCCTGAGGTCTTGGTAGGGGACAGAATTGAGATCGGAGATGAGTATCCACTAGACAACAGTCTCCAAGATGAGAGACTCTGTCACTTAAAGACAGAATGGGAGAAATGCTGAGGAGATGGCTCGGTGATGACGAGCACTTATTATTTTTACAGAGGACATGGGTTCCATTCCCAGCACCCACATGGTTGCTCACGAAGATCCTTGATTTCAAGAGAATTTGACCTCCTTAGGCATGCACATAGTACACATACATACATGCAAGCCAAGCACTCAAACATACAGAGTCAGATAAATATAAAAAACATTAAAAGGAAGGAAAAAAAGAGTATAGCACCAAATGCCACAGGATGAGAAGTTAGAAGTCTTATTTTGAAGTGGTGTGCCATGTGTCCGTGTGAGTGGGGATGTATGCCTGCCCCTGCCTGGCTGTGGGGTGTGAGGACAGCTGGTGGGAGTCAGCTCTCTCCTTCCGACATGGCTTTCAGAGGTTGGACTTGGGTCATCAAGCTTGCTCGGCATTCGAGTACACCATGCAGTCGCCACCACCGCAGTTCCCCCCACCCCAACGCCATTTCTTTGGTCCTGCAGTAAGAAGGCTTACCCATAGCTAGTAGGATGCATGCCATACTTGAGAGAAACTGTCCACTTTGAAGAACAATTTAAATCTGTCAAGCAAAGCCAAGGTAGCACACTAATTTAACTACCCAGCTATTTCCTGTGAATTGGGATTACAGGTGAGCTGCCATGCCTACCTGGCATTTATGAGGGCATTAGGGTTTTGAACTCTGGTCCTAACGCTTCCACAATAAGTATTTTGCCCTCTGAGCCATCTCCCCAGTTCGTGTTCTCTCTCTCTCTCTCTCTCTCTCTCTCTCTGTGTGTGTGTGTGTGTTATGGCAAATGCAGAGATTCTGAGGTACATGCATGGGTGTTGCCAGGAATTAAACCTAGGTTATAAGCCTTTGTGGCAACTTCCCTTACCAATTAAGCCATCTGGCTGGCTCCCGGATTGAATTTATCTATTCACATATGTATATGTATTTAAGTTGGCAGAGGGCATGCACATATACCAGCAGTGCATGTGTAGAAGACAACTTTTAGGAGTCAATTCTTTTTCTACTACATGGGTTCTGAGGATCAAATGCAGGCCACGTGGAACTCTCAGCTACTGCTGGAGCTCCATGCCTACCCTCATGCTACCATGCTCCCCACGATAATGGGCCAACTCTGCAAAACTATAAGCTAGGCCCTCTGTCATGGTGTGAATATGCTTGGCCCAGGGAGTGGCACTATTAGGAGGTGTGGCCTTCTTGGAGTAGATGTGTCACTGTGAGTGTGGGCTTTAAGACCCTCATCCTAGCTGCCTGGAAGTCAGTCTTCCACAGGCAGCTTTCAGATAGGGATGTAGAACTCTTAGCTTTGCCTGCACCATGCCTGCCTGGATGCTGCCATGCTCCTGTCTTGATGATAATGGACTGAACCTCTGAACCTGTAAGCCAGCCGCAAATTAAATATTGTCCTTGTAAGAGCTGCTTTGGTCATGGTGTCTGTTCATAACAATAAAGCCCTAACTAAGCCAGCCCACAATTAAATGTTGTCCTTATAATCTTGCCAGTTCCTGAACTGAAACAAACAATAATAACCATACTGTGGGAATAGCTCCATTCATATCAAATAGTTGCCTCTAAAACAGTTATTACTGAGAACAAAATGGGATGGTATGAATTTATGAAAGGGTCAATCTGTCAACAAGACACAGCCATTTTCTCCGGTTCTTTGACTTCTAACTACTCAGAATCCTTCCTTGTCTCAAACAAAACAAGAGTCTACATAGATAGCTCAGTGGCTAAGAGTGTTATAACTTTAATTTTTTAATCTCTTTTTTAATGATGGTTCTTAAACATTTTAACCTCCCTTTTAGTCCACCACCCACCAGAGGTAGTAGAAAAGAAAGGATACAGGGAAAGTGGACCTGTTTAGAAAAGTTCTTTAGAGCAATTCCCATCTGTGATGTCTGGAAATCAGCAGTTTAGTTTACAGGTCAGCAGAGGCAGCTCGATACTTGTAAACATGTTATGGATATATCAGTAATCTTGATTGGTAGAATCAGGATAGCAAACACGAATCAGCAGTGGTGGTATTACGTAGCAGACAGCCAGGTCTCAGCCTTGACATATATCAGTTAGAGGGACCACAGCCAACAGGAACACCAGGAAAAATTCTCTGCTGTGTCTCTCTCAGCAAAGTAAAGATCAGCAGAGACACGAGACCAACAAACATTGTACAGCTAGCCCTATAAGCAAGCCAAGTTCAGCCTCTGTCACAGTCTGTTGGGCCTATTGATACACCCTTCAAACATCACATGTCCTCCATGGGTTTTGCCTCAGTACGTGTCTTACCTTAGCACATGTGTCTGTCTCAGCTGACATCACTCTGCCAGTTGGCCTGAGTCCGAGGAAGCAGCAACAAACTGCAGCACAGCACCAGAAGTTTTTTGCTGTGTTTCTCTCTATGGAATCCCGACAAATGCAGCTCAACTATGCAATGTAAGGTAGACCAATACATTCGTGTTGTTAGCAAAGAATCCTTTATCATGAGTCCTTCGTGTGCTTGCTTTAGCAGAACATTCTTTTACTTGTGTCTGCTTCAACTAAACATCCCTTCACGAGTCTGTCTTAGTCTTTCACCTGTGTGACTTCAGGTAAACATTCCTTCATGTGTTTGCCCCAGTAAAACACCATCCAATATAAATGATTTTCCAAAGGACCCTTAAGTTTCCATTGCAGAACAATCCTTGTTCGTGGAAGGGACCTGTATTTCATCAGTGCTCTTGACTGCTCAGTCACCTCTAATGCTTCCCCCTTTTCTTAATATATAGGATCTAACTACGTAACCCTGGCTAGCCTAGAACTCACTGGGTAGAGCAGGTTAGCTTGGAACTCACAGGTATCTGCTTGCCTTTGCCTTCAGAGTGCTGGTATCAGAGTTGTATGTCATCACCTCTAGAAAGAGGAAGCATTTCAATGTCATCAGTTAAGATATTCCCAAATCTCAGAGAGAAAAACGGCTGGTTTACTTATGTATGCACATGTATGTTGTTCATATGAGTGCATGGATGTATGTTTTCACACAGGTGAAAGTCAAAGGTCCATGTTGGATGTCTTCCTTCCATTGCTAGCCTTCTATTTCTTAGAACTTGCTCTGTAGACCAGGCTGCCTTCACACTCACAGATACCCACTTCCCTCTGCCTCCTGCGTGTTGGGAGTTTTGTCACTACAGTCCAGCTTACTGACCATCTAATTTTTTGAGATAGGCTCCCTCAATGAAACTGGCACTCCCCAATTTGGCTAGGCAAATCCTCCTGTCTCCATGTCTTAGTTTACTGTGTTGTTGCTGTGAAGAGACTTTAGGACCAAAGGAACTCTTATAAAAAAAAAAAACAAACCAAAAACATTTAGTTGGGGGTTCGTTTATGGTTTCAGAGAGTTCGTCTGTCATAATGGCAGGGAGCATGGTGGCATGCAGGCAGGCATGGTACGGCATGGTACTGCAGCAGTAGCTGAGCAGCCTCTATCTTGATTTTCAGGCAGACACACACACACACACACACACACACACACACACACACACACACTGGACGTGGTTTGGGCCTTTGAAACCTCAAAAGCCCTGTGACACACCTCTTCCAACAAGAACACACCACTAATCCTTCCTAAACAGTCTACCAACTGGGAACCAATAAATATTCAAAGATATGAGCCTATGGGGGCAGGGCATTCTTGTTCAAACCAAATTCTAGCTCCCCTGACCCCCTGCCTCCTGCTATCCCAGCTCTGGGATTACAGGCATGTACCAGCAAGCCCAGCTTTTTTTGGTTTTGTTTTTTTTCCAGACAGGGTTTTTCTGTGCAGCCCTGGCTGTCCTAGAATTTACTCTGCAGACTAAGCTGGTCTCAAACTCAGAGATCTGCCTGTCTCTGCCTCCCAGGCACTGGGATTAAAGGCGTGTGCCACCACTGCCTGTCTAAGTTTTTTTTTTAAAGACTTATTTATTATATCTAAGTACATAGCTGTCTTCAGACAGTCAAGAAAAGGGAGTCATATCTTGTTACGGATGGCTGTGAGCCTCCATGTGGTTGCTGGAATTTGAACTCAGGACCTTTGGAAGAGCAGTCAGTGCTCTTAACCACTAAGCCATCTATCTCTCCATCCCCTGGCTTAATATTTTTAAAAATAACTTTTGTGTGTGTGTACCACAATTGTGTGGTGCTCAAGTAGAACAGAAAAGAGTGTTATATCCTTTGAAGTTGGACTTTAAGGAAGTCCTGAGCCAACTGAGGTAGGTGCTGGGAACCAAGAGCAATAAGATTTCTTAGTGGATGAGCCATCTCCCCCAGCTCCAGAACCATGTGGTTTCTGGAGATTGACCTCATATCTGTGCTGCAAGCACTTCCTTTTCTGACTGAGCTGTCTTTCTAGCTCGAGGAATAGTCTGCCGGTCTCAGAGGCAAAGCTACTTACAACCAGCGTGTATGCGGTTTGTTTGGGTTTTGTTTTGAGACAGGGTCTAGCACAGGCTAACCCTTATTGTACAGCACAGAGTGACCTCACCTCCTTCTCCTCACACTAAGTCTCTGCTGTCAGTTCCTCATTGCAGCCAATCCCAGCTAGGCATTTATTTCCCCAGTTTGAATCCCATCTGAGTATGCATGGCCACAGTTATCTATTGAAAAGGGCAGAAGGGAAAACAAAAACCCCAGTGCTACCTGTGCCATCTTCAAAGCTTGGAATTACCCTTAATGCTTTATTAAACAAATCAGACTGGGCTCCCGCCTGTGGGCCACTTGGGCAGTGGCAGCAATGCTTCTGCATTTAATGTCTAAAATGCTTCCCCTGTCCTCATGGGACAAAATTCTTTACATGTATTCATTGAACAAATACTAAGTGTCAACCAAATCAACAGGGGATTTGTCATAAGTGTTAGATAATGAGGCCCTGGATAGAAGAACAGTCCACAAGTGACCTGACCAGGACAGAGTCATCTTCCCCTTTTGGTCTCTCCTAGAGATAATTGACCAGACAGAGTTTATTCAACAGAAAAAAGGTGAACCAGAACCCTGCCATCCCTGTTAGGTCTGTGACATTTGCAAGGCAATACTCTTGGCAGTTAATGTCTTTACCCCATTTCCACTCCACAGGGGAAGCCACTGGAGTATGGAAGAGTGGACAGTATTTCCTCAAAGGTGTAGACAGTAAAAACGGGCATCCCTGGTAGGGCAAACGTCCAGCAGGACCATGTCTGTCCTTAAGATTGAAACTCTGTGTTTGACTTTTCAAGCATAGACAGTGAAGCGAAAACTCTCCACCATCCAGACAGCTGGCTCAGTCTGCCCTACGGGTTTTGAAATGATCTTTCTAAAAGCGATCAACTTCAACTGTGCAGTTTGGTCAGATTCTTTGATTTTTGCCACAATCTAGGAATCATTCAGTCAGCATTATTCAACTCAGAATTAGTTTCCTTTTTTTTTTTTTTTTTTTTTGGTTTTTTGAGACAGGGTTTCTCTGTGTAGCCCTGGCTGTCCTGGAACTCACTCTGTAGACCAGGCTGGCCTTGAACTCAGAAATCCTCCTGCCTCTGCCTTCCAAGTGCTGGGTTTAAAGGCGTGCACCACCACCGACCGGCTCAGAATTAGTTTCCTAAGCACCTACTATGTGTTAAACTCTAGGAATGCAAGTCAAAATAAACAAGAGCCCCAGGGTTGATGAGGTGGCTCAGAGATATAAGTGCTTGCTGCCAGACCTGATAACCTGTGTTTGATTCCCGGGACCCACATAGTGGAAGGAAATAACCAACTCTAAGGAGTTGTCCTTTGACTTCCACACCTATGTGGTGACACATTCTACACGCACACACAGAAACAAAGGATGGAAGGAAAGATTGAGCTCCTGATCTTCCTGTGCAAATGCCCTTCCCAAATGTACTGGCACAGTGGGGTGTAACTTTTTGTTCTAACAGAAGCAGCATATTCTTAAGTAAGACTCCTGCTTTGAGAAATCACCACTGTTTCTTTTTTTTCCCCCAAGCATTCAAACATTCCTAAAGGTCTCTTGCCTCAGCAGGCCCGGAAGCAATGATGGTCCTATGGTATTTCCTGTTACCCTAGTGAAAGAATGTGAAAGAGGACACCAGGCTTCTTGAGTGGTGTCATCAAACCCATTCTTGGCAAACTGATGGCTCACCCTGGGTCCTGGGACTCCCTGCAAAGGCGTTACACTGCTCTACTGAGGGTCCTGGTACCCCGTAAAGGTGCTCAATCCCAGTCAATGCAGCACACCACGACTACTTCGAGAAGAAGGGGGCTGCACCTCGACGGCTTGGGTGAGGTGTTGGAAGAGCCACGTCCACGTTTCTCCTCCGTCAGGTTACAAAACAGACAGCAGGGACTACACAGTCGCACCTGAGCCTCGGTGGCGGTCCCACGGTAGCTAAAAGCCCGGGGTCCATGCCTTTAGAGGACGGGGGTCGCAACTTGGTCTTTTTGACGCACAGTAGCCTGTACCCAGGGCAGGCCCCCTCGCGCCACGGCCACGCCCCCACTTCCGGCCGGACAGCGGTCATGTGCTTTGAGACCCCGCCTCACAGACGCCGCTTTCCCCCCCCAACCTATCTCCCTCTCTCTCTCTTTCTCTCTCTCTCTCTCTCTCTCTCTCTCTCTCTCTCTCTCTCTCTCTCTCTCTCTCTCTCTCTCTCTCTCTCTCTCTCTCTCTCTCTCAGCGGGCAGGGCCTTCCCTTCGCTTCCCTTCCGCCGGAAGTGGAGCGACTTTCCCTTTCCGGCTACGGGTCCCGGAGCGGAGTGGGAGGCCGTACCGGGGAAGCCGAGCGTCGGCGGTGGCGGTGGGCTTGGCCATGGCGGAGCTGGTGCAGGGGCACAGCGCTCCGGTGGGCATGAAGGCCGAGGGCTTCGTGGATGCCCTGCACCGGGTCCGGCAGGTACGGGCGCGGGAGGCCCGGGCCGGGGACGGGAGGCCGCCGCGCCGTCGCCTCCCGTGGGTGCCTAGGGCCGCAAGTCGCTGGAGGCCCGGGTGGTTCCCTCAGGCGCCCCGAGGCCGGAGGAAGCCTTAGCCGAGCGCTCCTGGAGCCTGCGTGCCCGGCTGCACTCGCAGGCTTACTATCCGGGGTTCAAAACCCAGCAGCTCCTGGTATAGACCCCAGGCATCCATCTCGCGCCCTGGACGTGGCTTCTGCAGCCTTAGGAAACCTCGCCTTCCACTTGCTGCATTTCAAGCGTCTTGGAAGAAACACGAGGCAATTTTATATTTGAAATTCTCTCTTTTTTTTTTTTTTTTTTGCAGAGAGAAGGGGAGGTGTTAAGTGGGTGGTCCTCGAGAGTTCCTTCTGGCGATTAGTCTTACTCTACTTTGAAGAGTGTGGGATGAACTCGTTCCGACCGTGAAACTACCATCTGGCAATACTGTGCATCTTGTCAGTGAAACTGGCTTTTTAGAGGACTTGAGAATGAATATGGGACTTCTCTGGCTCCTGGCATGGTGCCTAGAATAGAAATGTCCTTGTATTTTGCCTGAAACTTAGTGACAAGTTACCCCGACGCTCAAACCTTCCTCTATCCAGTGATGTTTATTTTCTCTGACTTTTGTTAACTTGCTGGCTCTTTGAAAGTCGGGCTGTAACTAATGACAGTTTGGTTACTAGCAGAATGCCTGCCACAGGACTCATTCTTGGGAGATTTTCACCGGGAACGTGAAAATGGGGTCTTTTCTTCACTTTCCAGTAGTCCTTCGAGGAAACCCTACCTGTCTCCCATATACTTTGCATGTTAATACTGATGTTTCTGTAGACATTGTTTTGGAACCTAACACTTCCCAAATGTTGGACTCACTTACTCAAAAGTTTCTCTGATGGGTTGTTACTGCCTAGTCCGAGCAGTTCAGTAGTGAGTATCCATTGGTGTTACACTTCAGTTACTCGATGATTGTAATGGATGACCATGCCCCCCAGCTCCCCATTCACCATTCTGCTCATGCGCATTTGTTTTTCTCTGCTGGAGAGGACCCAGAACTCTGTTTTTCACTGGTTGGTAAAATGTTCAGATGTACTGGATTTCCTTCAATGCTAGAGTGTCAAGGCTATCTTGTTGGCTCTCTGTGGCCACTAACAATTACAGTTGCTGATTTAGAAAGCGTAGAGCCTCCATAGTTGAATGTAAAATAAATTTGTTGGTTTTTTTTTTTTGTTTTGTTTCGTTTTTTTGAGAAGGTCTTTCTGTGTAGTCCTGACTGTTCTGGAACTTGCGCTGTAAACCAGGCTGTCCTCAAACTCAGGTATCTGTCTCTGCCTCCTGACTATTGGGATTGAAGGCTTTTTGCACCGCCACCCAGCTTATGAGAATTACTATTGTTGTTGTTGTTTGTTTGTTTGTTTTCGAGACAGAGTTTCTCTGGCTGTCTTGGAACTCACTCTGTGGACAAAGCTGGCCTCGAACCCAGAAATCCACTTGCCTCTGCCTCCCAAGTGCTGGGATTAAAGGCGTGTGCCACCCCTGCCAGGAGAGAATTATTTATTTGTTTGTTTGTTTTCCCAAACAGAGTTTCTTTTTGTAACTCTAGCTGTTTTGGAACTAGCTCTGTTGATCAGGTTAGCTTTGAACTCACAGGGATCCACCTGCCTCTGCCTCTTCCATCCTAGTGGTAAAATGAAATTTTAAGGATTGCTGAGACTCTCTACATCTCTTAACTTGCTTGGGAGGTGGCGCTAGAGATGCCTTCTGTTAAATCTACTTTAACTTGGAGCGGGAAATCTTTCATTAGCTTTCTTATTTATGAAGTGCACCCACTGCCTGAAGTGGTAATGAGCCCATAAGAGACAGGTGTGTTGCTTCTTAGTGGCAATAGCTACAAGTCCATACTACTATTAAGAAATGATTTGAAGGGAATTAAAAAGAAAAAGCCTGGTATAGTGGTGTACACCTTTAAATCCCAGCACTCAGAGGCAGAGCAGGCAAATCTCAGTGAGTTGCAGACAGCCAGGTCTACTAAAGACCAGGTTCTAGGTTCTCTCAGACTACCAGAGCTGTACAATAAGACAGGTCTCAAAAAACAAAGTCAAACAAAAGTTTGTTGGTAATTTTAGGGTTATTTAGGTAGATTTCATTGGTTAAGATGGGAAACTTAGAAATCTGCATTGTAGAGCTCTACTCTTCCAGAGGACCTGGATTGGATTCCCAGAACCCACATGATGGCTTACATATTGGTGGCTCCAGTTCCACGGTGTCTGACACCCTCTTCTGGCTTCTGTAGGCTTGCACACATGTTCTGAATAAACATAATACATGCATGCAGGCAAAACACCTACACACATCTTTTTTTAAAAATCTGCATATGGGGACCGGAGAGATGGTTCAGCAGTTAAGAGCACTGCATGCTCTTCTAGAGGTCCTGAGTTCAATTCCCAGCAACCACATGGTGGCTCACAGCATAGGATCTGATGCCCTCTTCTAGCATGCACACATAACACTCATACATAAATAAATTTTTTTTAAAAAAATTAAAAATCAGCATATGATAAAGCTTAGTAAAGAAGACACTGTTTGAGTATCTGGATAGTCAGGGTTCTGTGTCTCCTTTACATACAGAGTTCTCCCAAGATGAACCTCCCTCACCCTCAGTAAATGGAAATAAGATTTTTGTTTTCTCTTGTTTGTACTAGGGATTGAACCCTTGGGGCCCTGTACATACTAAGCAAGCCCTTCAACACACAATGAAAAAAACTTGAGGTCTCATGAAGTTGCCCAGGCTGGTCTTGAACTCAGGCTTCTGCTTGGTCAATAGGATCAAGATCTGACCTCTTAGGCTTGACTTACTATATTTCATTTTAATAAGCATAAGACTTTCCCCCTCATCTGAGCTCATAATAATCAGCAACAGTAAGGCCTTCAGTTTTTCAGAGTAATGAGTTATCTTATGTTCATTTTACATAGCAAGTTCTAGTAGTATGAGCTGACCCTGCTGGAATTCAGTGTGTTAGCCTGATTGCATAGCTCTCTTGTAACTGTACTTCTTTTCTTTCTTGAAGCATCTTTATATAGATGTCTTCAGGCTTATAACAACAGTTATCTATGTTTGCTATTAGTGTACTTGAGTAAGGAATTCTTAAATACAAAGAGAATCTCTGAAGATCCATATAAAACTTAAAAATATTTCTAGAGTGGGGGCCTAGTGGACTATTGTGTGTCAGGAATAAATTCACATCTGTTCTGAAGGGCAGTGGAAATAGGATCTGATTTGGGACTACTGATAAAGTCTAAGATGGCTAGATAGAGCATTGTGGCTAGTTCTTCAGGTCATTGGCTGCTTAGCAAATTCAAGCGTTCCTTTAATTAGTTGAGAGAAGACTGGATGCTGACTTTCAGCTCATCTTGTTCCAGAATCACATTCTGCATCTGTGTGGGTGCCCTGAGTGGGTTACCACAGGGACCAGTGGACACAAGTCTGTTTTACTTCGAAATGATGAAAATGATTAAAAATGTCCCCTAGCCTGAGAGTGCTTGCCTAGTATGCATGGTTTATAGTATTGGGTTCAGCCCCCAGAGCCATATAAACTAAGCACGGTGGCACGTATCTGTATGTAAACCCAGCACTTGAGAGATGGAGGCAGGATGATCAGGAAGTTCAAGGTTGTCCTCAGCCACATAGCAAGTATAGTGAGTTTGCGGCCAGTCTGGGTTGCATGTCCAAAAAGTAAAATGTTCCCAGAAAGTCTGTTAGCATTGGCCATCCTGTGAAGACTGACTTATTACTGGTTCACATACTATCACATTGGTGCAACTGCCAACAGCATCCTACTAGCTTTCCTGAGGATATGTTATTTTGCAAAAGTCAATGCTTGTTAGGCCTTTAAGCTCCTGTTTGTTGCGGAGGTGGTTTTATTGAGGCAGGGTACTGCTGGCTAGTGCTGCTGGCCTCAAACTCATGCTCCTCATGCCTTAGTTTCCTAAGAACTGGAATTATAGGCATGCAACAGCACACTTAGCTAAGGCGTTTAGTCTTAGATCCTGTCAAGGCCCTGTGCATTAGCCAGCTCCTTAGTATGTATTCATACAGAGTGCAGTATAAACGCACTCTTCATGGACTTGGGCACCTTACCTTGAAGGCAAATAAAAATGACCAAGCTTTTACAGAATCTAGAGGGCTAGCAAGATAGCTTAGTGGATTAAGGGGCTTGCCACCAAGCTTGAGGACTTGAGTTCAGTTTTAAGGACCCATATGGCAAAAGGAGAGAACCAACTACCATAAATCCTATGACCTTCACATGGACACGATGGCAGATATGCAACCACATAAAATAAATAATTAAGTTTTTAAAAATATGTTCAAGTTTCGATTTTTTTGACTTATTTATTTTACTATATGTGTACACTGTCACTGTCTTCAGACACACTAGAAGAGGGTATCAGATCCCATTACAGATGGTTGTGAGCCACTACATGGTTGCTGGGAATTGAACTCAGGACCTCTGGAAGAGGAGTCAGTGCTCTTAACCGCTGAGCCATCTTGCCAGCCCAATAAATGTAATTTTAAGTCAGTAAAAGGATAGCCATTTAGGAAGTTTGTAGATATGGAGATCTGATCATCATTGGCACCTTTGTGGAAGAAATATTGATTAGTGTGTGGCCTCAGAAGTTCAGGCTCCTTGTAGTGCTGCTGTTTTCTACATTTGAGACAGAGTAGATGGCTTGGGGCAAACGACTTATTCCTTGGGCTAATAGGGGGCTCGAGAGAAATGATATTGGCATAAGCAGCAAATGTCCTTTAAAAGGACAGAGTGTGCCAACTGTTAGTAAAGGCTCCATGCACTGGCTGTTGTATGCACCTTGACAGCTCATGCTTTTGCTCATTTAATATGTGGGTTTGATTCATGGCTCACTTGAGCTGCTGAATGCAGCAGAATGAAGCTGCTCTGCTGAAATCGCTGCTTCCGTGTCTGTATACTGTTTCAGCTTTCCAGACACTGGGGGAGCCAGTGGCTTTGGGGGAACCCATGATCCGCTCCTGAGGCTTTGCTCATGTGGGGCAGTGCTGAATCCTTAGTCCACATGTGAGGGTTTTGGTTGGTGTCTGCCATGTACTAGTATGGTGGTTTTTACTCTGGTTACCACCCCTTTGGGGTTCACATAGCATATCCTGTATAGCAGATATTTATAATTCAAAACAATAGCAAAATTATAGTTATGAAGTAGCAATAAGATAGTTTTATGGTTAGGGTTTCACCATGACATGAGGATCGCAATACCTGGAAGGTTGAGAACCAGCGTACTAGTAGAAGTTCTGAACTTAGTATTTGGTATTGAAAAGTAGATAGTAAATGAACTGCATTCCATAATATCCCTCAGACTCTTTTCCTCATTTAAAGTAGAATTTTAAACAAAAAACAAGGTTTGGCTATCATAGTGTTCGAAATTTATCATTATCTTATGATTTGATAGACCATTTGAATTATCAAAGTTTGCTGTCTTCTGATTGCTGGACACTTCCCTAGAGCAGTTCTCTGAACTATCTGAACAGTTCTTATAGATGGTCGTCTAGGATAAGAGGCATACCCTGAATGCTGCACTGGAGGTTGCCTAGTGGTTAGGAGTCATGGGGCAGGGGTTAAATACTGTTTCTGCTACTTCTGAGATGGGTGGCTTTAGACATATCACTCAGCTTTTCTGAGCCTGTATGGAAATAATGCCAATCCCTTAGAGCAGAGGTTCTCAGCTTGGGGGTCAAAAGATCTTTTCACAGGGGTCACCTGTGACCATTGGAAAACACAGATATTTATGCCATGATTTATAATGGTAGCAAATTGCAGTTATGAAGTAGCAACAAAATAATTTTATAGTTGGTGTTACCACAACACCCTGAGGGACTGTATTAAAGGGTTGTGGCATTAAGGTTGAGAATTACTGCCCTTGAGAATGGTTGGAAGAAATAAATAAGAAAATATTCAGTGTTTCTTGTTTTATTGTATACCAAAGCCATTTCCTGGAACAAAGGTTGCATTTGTTTTGGGGGTTTGGTTTTGTTGTTGATTTTATAGGGTTTCTCTGTGACCTTGGTCATCCTGGAACTTGTTCTGTAGACCAGGTTGGTGTCAAACTCAGCAGAGATCTGCCTCCCATCCCCTATCTAATCTCAGGTCTTGGTCACCTGAATAGTACCTGCTGGGTATGGATTCCATCTCATGGAGTGGACCGTAAAGCAAGCCAGATAATTGTTTCCTCTCACAAGCTTTGTAACATTGTTGTACATCTTGGCAGACAGGTCAGCATTGCAGGCTGAAGGTTTTGTGCCTTTCTCTTTAGGTAATGTGTAGAGGACCTTGCAGTGTTTTGAATGCAAGTCTGTAGGGGTGAAGACTCTAGGTAGGCACCAGTTTAACTTATCCATATTCAATGAATTGTGTAGGTATTGTCTTCAGTACTAGGGCCTTACCATTAGTTTATGGAGAGCAACCAGTAGCCTCCACAATGGCATGGGTTGTTTGGAGGTGTATTAGTCAGGGTTCTCTAGAGTCACAGAGTGTGTATGGGTAGTCTCTATATAGTTAGGGAATTTGTCGATGACTTACAGCTTGTAGTCCAACTCCCCAAAAATGGTCAGCAGTAGCTGTGGATGGAAGTCCAAGGGTCTAGCAGTTGCTCAGTCCCACGAGGTAGCAGGCAAGGAAGAGTCCGAGAGTCTTCTTTCAATGTCCTTATATAGGTCTCCAGCAGAGGGTATGGCCCAGATTAAAGGCGTGTGCCATCATGCCATTAATTACAGATGACCTTGAACTCGGAGATCTCCTTGTCTTAATGTTCTGGAATTCATAGCCACTATGCTTCAAGATCTCCATGCCAAGATCCAGGTCAGAAACTTGTATCTCTGAGCCTCCAGATTAGGATCATAGGTGAGCCTTCCAGTTCTTGATTGGTTCACTCCAGATATAGTCAAGTTGACAACCAGGAATAGCCACTACAGGAGGTTACCATGGGGCCCCTTGTACCAAAAATGTGATTAAATATAACCTATTCCTAGTATTTAAGTGCTGGGATTAAAGGCATGGTCTACCACTTTAGGCCCACAAGGTTGCATTTGAATGATAAATTCATTGTTTTTATGCTCTAAATTGTCCCCATAGTCAACAACAGTCTCAACAATGTTTAAAAGTCCAAAGTTCATAGTCTTGTCTGAGATTTGTGCAATCTCTTAATTGTAATCCCCTATAAAATAAAAACAAAACAAATCATATGCACAAGGTATACATTGCTGTGACTGAAAACCAGCTGGGCAAATTCTAAACTCTATCTTCATGTGTGTTGTCAAAATGTTCTTCAGCTCTTCAACTCCCGTCAGCTTTGTTGACTGCAACACATTTCTTTCTCTTGGGTTGGTTCCTCTCCCTGTCAGCAGCTCTCTTCAGCAGGTATCCCATGGCTCTGGCATCTCAAATCTCTTGGGGTCTACAAGGCAACCCAGGCTTCCCCTTCGCAGCTTCACACAATGGTCTCCCTGGGCCACCACGCAGGGAAACCCTGCTACATACCTGGCCTCAGTAGCTTTACTCAGTTGTGGGGGGAGATTCTGTAACCTTTTTCATCTATTGACTCTAAAGCCAGAACCGTGTGGCTGAAGCTGCCAAGTTCTACTTGCTGGGGCTGGAACATGGAGCCCTTGTTCAATTACATCTTCACCAGCTTTCTGGGGTTTGTGGTTCCCTTCACAAAGTGCTCTGGAAATGCTTATGGAGATTGCTCTGTAGATCAGGCTGCCCTTGAACTTGGAGATCTTCATGCCTCTGACTTCTGAGTGGTAGGATTAAAATCAAGTAAAGCCATGCCTGGACCTAAGCTTTTCTTTAATTCTTCACAAGATGGAAGTTTAGCTGGGTGGGATCTTGCCTTGATGTTACCACTCCCTTAATTCCATTTAATATCTTCAGTCTGTCCATCTCCTTGAACACTGGATTTAGCTCCATTCCATATCCTGGTGCCCCTTTGTACCATACATTTTGTATTTTTCCTTGCTCAGCTTGCTTTATCTCATCAAAATGTTCTTCATAAGAGTGAACCACATGACAGAGTCTATACTAGAGTGTTTTGAGATTTTCTTTGCCAATTCTATTGAATTAAATCTCTTTAGCCTTAGGAAGACTCTTTAGACAAGGACAAAAAGCAACCACATGTTTCACCAAAATATGATGATAATCTCTAGGCAACAGACTAAAATTCTTCTGAAACCTCTTGAGCCAGGCCCCTACCGTTCAAATCGCCTATCTTCCGTGTTCCTGCTAGGATGGCCCATTAAGACCCACATATAGCATTCCATTGCTTTCTAAATGCAAAGTCCCCAAGTCCCCAAATCCACTTTCCTCCAAACAAAAAAGCATGGTCAGGTCTATTACAGCAGTACCCCACTCTTGGTACCAGATTCTGTCTTAGGGTTTTATTGCTGTGAAGAGACAACATGACCACAGCAGCTCTTATAAAGGAAAACATTTAGTTGGGACTGGCCTACAGTTTCAGGGGTGTAGTCTACTATAATGGTGGATGATATGGCAGTGTGCAGGTAGACATAGTGCTGGAGAAGGAGCTGAGAGTTCTGCATCTTGATCAGCAGGCAGCAGAAGAGGACTGTGTTATACTGGACATAGTTGTGAGTCAGAATGTGACTTTAAGCACTTGTATCCACAAAGCCTACCTCTACAGTGACACACACACTCCAACAAGGCCACACCTACTAACAGTGCCACTCTGTAACATGCAAACATGTGAGTCTTGGGGGTGGGGTGGGGTTATAACTATTCAAACCACCACAGACATAATAAAACGTACCCTATAATAAAAATATATACTATAATGTAAGTGGCATATTATAACGTTGAATTCTTACCATAAGATTTGTGTGGCCAGGATTCAGGTTCAAGCCCGGGGTTTGATCCCCAGCACTGAACTATCTCCTGCTTTGATCTATGGTTTTGTTGTTGTAAAGATCTATCTATCTACTTATTTACTTATTTTTGAGGCAGGGTTTTTCTTTGTAACACTGGTTGTCCTAGAACTCACAGAGATCCTCCTAGGTTCTGTCTCCCAAGTGCTGGGATTAAAGATGTGTGCCACGATGGTCCGGCATAAAGATTTAATATTAATTATGTTATGCATTGTGTCTATGTGTGCATTTGTGTTCATACATACGAGTACCCCCAGAGGCTAGAGGTGTTAGATCCCTAAGTGTTTATAAACCTCCCAACATAAGTGCTGGGAACCACACTCAAGTCCTCTGTAAGATCCGTAAGAGTTCTTAACTGCTATCAGTCTTTCCAACCTGTTTTTGCTTGCTTGCTTGTTTTGAGACAGAACTCACAGCAATCCTACTTCAGCCTTCCTGTGCTGAGATTATAAACATGAACCACCATGCATAGCTGTAGTCTATATAACTATTATCTTATACTATATAAATTGTATACATATATTGTCCTTGTTACTGTTCTGTTGCTGTGAAGAGAAACTATTTAATTGGGGACTTGCTTACAATTTCAGGTTTAGTTCATTATGGTGAGGAGCGTGGCAGCTCGAAATAGTTGAGAGCTATATTTTGATCCATGGAAGTGGGGAAGGGATTGAGAGAGATTGAGATTGGACCTAGCGTGGGCTTTTGAAAACTCAAAGCCAGCTGGACAGTGGTGGCTAAAGCCTTTAATCCCAGAGGCCCTCAGATCTCTTGAGTTCAAAGCCAGCCTGGTCTGTAGAGCAAGTTCCAGGACAGCCAGGGCTACACAGAGAAACCCTGTCTCAGAAAAAAAAAAAAAAAGAAAAGAAAAGAAAGGAAAACAAAAAAGGAAACTCAAAGCCCGCTCTCAGTGATACATTTCCTTCAACAATGCCATATCTTCTCAAGCAAGGCCTAATCCTTTCAAATAGTGCCAATAGGGACCAAGCATTCTACTATATGAACCTCTGGGGGCCATTCTCATTCAGACCACCACATATATCCTGTGCTACTCCATCTCAGTGGCCATTTCCCAAATTAAAGACAACCAAAACAATTGTAAATTTAGAATAAATACAGAAACCCAGGATAGTTTAGAAGGGTATTTGTCGATTTAATGAAATTATCATAACACTCATAACTTATCAGATGTTGGAAAATGACATTCCAGCCACTCTTAAGACCAACAGATAAGGAAAGAGGTTGGACAGAGTTGGTACGCACCTTCAGTCCCAGCACGTGGGAGGCTGAGGCAGACATTGTCTTAAGCAAACAGAAATCAGAAAACCAGAAGGCATCTTCCAGAGGGAATGGAAGTAACCTGTCTAAAGTGCAGACTTGTACTTAGGTCCTGTCTGTTTTCAGGGTACTCACTGTTTGGATCTTTTACCTCTTTGTTTGGGGATTATTTTAAAATTAATGTTTTAAAAGATTTGATTTTATTATTTTTATTTATATGTTTATATGAATGTGTGTGTATCCATCAAAACCAGAAGAGGGGCTTAAATTTCCTAGAGTTGGAGTTACAGACCATTGTAAGCCACGTGACATAAGTACTGGCAACTGAGCTCTGCAAAAGTTTGAGGATACACAGTAGGATCTTGTCTAAAATAAAAAAGACCCCATAAGTTACTCAGGAGTCTGAAAGATGTGGCATGTGTATATATTAAGTGACTAAACTGACTTTCTTGGGGGGTAGATGACATGGTCTAGCAGGTTAAGGTGACAGTGGACCTCACGTAGTTAAAAGAACCAGCTACAGTAGGTTGTCCTTCATGTATGCCTCCTCTCCCTTGAATACTAAATTATTAAAAGATGACATTTGAGCAGTTAATTTTTAAGAGGCAAGACCAAAGAAAACTCAACAGGTAAAGTGTTTGCCTATCAGAGAAAGTGGCTTAGGCTGATAAAAGTAGGAGAAGATGCTGCCTTTTCTCCTGGGACACAACTATGACTTGCTACCAAGTATTTAAATTTGATTCTCTCTGTAGATTGCTGCTAAAATCGATTCAATTCCTCACTTGAATAATTCCACACCCCTGGTGGACCCCTCAGTGTACGGATATGGAGTACAGAAGCGGCCCTTGGATGATGGAGGTAAGCTGCTGTAAACGACTCTCCTTTCTGATGGCAGTGAACCTGCCAGTTATTTCGAGTCTGTGTCAGCCATTTCTGAGCAGCTCTCCAGCATCTCATTCTTAAGAGGACTGGTGACGGGGGATGTAGTTAGGATGATTTCTCTTAGCAATTGGCTGGCATTTGAGTTCCTATTTGCCTTGATAATAGAAGAATTTTTTCAGCTGGGCTCCACGATAAAGACTTGGCCTCAGCGTCCACTTGGCAGTAATTTGACCCATTTGAGAATTGTGTTTGATGTAGTTCTCAGTCTTTCTGGTACTTGCACAGGAATTGAAGTTACTACTTCTGTGAAATACTGAGATTTGGTGTAGGTCCTGAGGAAACTGTGGTTGGCTTGACCTGTAAGACAGGAAGGAGTGGTGGCCTCTCCAGTCTGCCAGTCTTCACCATCCCCATTTGTGTCTGGCTTGGGTTTATTTTTTAATTTTCTAAAAATCAGCATGTGCTATTTGTATGCACTGCTGGATTCCATGATGACATTTTTAGGTGTACACGTTACCTACCTTGACCATATTCCCTTCCATTTCCCTCTCCCATTTCTGATCCATTACCTTTCCTAATAGTTCCCGTTTACTTTTATGTCTGACAGGCACTTTCCTGTCAGGCACTAATCCATTTTAATTTATTCATTTATTAGTTTGTTGGTTTATATTTCCAACTCCATCTCTGAAGGAATTTGAGGACCCTGAGAGTATCTGTCACCAGTGCTCCAGCCCTGGTCACTCAGTCACAGGTATTTATTTGCTTTGTCCTTTCCGCTGAGGAACACACTGAGGGTTGGTGAATTCTAGTAACATACTGGTTTGTATACAGCTGGTTAGACAATGTCTTCTCAGCTTGCCTTTTTGTTGATCTGTATACGTAGCCAGTTGTGTGTAGATACTTCTGTGATAATGATGTATTGTTAAGTGGAACCCCACTTAACCCCACCAAGGTTTAGAACATTGCATTGTATTGTGTAATCTCCTTTTCAAAAGAATACATGTTTTTGGTTTTGTTTTAAAGATCTGTGTGTGTGTGTGTGTGGGTGGCGGGGGGGGGGGGTGTTTTCTCTTCATGTACATATGCACACCAGAAGAGGGCACTGGATCTTATAGATGACTTTAGTTTTAGATCATTGTGAGCCACCATGTAGATGCTAGGAGTTGAACTCCAGACCTCTAGAAGAGCAGCCAGTGCTCTTAACCACTGAGCCATCTCTCCAGCCCGAGTGCATAATTTTTGTTTGTTTTGAGACAGTTTGTTTGTTCTGTCCTGGCTAGCCTGGAACTCACTATGTAGAGTAGGCTGGCCTCAAACTTAGAGATCCCCCTGCCTCAGCCTCCCCAGTGCTGGGATTAAAGGCATGAGATTTATTGATATGCTGACTTCATTGGGGGGGGGTTGTTTTGTTTTGTTTTAAGAATAATTGGATACTGAGTATAAGGGACAACACTTTTGAGAGTGAAATTTCAACCCCTGGCAGTGGTGGTGCAAGCCTTTGATCCCAGCACTTGGGAAGTAGAGGCAGATGGATTTCTGAGTTCAAGGCCAGCCTGGTGTACAGAGTGAGTTCTAGGACAGCCAGGGCTACACAGAGAAACCCTGTCTGGGGGCGGCTGGAGAGATGGCTCAGGGTTAAGAGCACTGACTGCTCTTCTGAAGGTCCTGAGTTCAAATCCCAGCAACCATATGGTGGCTCACAACCATCTATAATGAGATCTGGCGCTCTTCTGGTGTGTCTGAAGACAGCTACAGTGTACTTACATATAATAAATAAATCTTTCAAAAAAAAGAGAGAGAGAGAGAGTGGAATTTCTCATCTGTGTAAAAAACTGATGTTGAGCTATAGAGATAGCTCAGCACCTGATGACCTGAGGTCAGTCCATAGAAGGAGAAACCTGACTCCCACAAATTGCCCTGAGCTCCACAGTGCATCTGTGCACATTTGCGTGCACAAATGCATACAAAATACATTAAAGACACACACAAAACTTTGCGCTCTTACATAGAAGTCCACCTCAAGGTTGTCCAAACTCAAGTAACCATTTTTAAATTGGTGCTGCTAAGTGCACCTTATGGTCTCCCTGTTTTTGTTGAGTAATTTCTTAGACCTAGGATGGGTAAGTGTGTTCAGGGTGGTTCTGCCCAAGTGAAGAGTGACTCAGAGGAACCTCTCTCCCTTTCCAGGGCTTTGCGCTTTGTTCCTGTGGGATGTCAATATAAAACAAAATGGAGTTGTATGGCTCTAAGCACAGATCTTCTTAATGGACACTATCTCTCTGGTCCAGTATTCCTAGAAATCATGATCTATCATGTTACAGCTTTCCCAGTTCTGTCTGGCAATTCAGCCTGTGAAATTAAATTATGAAAAGAGGACAGTGGTGTTTTTTGCATAGGGGATACCTAAATATTTGCTAGTGAAACCCTCTGGCACTTTTAAGATGCTTTTTCTCTTATCTGAAAGAAATCAGTAAATGTTTTAAATTTATCAATAAAAAGCACTGAGTGAGTGACAGGCAGATATGAGTGATTCAGAATCACAAAGGAAGACCAGAATCTCAAGTCCTTGTTATAATGCATCTTTTTCACTTCTTTTGTTTGTTTGTTTGGCTTGGTTTTTTGAGGTGGGTTGTCAGTGTGTATCCCTGACTGTCCTGGAACTCACTTTGTAGAACACACAGAAATCCTCCTGCCTTTGTTTCCTGAGTGCTGGGATTAAAGCCAAGCGCTACCACCTTGCCTGGCTTACTTTTCTTTTGAGAGAGGGTATCATATGCTGGCCTCCAAATTGCTATACAAGCAAGGATAAACTCACTCCTGTCCTGCTTCTCTGCTTCCCAAGTACCGGGGTTGTAAGCATACACTGCCATGCCTGCCTTGTGCCTCTCTGTGATAATGCACTTTCTGTATCTGCCTGGTGAATAGGTCTTTGAGGACAGACCACACGTGTAGCTTCCTTTGGCTTCCTTTTCACAGTGTGCTTTCTTAGTAAGTAAGCACTCGACTGCATCCTTCTGGGTCTCCCATATCTCTTGTCTTATAACAACCAGCTGTACCCTTGGTGGTCTGCTTTGTGTGTCACAGTTTGATCAAATAAACCCTTTGTTAGATAACTTACAAAAATTACTTTTCTCCAGGTGTGAACTTGGGTTTTTGTTGAGCTGAGCAAGAACACTGGAAATTGGGATCTTCCTTGGCCTCAGCTCTATCTTCTTATTCCCTGGCCACTGGGAATAAGGTCACTATGCCTGATCTGGGGAGCTCTCTCCTGTGTAGAAGAGGTGGGAGAGGGAGGGAGGGAAAGAGAGAGAGCACTAAACATATGTAGGGCAGGGCAGTCAGGAGAAACGTCCCGATCAAAAAACAAATTAGTACACTCTGGGGACTTGCAGTTGTAAGCACTCTCTGAGATGGCTTTTTTTTTAAAATGTACATTAGTGTTTTACATGTATATCTATGAGGATGTCAGATCCCCTGGAACTAGAGTTACAGATAGTTGTAAGTTATCATATGGGTGCTGGGAATTGAACCTGGGTCCTTTGGAAGAGCAGCTAGTGCTCTTAACTTCCGAGCCATCCTTCCAGCTGATGAGATGGCTTCTTAAGCCTGGTTGGTCCTCCAGTAAGTTGTCAGCTCAACTCACCGGGTCTTTCTCAGCGCTCTTCCCCAGTCTTAGTCTTTTTGAGGCAGAGGTGGGAATCAGGCACACGTAGCTCCAGCAGTCACACATACATCACACTTTATTGTATTTGTGGTGCTTCTTTTACCTACTGAGCCAGCTAGCTTAACTGTGGTCTGAAACTCTCAAACCCTTCACTTCTGAATGCTGTTACCGCATGTTCTCCAGCATTGGGAACACATCTTTGGCATTCTGTTGATTCAGAAATCCCTGCTCTTAACTTCAGTGCCTTTCCTGTCAAACTTTTGTACATGCTGCAGCTATAGCCTCTCCCAGGAGCTGTCTAGCTTATTAGGCTTCTCTCCTAAGCCCCAGACAGGTCCGGCTCTTCCTGAGCTGGCTATCAGCCTCTGTCTCTGCAGCAGCAGCCTGCTCACTGGCCACTTCTCTGCTCTGCCTGACTGGTCCCCAGCTCAGCTGGTGCTCTCCTGTTTGGTGTTAGGTTCAAGGTTGGCGTGACCTCCTTCTAGAAACAGACGTCATCCCTTGTTAGCATTGGAGAGCTGGATGGGTTGTAGCTAATGATACCTCTCTATCATGAGATTATCTATGAGGGGCGTATCAAGACATTTTTAAGGGCTGAGACTGTAGCTCAGTAGTAGAGCTAGACTGAGGCCCTGGACTCAGATCCCTAGCACTGCCACAAAAAAGAAAGGAAGTGCTTTTACTTTTAAAAATATCACTCCCGAGTAAGTTAAATCCTGTGTCCATCAGAACTAGTTAGTATATACATTAAAACACACAGTGTAAGCCTTCACTATGCAGCACATGGGTTCATACAAAAGCTGGGTGCTGTGGTGGTGCTAACTCACTGTTACTCTGTTGTTTCTTGGGTCAGGCCTTGGCTTTAAGGGTGCACTGGGAAAGGGGTGCAGGTTTTTATTCATCCTTGACCCTGTAGTCGAGTTAGTCCCCACTGGATTCTTAAGCATCCGAATGACCCGATGTGATGGATGAGGAAGAACAGTTTCTATTACAGGATGGAGGTGCAGCTGAGTGGTCATACACTGGTGTACAGGATAAGCAGTAGAGCCCATGCAGCTTGGATGAATGTTCAGTGTCCTGTGCCTAGAAGGCTGCTAATGACAGCATCTCCCTGGGAGATAATGGGAAAGCAGGGGTGGCAGGGTACCTCATGTAGCTGCCGCCGCCGGTCTTGTCTGCTCATGAACAAGCAGGAGTAACACTGAAACAAACTTGAACTCACACTTTTTGATGATAACTTCAACTCCTGATGGAGCTTCCGCTCCTCTGAACTGATGGGCTAACTGGCATATTCCTAACTCATTTTCACTTTGTTTGTTTGTTTGTTTGAAAATTGCAGACCAGTTTATTCCAGTCTGAGAGAACTGCAGGGCATGTAGGTTGTAACTCTCAGCTGCTAGGAGGAAGATGTGGCAGAGGAAGAGAGCGCTGTGCCTTTTTAGTTAGGACTCAGAAGAAACTCACAAGTTGTATGGGGGTGTGAGAGGTGTCTTTGGAAAAAGAATAAGAAACCCGAGGGTAGGACAAGCATGCTTAGGATTTGGTCAGGATCCAAAGAAGGGATTGAGGGCTGGGCAGAACGTACACTTGTTGAATTAGGACTCAGGAAAGAAGGCAGGCTCAGTAGTGAGGAACTATGAAGCAGTTGCCTGTTCTCTCTTTGTTGAGAGTGTCACCAAATACACCAGGCAGACCTGGGACCCTCAGTTCTCCTGTCTTCACTTCCCTTTTCTCAGTTCTCAGAAATAAGTAATTGGAGGCCAGGCATGGTGGCATACACCTTTAATCTCAGCGCTAGGGAGACAGACAGACAGATCTCTGAGTTCAAGATCTGCCTGGTTTGCACAGTGAGTTCCAGGACAGCCAGGACTATAGAGAGAGACCTTGTCTCAAAAATATAAGACAAACAAACAAAAAGTAATTGGCAAAATCAGTAACAAATTACTTGCCCAAAACCTTTCAGCTGGGTTCAGCAAAGGAGTGCTGGCCTGGGACAGGAGTTGGCCTTTGTGTCCCCTTAACCACCTGGGTATCACGGACCTTAACTAAGACTGGGAAAGGGCTGGTTATAATCAGAAGACAGCCAACAGCCAACGGGAGGCCACAGGGAGGAATGCTGAGACTCTGAGGAGGGCTGAGCGGGAAAGCAGCTGCTGTGAGAGCAGGAGGACCTGGCATCTGGGCCCCACTTTGAACAGTGTCTAGTCCTAGCACTCCCCAGGAGCACGAAGGCCTGTTAGCTAGAGTTTACGGCGTATACTCCAGTGCTGACCTCAAGTTCTCTTCTGAACCTCCATGAAGCCCCCACTGCATATAAAGGTGCTCTTGCACATAGGCAGACTTAGAACAAAAACTGAGGAGGAAATTGGTTTTGGTTTTGCTGAGCATAAAAGTCCTGCCATTTCTCTTCCTGGTGGGGCTGCAATCTGGAATCTGCCCAAAGCACCTGGGGTAGGGGAAGGGACAGATGATTATTATTAAAGTTGTTGCTTGTTATAAATTAGGGTTATTATCTAGTGATACTTTGTTAGCATTTTTCTTTGCAGAAAAAAAACCAAGGAAAGGGTATGCTTGGTACCATACTTTTTTTTTTTTAATTATTGCTGAAACTAGTAGGGTGTTGCTTTCCTCAGAAAGAACTTACATTGTCAGCTACCTCATGTCTGAGAAGTTGATTTCCCCTCAGCATCCCAGGCAGATTCCATTGTGTAGTGTTCAGGGTCAATGAGAATCACCCTGTGTGAGCTAGTGTGCTGGAATTAGCTAGGGGAACTCAGAAAGTGAGATAGTAATGTCCTCCGTGCCTCTTTACCATGATCCTCCCTACCAGGAGGGCAGAGGAGAAAACAGAGCATGTCATTTGTACATACAGTGCCCAACATCCTTTCTCACTGCTGCTTTCGTTTTTAGGCGCCCAGTAAGATAGATGCATGAAATCACACTTGTAGTTCTGTGTTATGCTTGCATGGAGAAGGGTAAGATTTTGGGCTTCTCAGCTTCCCTGAGGTTGGTGGAATCTGGTATTCTCCTTTGGTGCCATGGCCCTTGAAGCCTGTGTATCTGGGAGTAATGGTGTGTGTAGGTTGGTTCTAGTGTTTGTGAGCGCCTCCACGTATCATGTGTGAGACCCATGACATGTACCTTGCCAACAAAAAGGAATTTCAGTTGTGAGCCCCAGCTGTCGTTGAGTGCTGTTTAAACAGAAGCCCTGGAATATTCCACTGAGTCCTACACCGTCCTTTGTTGCCATGGCTTCTCTGTCATAACTGAAGATCATCAGCCTGTGCTGTCTCTGAGCCAGGGGCCTGCAGTCTGCCATGTAGCTCTCAGGGCCTTATTCACTTGTTTAGTTCTTCTGTATTCAGTGGACTCTTCACCCTCTAGTAGAAGGATTCTGATGGAAATTGGGAAACTAAACTTTTGAGACAGGGAGGGCTCTTATAGCCCAGGCTGCCCTTGAAATCTGTGTATATGTAACTGAGGCTGGTTCAGCCGTTGTTGTTGTTGTTGTTGTTGTTGGCGGCGGTGGTGGTGGTGGTGGTGGTTTTTCCAGACAGGGTTTCTCTGTGTAGCCCTGGCTGTCCTGGAACTCACTCTGTAGACCAGACTGGCCTCAAACTCAGAAATCCGCCTGCCTCTGCCTCCCAAGTGCTGGGATTAAAGGCGTGCGCCACCACTGCCCGGTATAGCTCAGCCTTGTGTGCTAGAATTACAGGGGTAGAACAGCTATGCGACCCCACAAGCCTTTGCCCCTTTCTTTGGTGTGTTGTTTTGTCCTCTTTAGTAGACAGTTCTTGGGCAAAGTTCATGATAGGGACTCCTTTCCTAACCTGGAGAGTGTCCAGGTTTCATGCAAATGGGAATCCAGCCCTGGGTAAGAGCAAAGAAAGTTCTAAGAGTCAATTAAAAACAACTCTACCCCTGAGATAAGCGACTACCAGTGTACAGTGTCTGCTTTGGCTGCAGACCATCATCTTGCTATTGATCCAGATGGAATATGGTGGTTTATTTTTTTCCTGGATCGATAGCTTCAGTGAACTCTGTAGTTTACTTTTTACTGTATTGTTTCTCTGCATTTTCTCCTTTCGGAGTATCAGGGTCTGGTTTGCTTTCCTTTGTTTCTTTATGGTCCTCCAGTGTCCAGAAGATGGCGGGGTAACTGGACAGGAAGCAGCAGCTCTTACGCCTTCACTTTTTTCAGACATTGGTGTGATTGACACTTTGCTGCTCTCCCCAGAGACATACTTTTGAATGCTCTTTTAGCATCTCGAAAGATCCATTCAGTTCCTTACTATTGGTTTGGGTTTATAATCTCCCTTTGTCTGCTGACTATATTTCTTGAACTGCATTTTCCAGAAGAGAAATAGCACAGAACCATTTCTGCTGATGGCTGGTAAAGGAGGGGCACATCAATAGCTGAGAGACAGAAACTAGATCAGGGAGCCTGACAGAGCCACTCTGGAAATGTGATTGCAGAGTGTTCTGATAGTGAGAGGCTGTTGCCACTTAACTCTGTGAGATGGACTAGAGAAGCTGATGCAGGAGTGCGGAGCCTGGTCTCTGTACTGTTCCGGGTGGGCTAGGGATGACAGAACAGGGACATATGTGCATGTTCTTAGTAACTACAGCTGCCTTGGAGCAGTCCTCAGCAGTGCTTCCACTGAGGTAAATCTGCTCATTTGATTTTAAAAGAGCAGGAAGGTCCCAAGTAACTGCGTTGGGTTTGGATGCAGGAGGGAGAGGGCAGGATTTAGACCGACAGGCTCTCAGCATGTGGACATACAGATCAATTTCTTATCCTTCGTTCAGCTGGACACTGGGTTAGAGACTGTTGAGCAAGATGTCCCCTCCTGTTTCATATCACATAACGCATTCATTTCAGCCACTGAGCCTAAATTACTGTTTGCTTTCTTTCTGCCTCCCTCCCACCCCTGAACAGTAAGAATGCGGGTAAGGATGGAGTTAGTTTATCCGTGCTAATGCTTTGATTTTTCTTTTCTCTTTCTCTTTGCCACAGTAGGTAACCAGTTAGGGGCCTTGGTACATCAAAGGTAAGCAGTGGGTTATGTTTTATTATTTATTGATCATTTCTAATTGTTTATTGATCCACCATCTGCACTGGAGTGTTAGCAAGTCAGAGGTTGGAAGTGTGGGAAGCCAGGGGCTAGATTTTCTTAAGACCCATGGTTTCTGCCAGCTCTCTCCAGAACAGTGCAGGCCAGAGGAACAGACTGATCCGAGGCACTAAACCAGCCCCCGTTGAGCCTCAAGAGACTTTCACAATGGAGGAGTTGCTCTCTTCCACTGTAGATTAAATTTGAAAGGAGGGACTGCATTGTCCTGCTGGTTCTGTGAATCTCCTAGTGCCTCAGATCTTCAGCCTCCTCACAGGAGAAGAATGCAGTTCTTGGTTGAACAGAGTGTACGGGCTACGGAAGCAGGATATGCCTGGGATTGAGGATTTGTTGGGAGAATCTTGGCTAAGTGCATAGTTTCTTCCCAGCTTCTCTTTCCCCCATAGCCCTCCATTAAGTTGAGGATTTAAATACAAAGACTGTAGGCTTTAAAAAGGCCCATCTATAAGATAAGAGTATCTGGTCATAGCATCATCCGCAGGAAGGGGGAAAGTGCTCAGGGGACTGTAGCGTTTCTCTTCTGCAGAGACTGTTAACTGTCAGTTAGTGTCCTTAATTTGCACTGCAAGTGACATAGCTCTGCCCTCCCTGTTATATATAAAATGCTGTGGGTCTGTTAACATCACCAGCAGTCAGTTAAGTGGAAGGTTTAGCCTGATTTTCTTGTTTCATTGTTTCATTTGTTTAATGAGTTAAAATAACTTATGTGAGACTGTTAGTATGAAATGCTGATAAGCAGTTCCTGTTGACCTGTAATTAGCATGTAACTTTTCCTGGGTGCCTATTCTGGGTGCCTTAGACTAGTTTCTGCCTTTCCTTCAGGATAGAGCCTTTGAGCTGGGTGTGGTATCATATGACTTTATCAATGCACTTGTGAGGCATAGATGGAATGTTTGAGACCAAGGCTAGCCTGGTCTACATAGGAAGTCCCTGGCCAACCAGAGGTATATAGAGGAGGGTTGGAAGGGAGCTAGAGATTGAGGTTGAGAGCCCTGTGGGATTCTCCATTGTGTATGTTGTTGTTTTAGGGGTCTTGTTGGGATTGGTTTTATTCTCAGTGCTGGTGATGACTTGGGACCATCAGCAAGCATGCTATGCAGTCACCTCACATGGGGCTGACCAGTCCTGACATTACCCATTCATAAGCAGACCCAGTTCTCGGCCTCATGTACAGGATGCTGAGCCCCTGACAGCTGTGCTGAGGCACATCCAGGCAGGCCTGGCCTCTGTTGGGCCTTGAGGGCTGGTGGGTGCCAGGTATTGGCCCTGTTAGAATTGTGTGAATGATTGCTTGTATTGCTCCAGACGGGGAGAGAAGTGGGGAAAGATCCCTGTGTGCAGGCTGAGGACAACTGGCATGGTGATGTGGTGGCAGGGCTATTTATGCTGTTGAATTTCTTGTAAGTGCTGCACTCCCCTGAAAATGGACTGTATTCGATCCTTTCCATGATGGGTAAAAATCCAGCTGTGTGAGAGAGGCTTAAAAATGTATGCTTTTTTTTTTAAGTTTTTTTTTGTTTTGTTTTTTGATTTTTTTTTTTCTTTTAAGACTACTTGTATTTAGCATCCCCTGAGGTAAATGTTTAGATTTAATTGCTTTCTGTGGTGTTGGGCAATTGGATATTGTCCACAATACACTGCATGCTACATTTCAAAGTTTGTTTGAAAGAGCCGATGGAGTCTCTTTTTGTTGTTGTTGTTGTTTTTTGAAGGCACCTGATGGACAGGATAGTATTTAACAGAAATCTCTCTCTCACAGCATGAGTGAGGCAATTGTGCTGTCCTGGCTCACACTGATTGGGTTCTGCAGGGTGCTGGCTTTCCTGGGCACAGACTATCTTAAAAGACATAGATATATTGGAGGGAGGCCAGGAAACAGATCAGGAAATCAAAAACGTTGACTCAGTTTTATCTAGAGCTCATACCTCAATAAATGTCTTGAAGCTCTTTTCATACCCCAGCCGATCATTGCCTGTCTCAGGCTTGATGACCCATCTGTTAGTGCTGCCACTAACACAGCCTTCTGTAGAGCAGGTAGCTAGGGAAGAAGTTGGTTTAAGCATCTGGATGTTTCTTTTTTGGCCAGAGATGGGAGGCTTTGGGGTTCCCAAGGAATGCTTGACCAAAGGGGCCCCAAAGTGACATTCTCTGGGTGCGTGGGAAGGGCCAAATCAGCAAGCATGATTGATTTAAACTTTGATCTTGGGGATTTAAGGTGGTTGCAGAAGTTTGAATTCTTTCACTAAAAACTTTCTTTGTTTTTAGGGCAGTAATAACAGAAGAATTCAAAGTGCCTGATAAAATGGTTGGATTTAGTAAGTATCTGGATTGCCTTTTCCCTTAACTCCTGTCTGTTATAATCTCTTATGAGCATGTCATCTGTGGTAGCATGCTAGGGGGACTGTTGCAGGCATTGCGGTCAGTATCATCAGAAGTACCTGGCCACCCAGCTCTGCTTGCCACAGCTGAAGTAGTTCCCTGCTATGTGTCACATGCAGAGTCTGTTGCTGTAATGCCTGTGAGCTGAGAGGGCTCCCCAGAGGCTGGCTGAGAGTGAGCTGTGAGCGGAGCGTAAATGTTTGCTGAGTTAGATAAGCTATCCGTGTATGCTTACGTGTGAAGGGAGGCACATTCTGACCCTGCTCATTTCATTGCAGTTATTGGCAGGGGAGGTGAGCAGATTTCACGAATTCAAGCAGAATCTGGGTGCAAAATTCAGATTGCCTCAGGTAAGAGCTACTTTTCTCATAGGTTCGTTTAGTAGAAATCAGTGTTCCACAGCAGTTTCCGGAATCTGTGTCTTTGCTTTTGGTTAGAGCTAGGGTAAGTATGTGTGGTTGCTGTCTGGTGTGCACCTCTGGAATTGGACCCTACCTGAGCACCAAAGCAAAAGCCAGCCTGGAGATGAGGTTCACACTGGCCTTCTAGGGCAACACTAAACTCTGTGGCCAGTGTGACCTCTTCCTAACACCTGCTGGCTGGGCTAAGACCTATGTTTTCTGCACCAGAATGTGATGTCAGGCATAGTGGGGCCTGCACCCATCTTCCCTCCCTGTACAAGACCATCCTTCCACTTTGTGGGGAGGACAGTAGACTCCTAGCTGAGTGGGGGTTAGACACCTTTCTGGACTCCTCAGACATTCTTTCAGTTTTAACCACTTGACGTTGAAAGACACTGATTAAAGAACAGTTTTATTTTGCTTGTAGTTTTATTATGTCATCTCAGTGTGTCTTCTTTCCATTTGAGAGGAGGGGTCTGGAGACATTCCTGTAGAGAACATTAGTCATTTATACGATGCTCACTTCAGTGTCTTGAAAGCAATAATGGCTGTTAGCTATTTGTCTTGAGGATTTTGTTTGTTCATTTTTATAGTGCCAGGGAGTGAAAACAGCCTCACATACATAGGCTAGGCAAACGTTAGTTCCTCTTTCAGTGGTTTGAGAAAAGATTTTTAAGGAGTTTTTAGAGTCAGTTTAAAACATATGGGTGTTGGAAACAAAGGGTTTTCTCTCATTTTTCTCAAATGACCCAGGAACTAGTGGCACATCCCTGCTGCCGGTTTCTTGGGATATGGACACAATAAATGCTATAATCCTGACGTGTTTATGAAGTCCTTAAGTACACCTCAGAGCAGTCTGCAAGCTGGTGACTCAGGAACTGCTCCGCACACAGAGTGAGGGAAGTGTGATGGAGTGACTGGGCACTAAGGAGCCTCTGGGCAAGTCAGTGAGTGGGACTTGGTAATTAGGACCGACGCACAGAGCTCTGCTGTGTCCTGCTGGCTCCCTTGTGGGACTCAGTCTCTAGGTTGAGAACTAAAGTTCTGTCCCCCAGCAAAGCTAACTGGTCTTTTTGGGAGACTGTTCTTCTGTGGGGGTGGTGTAGGAACCAGCCCCAGAGAGACAATCTACACACAGAGGCAAAGGCACACGGCTGCCTGATGCCCACCAACACACCTCATCTTCTTGATTCTTCTTATAGAGAGTTCTGGGATTCCAGAGAGGCCCTGTGTACTTACCGGAACCCCAGAAAGTATTGAGTAAGTTTGTTTTATTTACTTTTTCCTTTCACTTCTTCTTCCTCTTCCCCAAGTGAGGAGAAATGGAAGGGCAAAACTGTTGCTGCAGACTGTCCACCTGTACTGAGTCCGCCCACAGCGCACCTCCAGTAGGAGAGAGGCCTGGGAGGTTCCCACACCAGGAGAGCTCTTCTGTTACCTCAGACACATGAGCTTAGAATACCTCCTAGCTGTCATGGCCTCTCCATAAATCAGGGGCTGAGCAGTGGACATTCATCCTGGCTAAGCACACTAATCAGCAACCTCCTTGTTAACACCTCCCATACCTGAACAGACCTGGGGATTTGAACAGAGCAGAAGATTTGATCACTTTGTGAGCTTCAAAAAACTGGGTTTGTTTGTTTTTTTTAATTGGCCTTTTTCCTGGGCCAGTTAATCTGCTTACCCTTCTGATATTTGTGAACCAAGCGAATCCACTCTCTGTGGCCTTTGCTCCACTCACAGAACCCTGTGAACCAGCCAGCAAGGTGCCTTAGCTTTGGAGGCTGTTGGCAAGAGCCGTGATAATTTGTCTTGATTTCCTGTCCTGATACATGCTCGCTCAGAGCCCTATACCAGACACAAAGCTCATAACCCAAGTACCTCCTGGGGAGCAGGACTGCGGGCTGGGGTGGCTCACGTTCCCTTCAGTCTGTACAGTAGTGTTTGGAGGGGACAGGGAAGCTTCGATTATGTCTAGCTCAATAGGTAGGGTTGTTTTATTGTTTCCATTTCTCGGGGAGCCTAGATGGGTTTAAATTCTCTTGTTCTGTTGTAACATTGCAAGCAATGAACCAGAATAAATACCACTGGCAGGTGTGCGTTATAGGGCAAGCTGGATGGTTTTGCTGGAGTCACAGCATTTTTTCCAGCACAGGTTAATCTAGTACACTAGCAAAATACTAAAAAGCTGCTGCAGCTAAGAGCCCATAAGATGATTCTGCACACAAAGGCTCAAGACTGCAAAAGACGGCTCGCCCTTCCTACTCCTCTAAACGCGCCGACTCTGTGTCTACCCAAGGAGCTCCAGCTTGAGAATAAGCTTGAGGAGGAATCTTTCTCCAGCATAGTCAGCCTGTCTGGTTGATGAATCTGTTTCTCTTAGATGAACAATAACAAAAACCTGTGATGACTTAAAGAATAAATTCTGCAAATAACAGCCAGGGAAGATTCTGGTGCAGAAAAGGAAACTGGCCCAACATGTGACATTGTAGGCTGGGTTGTTCTGTTGCCACATTGCAGAAGTGAAGACAGAGAGCAGGGCTATGAATGAAGCCCAAAGTCTCTATTGGGCTGCACCAGCCAGGTGCTCCCTGGAATACAGCTGCAGCAGGATACTGCCCCTCTTGTCCTGAACCACACTGGAGATACGGGCTGAGCTGGAAGTCCTAAAGCAGTGTTGCTGGCAACAGGGAGACATTGGAATTGAGAGGCTGAAGCGTGGCTACTAACCTTTGCTTTCTCCATTTCTCTCTCATCGCTCCTTCTCTCCCCGACCCTTGCTAACAAGTGTGCTGAGTGTCTTCTGTGAGGGTTGTCCTGGATGGGGGGACAGAGGTGGACAAAGGACAAAACAGAGTTGCTGACACTGCAAGTAGGAGGCAGGGCACTGTGCTGATGCAAGCAGGTGCAGAGGGCAGGCATGAGGGAGGGGATGGGGTCTGATGGTGGCCAGCTTCTGAGACTCCATGTGGAAATTAGTGCTGTGCTATGCTGTGTTGCTTTTGAATTGCAGTTCTGTAGCGTGGCGAATGGTTCAGACCTCCCAGTTTATGAGACAGGAACTGGAGCTGGATGGAGGGCTGCCTTGACTCCTTTGTGTTTTCCCTGGTACCATCTCCTTTCCCAGAACATCGTAAACATCCATTTAATGCTGGATCTTTTGTGATTTTTCTCCCTCCCAAAGACAAGCCAAACGGCTCCTGGGGCAGATTGTGGACAGATGTCGGAATGGGCCTGGCTTTCACAACGATATAGATGGCAACAGCACAATCCAGGAACTTCTTATCCCTGCGTCTAAAGTGGGGCTGGTCATCGGCAAAGGAGGGGAAACGATCAAGCAGTTGCAGGTGTGTGAGAACCATGTGGTGCTGAGCTGGGCTGGCCTTGTGTACTCGAGAGCCATGGCTCCCTCACGGACCTCTCCTCACATGCGGCACAATTCCTTCTTTTGACGGACATGTGCTGATACTAAGTGTGTGAGGCAGGAGAGACACCATGGGACAGCCTAGAGTCAGCCCTCCTGAAATCTGCTTCTTGTTAATATTGATCCGTGCTCTTAAATATGCTCGTTTAGACAGACTAGGGTCACATACCTGGAATTTCACACCTGGGCTGAGGACAGGAGGATCAGGAATTCAAGATCATAATAAGTTTGAGGGCATCCTTGGCTACATGAGACCCTGACTTGGGTGGGAGAGAGTTCATTAATAGCTAGATATAGTGGCATAGTCCTGGAGTCTTAGCACTTAGGAGGCTAAGGTGGGAAGATTGTATGTTAGGGACTAGCCTGGACTATATACAGCAAGACCCTATCTTAACAAACTGAGCAAACAACTTAAAAAATGTAGCTGTGGTGCAGGCCTTCCTCAACATTCCAGCAGCACTCAGGAAGCAGAAGCAGGTTCCAAGCTAACCTGGGCTACATTGAAAGACCTCAAGGTAAAAAAGCCTCAAACACTCATTACTTTCCAGGGACTCAAGGTACTTGTCTATAGGGAAGGGAAGGCCACACCGTAGTCAGCGCTGGACAGATACCTAGTCCCTAAATCCCATGAGTCACAGTGAAAGAGGCAGCTCTTAGTTGCAGAACCCTTTCTGAGGTACCCCTAATCAAGATGTTTGAAAGCTGGGGGGGGGTGTGCATGCATGCCTTTAATTCCAGCACTAAGGGAGGCAAAGGTAGGTGGATCTCTGAATTTGGGGCCACCCTGGTCTACAAAGCTATTTCCAGGACAGCCAGGATCACATAGATAAACCCTACCTGGAAAACAAAACAGAACAAGAAAAGACAGAATATTTGAGATTGAATATCTCCAGCTAAGGCAGTATATATGATCCCATTCCAAACAGCAGCCACACTAACCCAGGAATGGCTAGTAATACTCTTGGAGTTCAGTTCTGTTGAGTTCTAAACAGACTTCAGAACTGTGGGGCTTTCACAAGTGATGACCTGTGTGTCATACCTCGGGCCTCAGATTGTAGAAGGCCTTCCTACAACCTAGAGTAAATTGTAAAAGCTTAGGACTTAGTGTCACGGAACCCACATTTCACCAATTAGCTGTGATCCCCTGGGTAGTTTGGGATAGGGGTGGGGCAGCACTTGATTGCATGGTGGGCACGGGTTGTCATTGCCTCACAGTGATCAGTACACATGTTAGGGTGTAGCACTCAGTAGGAACCATACCCTAGAGTTTAGATTCTGCAGATATGAATAAAGAGGATAAGCAGCACACTGGGCTTTTGTCATATATGTGTCAACGTTCCCAGAAGCCAGCCCAGGCCCAGATGAGGATCTGCCTTGTGGGAGGTGAGATATAGACTCACGATAAACTGGCCCCGCCTGCTTCTCAAGACATCATGCATTTCCCCCTATGACTTTGAGAGCTGTGTGATTGCATGTCCCCCAACAGGAGCGGACAGGTGTGAAAATGGTCATGATCCAGGATGGCCCGCTACCTACAGGAGCAGACAAGCCTCTCCGCATCACTGGAGATCCATTTAAAGTACAGGTAGGAGGGAACTGATGGGACAGCTTTGTCTAACCCAGTGCTTCTCAACCTTCCTGATGCTGCGACCCTTTAATACAGTTACTTATGTTGGGGTGACCCTAGCCATAGAATGATTTTCGTTGCTACTTTATAAATGTAGTTTTCGCTACTGTTTTGAATCGTAATGTAAATACCTGTGTTTTCCAATGGTCTTAGGCAACCCCTGTGAAAAGGTCATTCCTTCTTGGGAAGAGGTGTGTTGTGACCCACATGTTGAGAAATGCTGGCCTGACCCAAGTGGTTATTAACACTTGGTGGTACATCTTTGGGGAAATACGATAGAGATGTAGTGTGTCTAGCTGCGCCCAGTGCCAGAGCCACTGACTGAGTATGGCCACATAAGAACAGGCCACTGCTTCGGACAGTACATACACTAGTTTTCACATTGCAGATGATGCCAGGTAATGCAGACTAGGTATACTGTTAGCCTTGCTGGGCTGTGGTCAGCTTAACCTAGGCCAGGTGGGGGTGCAGATGAGAACAAGGGCCAGAGCCCAGGCACGGGTTTGCATCTGTGCAGCTTTCTGAGATGAAAGCATAGATTAGCCTGTGGTTGCTAGTCCCTTGTGCTGGTCCAAAAGTGCAAGTGTCTATGGGTATATGTTGTCAGTGAAATTCCACTGTTCTGTCATCTGCAGCTTGTGTCTTCTTATAGCACCTAACTTGTCATGCATCTTTAAGAGCATTGCGATTGGGGTGATAGTGGTGCATACCTTTAATCCCAGCACTCAGGACAGAGGCAAGCAGATCTCTCAGTTCCAGGACAGCCAGTGCTACACATAGAAACCCTGTCTTGAAATAGAAAAACAGCAACTGAAAAAAAAAAAAGCACTGGACTTGGACCCAGTGAAGTTGGCCTCTGACTCACTCCCCCCCACTCCCCTTCAGCTGCTCTCACTGATGGCACACAAGAGTGGTGCTGTTGAGAGCTGGGTGGGGAGCTATGTCAGCTCCCCTCTCCCTTCAGGCCAGCTGCTCCCAGTGGCCTTCCTCCCCAGAGCTGCCAGTCATCCTTAAAATAAGATTATTGGGTTGGGAAGATAATGGATAAAGTGACTGCCTAGCAAACAAGTGTGAGGACTTGAGTCCCAAAACAGGTTTAAAGAAAAAGAAACACTGGGTATGGATGACACAATCTCAGCTCTGGGGAGGAGAGAGAGGTGTATCCCTAAGCTCTGCTCGGGCAGCCTAGCCACACCTTCTTGGAAACCTCTAGGTCAGTAAGAGGCCCTCTGAAAAATCAAGGTGTACAGGGACTGGAGGGATGGCTCAATGGCTACTCTTCCAGAGGTCCTGAGTTCAATTCCCAGCAGCCACGGTGGCTCACAACCATCTGCAGTGGGATCTGACGCCCTCTTCTGGTGTGTCTGAAGACAGCAACAGTGTGCTCACATAAAGTAAATAAATCTTAAAAAAAAAAACAAAAAGCAAAATCCAAGGAGTACAACTCCACAGGCCTCCACATGCCAACACAAATGCTCATCAGTCAGAATTTCAGGTGTGAGCCAACGTGTCACAGTTTACAGACTGCTAGGGGTTAAACCTGTGGCTTGGTGTGTGGTAAACACCTATATGTTCTACAAACACCTATGTCCCCAGCCTCTTGGAAAGTGTCTCTCAGGAAAACGCCCATATTATTGGCCTCTCTTCATAAATTTACAGGGAAGTAGTTGATTTTTTAAGGTCTTAGTTCTTTCCTTTTGTTGGTTGAAGTGCTAGGAACTAATAAACCTAAGGTCCTGAGCAGGGTGACCAGCACTAAGCCCATTAGTTTATTAAAAACAGTATAAGTGAGTGCACTTCCCTTGTGGGTGGGGACAGTGGATCCACCTGATACTTTGCAGTCTGTGAGGACATCTTCCTCAGAATTCAGTAACTGCTGTAATTCAGCTGACCTGGGCTGTGACTCGCTCATATACCACAAGCCTAGGATTGTATAAGCTCCTAGGTTCTGCTCCTGGCACTCAAGTGTCAAAAGCTAAGATCTAAGAGTTCTGAGGGCAGGAGCTGGAAGGATTTTCTACCACACCTTACCTGTGTTGACCTAGCTGAGGTAAAGTGAGTGGGCTCTTAGCAGTTTGAACCTTAGAGTCAGAGTCAGATGAAGACCATACCTCTGAGAGCTCTTATCCTGGCCAGCAGCTGAGCGCCTCCACGTTCTTGGGTCACATTGGTCATGATCCTGCCATTTCATGCTACTGTTTGTCCAGGATTTCCCCCATTGGTGCCTTTTGTTTTTCTTTGTACAGCAAGCAAGAGAAATGGTCCTAGAGATCATCCGAGAGAAAGATCAGGCTGACTTTCGGGGTGTGCGCAGCGATTTCGCCTCCCGAGTGGGAGGAGGTAGTATAGAGGTAAGTTAGACTCTCAGGTCAGTGAGCAAACAAGGTTGAGTTCAGAGCCGGCCTGCTCTACAAAACAAGCCGCAAGCCACTTAGGGCTACATATTAGTATGACCCTGTCTCAGAAGCACAAGAGTGACACTAAAGTCACTGGTCACCTGCTCAAGGATGTGAAGAGGGACCAAGCATGGAGAGCCAGCTGCATGACGGGGCAGGTCACACCTCTGCTTCTCAGGTTTGCTTTAAAAGTTTACTTGATGTCCAGGTAGGGGCCAAAATCCAAGTTTTCTCAGTGATAATATGTGTTGTAGTTATATCAAAATCTATCCTGCAGTTTTCATTTATGCCACAGTGTACAAACATCACACCCAGTGCAGTGAGCCAGATGCACAGCGGCCACTCTAGAAGAGGCAGAGTAGTGCGGGAAGCACAGTAGAAGGAGAGGTATTAATGTGTGGTAACCAATAGGTACTGAGTCTAGTTAGTGCTGCTGGCTGCGCCACAGAAACATGACAGTGGCAGATGCTGTGGCTTGTACATTTTACCACAGTTTTACAAATAGAGAATAAAAGGCTGTAGAAGGCCACAGGGATAGCCAGTGTGATATATTTGTACGCATTTCACAGAACTTGGGAGATAAAAATGGTCATTTTAAATCTTTGCTCTGTAGGAGTTCCCTTATTTTTATAACCCTTTTTAGTCCAATTTTATACTTTCTTCATACAGTTGTGAGCAATATAATTATCAGTCACAGAATCACTCTTAACAGGAAACCAGCCTTATTATTTTAATTATTGAATTATACTATAATAAAAGCGAAGTCGCTTATTTTTAAATCTTTCCTTTTAAAAGAAAAGGCCAAGGATTCAGCAGTTAGGAGCACTGGCTGCTCTTGCCAGAAGAACTGGGTTCAGATCCCGGCACTCACATGGCAACTCACAGCACCTGTAAATCAAGCTCTAGGGCATCCACTGTCTCTGTAGGCACCTGTACTCATGTGCCACATACACACACAGCTAACATGTTTTAGATCTTTACAAAGCTCCTTGTGGGGAAGTGCTGATGGGTTGGTTATGTCTCTCTGTCCAGGTGTCTGTGCCTAGATTTGTTGTTGGGATTGTCATAGGAAGAAATGGAGAGATGATTAAGAAGATCCAGAATGATGCTGGCGTGAGGATCCAATTCAAACCAGGTTGGTTTGGTGCAGACCTAGACAATGGGCTATGTTAACCATGTGTGCATTTTCCCTTTCTTTTTCTCTTTGGCAATTTCTGTTTGTTCCCTGTGTCTTTCCTTGGTTGTATACTGACTTGATCTTCTTTCTGGCCTGTGGTTTCTAGTCACCTTTCCCCAAGAAATGAAGATTTTAATATGGCATTTTCAGTTTGTAATTTTGCTAAGTAAAGATTTCTTTACAAAATATCCCATTTAGATTTTATTTAATCAGACAATTGACTATCACAAAGAAAGGCAACCAGCTTTCATGGAAGACAGAGATCTGACTGTTGCTTAGCTAGCCTTCAGCTCGGTGTTGTCGTACCTCAGCCTTCCAAGTGCTAGGCCATCTGTACATGACCGTGACTAGGTGTCATCCTGAAGTGTGTGACAACACACTTCCCATCACACTCAGAGTTTAGACTAGGAAACTCTCTCTGCTCTTTGCCCTTGGACTTGTCTTTACCCTGTCTTATCTGATTCCGCAGACGACGGGATTAGTCCAGAAAGAGCAGCGCAGGTCATGGGCCCTCCAGATCGGTGTCAGCACGCAGCTCGCATCATCAATGAGCTCATTCTCACGGCACAGGTGGGTCAGCACGCTGCCTCTAGGAGCCGCTTGCCTAGAAACATGCGGGGTGCCATAGGCCGCCACCCGCAGCGCCGTGGTGCCCTGACTGCTCAGGCCCATAGTCAGAGCCCAGAGGCTTCTCCGTTTCTGCCTTTTCCTACCTGTGTGCCTTCCTTGCTGGCTCGTTACCCCTGAATTTATTACACAGAATCTAGGTTTTCACCACACATTGATTTCATGTGTGTGCGGTATATATGTGTGTGGTGCATACAAGGTATGGCATGCATGTGCCAGTCAGTTTTCTAGAGACTCCATCATATTCCTCTTGAGGACTAAATTCAGTTGTTAGGTTTGGTGGCAAGCACCTTTGCCCACTGAGCCATGTCACACACCCTGGGTTTTCTTTTTAGAGGCAGCTATGTCCAATCTGTGACCCATAGGCTGTATGCATGCCAGCTATAATTATAGCCCAACACAAAACTATAAGCTTAATGTACATTTTTAAATTACTTTTTATTTAACTTTTTGTTTTGTTTGGGTAATTAGCTTTAGGTATATGTTTGCCTATATGTATGTGCATATGTGTGCAGTACCCTTAGCGGCCATAGGAGGGTGTTGGATCCCCTGCAACTGGAGTTACGGGTTGTTGTGACCTTCCTGACCTGAGTGCTGAGAACTGAGCCTGGGTCCTCTGCAGGAGCTCTGAAGCATGAACTTTGTAGGCAGTGGTGTCACAGTGTAAAAGTAGCACTTGCCTGGCAGGGCAAATACCAAGCAGAGTGCCCACTACTAATAGTCAGGTATATTTGATATAAAACCAGTGGAATGGAATCCGGGAAGCACAGGAGGACCTAGTCTGTCCCTGTGATTCCATGTCTTCATACACTTGGGTTTCGTTGTTGATACTTTGGGAGCATTTTGGTACAGAGCCTGGCTCTAATACAGGCTAGCCTTGAACTTTTGATGATCCTCCTGCCTCAGCCTCCCAAGTATTGGGATTGAGAGGGGTGCCCCTAGTCCTGCATTTATACTTGGTTCCTAACTTGCCTTTAGAATGTGAGTTTGTGTGGCATCTTTAGCATCTGTTACCTTGTGATCTGGAAGACATGTAAATAGTGGCAGATTAGCACATCCTCCGGGTGTGCAGGAGTAAGCACATGCCAGGAGCAAGAGCGAGCCAAAGGACGGATGGCATATTGGAAGTTGGATTGCCTGTTCTCCATTAGCCCATGACCTCAGACAAGTTCTGAGGTGCCAACAGGGTTTCTCGGTTTGTCTCGGCGGCAGCAGACCAAGGGCTTTGAACAGGCAGTGTGTCTGGTGTGGCTCCCACCAGCGGTCTCAGTGGTAAATGTGTGCCCTCCTAGTCATTCCCTGATCACCTGGGTGGCAGCACACAGGTTGGGGCTTGGTTTTTAACCAGAATCCAGGTGTTTTTTTAGGATTGGACATAGCTAATACCTTTTCTGTGTAAGTTTGGAAGCTGAAGAACCATCTGTCTCTCATATCCAGCATCTTGGCTGCTCATGCCAGAGCCTGACCAGAAACCCTAAGAGAACCTTGGTCACCCTTCCGACTTCCCATCTAGTTAGCTTAGCATTAAGCTGGCTTAACTTCTAGATGAGTGTGCAGTTGTCCATAGTCAGGGACTTCTTCACTGTGCCAGAGCTACTTCAGACTCCCAAGTTGGCTGAGCCTTTGAGTGGAGTAGAAGAACTCCTCCATTAGAGTGACTTTCAGGTTTCCCAGACATACCCAATTGGGCTTTCTAGGTCCCTCTGCTCCTTGGTCTTAGAGACAGGCTGGCTTTTTAACTCAGTTCTGCCGCAGCCCACCTTTCCTAAGAAGTTCCTCTTGAGGATCTCTCTCTATGCCTTCTTGGTTATAAAACCGCTTTTTTTTTTAATACATATTTTTATTGTGTTTGTACTTACCATTGTATGTGCATGTTCACATGCAATGGCCTGTGTGTAGAAGTCAAAGGACAGCTTGAAGGATTTGGATCACTCCTTCCACCAGGTGAGTGAGTCTCAAGGATCAAAATCAGAGCAGCAGTCTTAACCCACTGAGCCATCTCACCAGCCCAAGAACTTTTTTATTTTAAATCTTGTTATCCTTTCTGCTGGCCTGAGAGCAAGGTGTTGTAGCTTACAGTGCAGTGACTGGATTGTCCTCTATAGTGAGTAACCTTGTGGGGAAGTTAGGTTACACCCTGCCCATGCTCTCGAGCATCCATTATCTGCTCCCACAGACCAACAAAGAGTTAGCCTCAGCTTCAAGTAAAGCCTCATCTTGAGGGCCCTGAAATGAAAAGTCAGAAGGTCCCAGGTTCAGCCCAGAGGTTTTGGCTTCCTGTTAGAGGCAGGTGTGTAGATGCCATATGGGTGCTTATGTGTGTCCTTTTATAACAACACGGTGTTGATTGTATTCTGAGTGCGAAGTTCTCTAAAGGCTGAAATGTTGAGGGTCAGATGTGTAGTGCCAGGTACATCCTGTCATTATTTCCCCTTCTCACCCGAAAGGTTTAGTGTGCTGATGGCCAAAGTCCTCACTGTCACCTTTTTCCCTTACCAGGAAAGAGAGATCCTTGGAGGCCTCACAGTAGCAAGAGGAAGAGGCCGAGGCCGTGGCGACTGGAGTGTGGGCACTCCTGGTGGCGTCCAGGAGATTACATACACAGTGCCAGCTGACAAATGCGGCCTTGTGATAGGCAAAGGTAAGAGGCAGCTTTTCTGTCCCCTGCAGCTGCTCAAGGGAGGAAAAGCCATCCCTCAGGCATATATTCAAGGCATCTCTGGGTTCCCTGTCTTAGCTTGCCATAACGGAGGCAAAGCACATTTGAGTTGTGGACAGGAAATTGGACCCACCACCCAGACTGTCGGAGAGAGGCTGGAAAGGTGTGGGCCTTTAGTGCTTGCTGTGGACTGGGATGAACTTGGTCCTGGATAAGTCACCAACACTCATGCTCATGCATGCTGCAGAGTGCTTTCTGACCCAAGACATCCTTTCCTTCACTAGATTTGGGCACCGAGTCTTTGTGGACAGCATGGGAGCCTTTGAGCAATGCATACAGCCTGTGGAAGGAAATAGAGATTGGTTTGTTAGCTCCTAAACATTTGGGGGCAGTTTGGAATATTGGGTGAAAAGCCTCATTCCTGCCTGCACAGTGCCTTCCTTCCTGACAGGCAGGGGGAGCAGGCAGAGTAGGCTATGGGACCGCCTTGTCTTGGCTTGCCTCCCCAGGAGCACTGAGCTGTTTTTTGCTGCCAGCAGGACTTCTGTTTGACATTGGCTTTTGTGTTGTTCTTCAGTGTTCATTTGACATCACAGGAAGATGTCTTTTCCCCAGAGCCGTGTCTCACCCCACCCCGCCCCCCATTTCTTCTTACAGGGAACAGGGGATATGTCTTGGGCTGTTTCCACCAGCAAATCTCAGGCCCTGCCTTGGGAGCTTGTATCCTTGGGAGCTAGAGTGGGTGTTACCAGCACCAACCCCCAGGACTTGTAGTTACCCCAACTTGGGGGAGTGTCTGTCCTCTTTTAAGATCTTACTCTCTTGCCGGGCAGTGGTGGTACACACCTTTAATCCCAGCACTTGGGAGGCAGAGGCAGGCGGATTTCTGAGTTCGAGGTCAGCCTGGTCTATAGAGTGAGTTCCAGAACAGCCAGGGCTACACAGAGAAACCCTGTCTCAAAAAAAAAAAAAGAAAAGATCTTACTCTCTCATGTCCATGTCTTTCAGACAATTGGATGGTAGGAATAGTGAAGAGTTTTGGCTTTAGTTTGAGACAGTTACCCAGACTAGACAGTTACCTCTACTTTGTGACCCTCTCGCTTCGGCCTCTAGGTCAGTGGTTCCAAGCCTTCCTAACACTGCAATCTTTTCATATCTACAGGTTTCCCATGATCCCCAATCATAACATTATTTCATTGCTACTTCATAATTGTAGTTTTGCTACTGTTACGACTTATAATGTTAATAACTGGTATGCAGGATATTTGATATGTGGCCCCGGTTGAGAACCATTGCTCCCGGTTCTAGGATTGCAGCATGGTGACCAATGTAGCGTTTGCTCTTCTTTTCCTAGTAGCTGCTTAGAATGGTAGGCACCCCCACACTCCACCAAAAGATTAAATTCACCCATAGGTGAATAACACCTATAGGTAGGGATCACATCTAGGTGACTTGGCCTTTTTGAAAAATCTTATTAAATAATTTCATTTGCCTATGTCTCAGGAAATCCTGGCAGAAGCACCCCATCTGTATGTATATGTATGCGTGCGTGCATGCGTACATGCGGTCATTGTCCATGCTCCACAGAGCCACCCAGGTAGGTCCTAGAGGACAGGAATAACAGCGAAATGTTCAGTAACAGTCTAGGACCCACCACAGGCTAAGGTGATCATGGAGAGGCTCTTTCAAGTGAGCTGTTTCCTTAGGAAAATCATATGAGGAAGGGGGTGGAAGAAGAGAGAGAGAGAGAGAGAGAGAACACAGGAACGTTCGCCCAGGCAACCAGGCAGAGCTCTCTCAACTCCTGCCCTTGGACAGCCTCCCGGGCCCCTGCTGGATTTCCATGATAAATACAGCAACATTGACAGATAGTCTGGCCAGCCCTGCTCTTGTCAGCCAGGCCTTTTAGCAGCTTTGATTAATTGCTTTACGATTTCACGTCCAGCCAGCCGCTGGTGGGTCACTTCTGCCCCCCATCAGGTGGAAGAATGGAGCAGGCTGCTGAATGAGTCCAAGACAGCCACCATGTGCCAAACTAGTGACCTCATTTTGAAGGAAGATGAACTTAAATTAACTCCTTCTGGCCGCATGCGTTTTGCAGTGTGTCCATGTCCTATTAACATGCTCCTGAGGTCTCCCAGCAGAGCATCTTGGGCTGTTGGCCTGGCTAAGGTGGGGCTGCTGGGGCTCTGCTGTCTGGCAGGGACTACTGACACTGGACATGGGCAAGTGCCTGTGGACGTGTTCTCTGCTTTTTTGTTCCTTATTGCATCTCCAAATCTTGATTGAGAACAGAACAACTTACTCTTCATGGGGTAGAGATGAAGCCTGTGGCTTCTGAGAAGAGACCCAGGAGCTACACTGGGCACACAGAGAACACTCAGCTGTCAGCCCGACCGCCCTGCCCTCAGGAATTGTCACCAGGACTCACCTCCATTTTTGTTTCTTGACCTTTTGAGATGAAATAAAGTCAAAGCTTGTCCCTGCTTTGTCTCCCCCTCTACTGCCTCCCTCGCTTGGTGCTGTGCGTAGATTAGCGTTGTCTGCTGAGGCAGTAAGAGTGCCTAAAGGAGAGCTTTGGAATAAGCAGCGTGTGACACCTGTAATTTCAAGCTGGGTTCGATTGGAAATGGGCTGGGCAGCCCAACACTAACCCATGGTCTGCTGTGAGGCTCGTGGGACTCCTGATACCCGATATACCCTTTACAGCAGACCTTCCAACACATTATCTGCAGTTTTGTAAAACGCATGTTCCAGGTTTTCCTTGTATTCTGGCAGTACTCTACTCCCAGAGAGGTGATGCAATAGATCTGTAAGTTCTGTGAAATTTCAGAAGAATGGGTCATTGTTCACTGACTGGTGGAGTTTTTGTTATACATGTTTCATTAAGAGACTAAGACTTGCCGGTTTTCAGAGAGAACAACTAAATTTCCATCACCCTCTCCATCTAGGCCATGTGCCCCGCCTCCTCCCCCTCTGTCTTGCTTCTGTCTACACCCATCCCCCCACCAAGGCAGAGGGACCTGAGAGGGAACAGGGTGTGATTTTGAAGGCCAGAGTGGGCTCCAGGCATTGTTGGGGCTGTAGCCGCCCATTTGACCTGTGGAAGGAGGGCAGCCCCTACCCAGGCTGAAGGCCCCCATTGTGTATGGTAGGGCCATCAGGTCTCCATTCTTAAACTGAGGAGGATCAGCCTTTTCCTGGGTGGACTTCAAGGCAGGCAGGAATGAGTTCAATGACCTACAGCGGTTGGGTCCCATGGCCACAGAGGCTTCAGTCCAGCTCCAGTCATCTTGGCTCCAGATGGTTAGTGCTGCCTACATGAAGCCCTGGATTTTGTCAGGCCCCATGTGCAATAAGCAGAACAGAGTGGCTATTTGTGGGCAAGTGCATTTCAGCCTCCCCAAAACATAGGCCACAGACTCTGGGTCACCTCTAGTCTAATCAACCCTATCTCCTGCCTGCAGGGGGCGAGAACATCAAAAGCATCAACCAGCAATCAGGTGCCCATGTGGAGCTTCAGCGGAACCCCCCTCCTAACACGGACCCTAACCTGCGGATATTTACCATCAGGGGTGCTCCTCAGCAGATCGAGGTGGCCAGGCATCTCATAGATGAGAAAGTTGGCGTACGTACACGGGCCTTTCCCCACCTGGCTTATACTAGCTGGATTTGCTTTTGGATGTCCAAGGTACCTGCTTTCCCCCAGAACCTTGTGCTTCCTGTGCCTTTCCATCCTTGCATCATGTGGGGGCAGCCTCTCCTCCTCTCCAAGGAAAGTCCAAGGCTCAGGGAGTGCCAGGCCCCAGATGCAATGAGAGAAGCCTCTGGCGTGACTGCCAGGGCTTCAGCAGTCAGAGCTCCGGCCATGACCCTACAGGCATAGATGAGCTGCGGGAAAGAGGCCTTCCCCCAGCACTGCCCCAGGCTCCCTCAGGCGTCACCCTGGCCACCAGCCCTGCAGGCAGCTTTCATTGACTCTGGCTTTAGTTTCAGGCACCTCAAAGCAGATAAAGAAAGGGAGTGTTGATGGAGGACAGATGGGCCACTGCTCACCTCAATGGGGACGTAGAATGGCAGAAAGAGCCCTGGGCCAGCCTAAATTGACGGGAGAGTCAAGCAGGTTGGTCCTCCCCCAGGGTGACACGCAAGGGCAATCATGGTGGTGCCAGGACTGGCTGTGTGGTGGTCTTGGTCATTTGAGGGGCAGAGCCACCACTGCAGACACGGTCTGCTGGGGAAGGAAGCTAGTGTGAGCGCAGAGCTGTCTCCTTCACTTGACTTGCCTCCCATAGTGGCTTCCCTGGGTGGGCCTGGGCAGAGGGCAAAGTGACTCGGTGACACGGGTGAGAGCTCCTCTGTGCCCACACAGGGTGCCAGCCTCGGAGCCCCTGCAGCCTTCGGACAGAGCCCCTTCAGCCAGCCACCAGCTGCACCACATCAAAAGTGAGTCTTCTGCCACCATCCTGGCGGAAGGTTCATTACTTTGCTAACCTCCTTAGTCCAACTCCTGAAATGCTAATCCAAGTCGTGGGCAGGGGTTGCACTCTTTTCCTCTCTCTCCCCTGTCCTATAGATCGCTCACCACTCAGGCAGGGTAAAGCCCAGAACTCGGGGTGGGGGTGGGGGGTAGGGGTGGTTTCCAGTCACACGTCTTCCCAAGGGAGCACAATGCCTGGGTAGAGGGGATTGGGTTGAGCGGGCAGCCCTTCCTACAGGTCAACAGTGCTCCTCCCTTCCCTACAGCACCTTTCCTCCCAGGGGCTTCCCCAACATCGCTGCTAAAGTTAATGGGAATCCCCACAGCACCCCTGTGAGGTAGGTATTAACTGTCCCTCTGCCAGTAGGGGGGTGAGGGAGGCAGAAGAGTAAAGAGGAAGAGGCTTGGGAAGCAGGGGGAGGGCTCTGTGCCCCATGCTGTCACAAAGTATTCTTCTGTCACCCACAGTGGCCCTCCAGCTTTTTTGACTCAAGGCTGGGGCAGCACTTACCAGGCTTGGCAACAGCCTACACAACAAGTCCCAAGTAAGTGACTCAAGAGGGTGAGGATGCACACCAGGGTGGCCAGGCTGATGCTCACAGAGCCAGGCACCTGGTGGGGTGGGGTGAGTTGCTCAGTTCCACTCCTGGTGTAGCATCGCTCTTCTCCAGAGATGGGGCCTAGCAGACCCAGACTGTGGGAACACGCAGAAGGTGAGGCTGCTTTCCCTGACTCACATGACCTCCTCAGAGCTGGGGGTGGGGCTGGAAGTGACAGTTGGTGTGCTTTGACAAGGCTCCCTCCCTCAGGTCTCCATTTCTGAGGCTAAACTCCAGCCTGTACTCTGCCCTCCTAAGTAGCCTCCTGCCTGCTGAGGACCCTCACTTTAAGTCTTCTTGTGTCAAGGCAACTTCTTGCCTGTGACCTAGAAAAGGGCATTTTCTATCACTAGGCTTCTCTAGAGACAGAAACAGAACTGTCTCTCTGCTGAGCCACTAAAAGGAGGGACTTGTACAGTCCTTTTTTTTGTTTTTGTTTTTGGGTTTTTTTTTGGTTTTTTGAGACAGGGTTTCTCTGTGTAGCCCTGGCTGTCCTGGAACTCACTCTGTAGACCAGGCTGACCTCGAACTCAGAAATCCTCCTGCCTCTGCCTCCCAAGTGCTGGGGTTAAAGGCGTGTGCCACCCCCGCCTGGCTGCTTGAACAGGCTTCAGCCCCTCACCGCCTCTGCTCTGCTTTGCCTTTCTCAAACAGCAGCCTAAGTGTTTAATAAGCTCTGTAACCTCAGCCATTTTGTTCCCTTCCCTCCCTCAAACCTGATGAATCCATCTGTCAGTGGAGGACAGATGGGCCACTGCTCACCTCAATGGGGACGTAGAATGGCAGAAAGAGCCCTGGGCCAGCCTAAATTGACGGGAGAGTCAAGCAGGTTGGTCCTCCCCCAGGGTGACACGCAAGGGCAATCATGGTGGTGCCAGGACTGGCTGTGTGGTGGTCTTGGTCATTTGAGGGGCAGAGCCACCACTGCAGACACGGTCTGCTGGGGAAGGAAGCTAGTGTGAGCGCAGAGCTGTCTCCTTCACTTGACTTGCCTCCCATAGTGGCTTCCCAGTGAGCACCCTCTCACACTCACCAGGCTTGCCCTGCTGAGCTGGTAGCACTGGGTTCCTGAGCGGGGAACATTCAGCCCTCTCCTGAAGTGCTGGACTCTTGAAATACTGCTCTGATATGTATATCCCCAAGGCCAGAGAATGACAGGATTGTGATTGCATTTGCCCCATTGTTCCCAGATGTACCCCTGAGAGGAAAGCTCCTCCCCACTTCCTCAAAAGGAGCACTTTAGTCAGAGTTCAGCAGAACCTGAAGCCCAGTTGGTTGGCTTTGGTGTGGGCGGTAAACAGGAAGAAGAAGCCAGACAGACTAGCTGCTTTTAGCTGTGTGACTGAGCGCTGCCTGCGGACAGGTCAGGACCTGTGCACCTACATCGCAGGCAAGAAAACAGAAGCTGTTCCTCGCTGCAGCCCAGCACCTGTCCCCTTCCCCTCCATTGGTCTTCAGTTACTTAGCATGGCAAAAGTAACAGGCACTTTGCTATGCGGACTGGCATGCTCTTCGTATTCCTCTGGCTGCCTTACATTCACTCTGATAAGTGGTGAGGGGCTTTGGTGAGCTAGTGCTTATCCCTGACCTCTCTGCCTTGTTATCTGCCCCAGCCTAATGCTGCCTTTCCTTGATGTCGGGTGTCTCCTCATTCCTGTCTCCCCTGCCAACAGTGGAGGAGGCATCTAGGCCTCTGAGCTGTTCCCACACAGAAAGGTCAGGCGAGGTCCCTGTGGGCCTGTTACTTGTGCCACTGGCATGTGCATCGTCAGCACATGTGCACAGGATCTCCCTGGCTTCAGACCCCAGACCTGTGCCTTCATGTCATGTTGTACACAGGGAATCCCCTCCACTCCCCTATCCGTTCTTGTCTAGAGGGACAGTGGTGGAGCTTGTGGGGCCTCAGGAGGTGTCAGCACCATTTGGACTCTGTCCATGAGGAACTAGTTTCAGAGTTTGGGAAGGCTTTGACTTTCAACCCTGCCTCCTAAAGACCCTGGTTGAAGCTGGAGCTGAAGTGAGCCTTGCCGTGGTTGCTGAGCAAGGCCTGACTGCTGTCTGTTTCCTGCACAGGCCAGCAGAGCCAGCCGCAGAACAGCCAGCCCGACTACAGCAAGGCCTGGGAGGACTATTACAAAAAGCAGAGTGAGTGCGGCCATCACGTGCCATCCAGGGTCACCCGCACCCTCTCTGGGGCTGTGGACAGTGCCCACCTTGTCTCTCCCTATGTCCTGTCAGAGGAAGCCAGGTGTGGACAGTGCCTACTGGGTGTGTTGTCCTCAGTCTTCGGGGGGCTGCGTCAAGGCAGGCAAAAAGTCACAGTGCAGAGATTGGGGCTACCAATTCTCTTTATAACCAGGAACCAGGTCAGGCTTGAGACTGGTTTTCATGCCAACACAAAAATGTCCCCAGGGTGATTATCATTAGCAAAGGGCCTGGGCGTGTTGCAGTCTAAGCCATTTCTGGGTCTAGTGTAGGGTTCCCTGCCAACATCTTACACCTAAAACCATCATTTGCAGATTGGAAGGCCCAGGTTAAAGCTGCTTGGCCTTGGGGGCAAAATCATCTCTGGGCCACTAGCTGCCCTTGTGACAGATGGGCAGGTGTCGGGTGGTCTCATCACTGGGGCTTGAGGCCTATTTAACCCCAACCCTACCTCACCCCAACCCCTCCTGAAAGCTACACTGCACTGCCTCTCCCAGCTCTGGCTGTGCTTGCACTTCGGCAACCAGAGTTGCTGCAGGCAGTCAGGGCAGTGTAGTCCTATAGAATATAACCTCTAGGTGGGCTTTGGCAGAGGCTGGGAAGGCCTGAGAAAAAGGACCTCCCGCACCCTCCCCGTCCTTAACTCTTGTCTGTTCTTTGTCCTTCAGGTCATACCACCAGTGCGGCCCCACAGGCCAGCTCCCCCCCAGACTACACGATGGCCTGGGCTGAGTACTACCGGCAGCAGGCCGCCTTCTATGGACAGACTTTAGGGCAGGCTCAGGCCCACAGCCAGGTCTGTAGCCAGTCCCCAGCGCCATGATGCCACCAGCCTTTGTGCTTGCCTAGTCCAGGGTGAGCACAGTGGCCTGTGGGTCTCCTCTGTCCCTCCACTCCCAAACCTTGAGCTCGATCCAATGCTGCTCTCTTTCTAGCTCTGGGCCTAGTAACCCTGACTGTAAGAAAGTGCCCTGGGTCTGCAGTGAGCAAGGACCACTCCAGTAGTAGTTCTTGAGAGAGTGGCCAGGCTGGGGCCTTTACCTGCACAGTACCTTCAGGGCCAAGCAAGTGGGGGCCCAGCTTGGCCTCTCTATGTGTACAGACTTGGAGGGCTCTATCTAGTCCTCAGCCAAGAAGGAGCTCTCCTTGGACCTTAGGGGCGGGGCTTCCATGGGGCACCTTTTGCTTTGTAGAAAGCTGGTGTTAGGCTTGGTGACCCAAGAGAAGCCTCCCCCTTGCACCCCCTATCCTCCACATCTTGACCCTAGAAGCTGAGGTGCTTAGCATCTGGTATCTGGGTGTGAGGCACTGGTCTTGGGCTGACCCTCTCCCTCCCCCCACAGGAGCAGTAGATGGGCATCTGCCGCGGCGCTTCCCCGAAATCAGTGTGAGAGAAACCTGTTTGTTACAGAGATTTTTAGACTTGCAAACCTTTCGATGAAGACCTTTGTTTTGTTCTGTGAAACACTATATTTAGATTAACAGAAATTTTCTAAAAATTGGGAAAATTAGTTACTAAACATTGCTGGTAATTTTTGTGTCATGATTTCTTTGTAAATGTATAAGCTCTGGAGCTCTTTTGGAGCAAAACCTGCAAGCTCAGGTGCCCGAACTCTCCTCAGAGCCTGACATTTCATCAAATGATGGGTTTGTCTGTGTCTTTTTATTTACAGCTTTGGGTGGGTTTTTTGTTGTTGTTATTGTTGTTGATGTTGGGTTTTTTTTTTTCTTTTTTTTGTTTTTTGGTTTTTTTTTCTTTTTTCTGTTACAACAGAAAAAATGGCTTGGAAGTCTTAGATGGTAATGTAACAAATTCTTTAAAAAATGTTTAAGCAGTATTTAAATATTCGTAAGTGTAAATTCATTCAGTGTTTCACTTCTAATTTCTTGTATCTTGGCTGTCTGGTTTTATTGCATTTTTTAAAAAACTGAACTATTATGTATTGTAATTAATGATGTGAATTTTGAACTGAGACGGGTCCTTGTGTTGCGGGAGGGTCATTTGTGGGTTGTGTCATTTCTATCGTTTTGATGGCGACGCAGAGACGCGGTCTACCTTGGTGTAAATTGCTCGTCTCCGTTATCCAGGGCAGTTGTGTGTCTAAGACCTCCAAGCTGGTTCTAAAAACAAAAAGCCTTTCTCTATTCTCAGAAATATAAATACTGTTATTTTTAATATTAAAAAGAAATTCAATATAACTTTTAACAAACACTGTGGACATTAAACCATATAAAAAAATGTAGTAACTATTTTTTAATTCCAGGGTGTTTTTTGCTTTTTTCCTTAAATATTTTCTTAATATTTGTCAAATTAACTAGATAAATAAATAAATCTAGTATTAACAACAGTATGAGTTAAATAATTCTGATTTAATAAAAGGGATAATATGATTTCCAATGTTTACTGTAGTGTATCTTGTACAGATAACATGTATTTTTAAAGAAAAGAAAACGGAATTGAAGCTATTTTTTTCTTGCATTTTGAATTGACCTAAGGAACATTCCGTTTGAAACGCACCCGTTACAGTTTGCGGTTCTTGTTTTCCTTATGATGCTTGAAATGTCTAACTATTAAAAAGACATTGGAAATGTTATGCATGTTGTTGTTTTTTAAAGGTGTTCTTTTTATTTGACTGACAATTCATTTTACACTCTATATAATAAAATTTCCACAAGATATCTTGTGGGCAAAGTGTTCTTAGTCTGTTTTGTTTGCTGGCCCGTCTCTTGTCCTGCCTAGCTGATGATGCCCTGCACAAGCCCGACTGATACACAGCCTCTGGAGACTTCTGAAGTCAAGCTGGCTTTATGTGGCAGCTTTACACTTGACCCTTTAACTTAAGGGCCACACTAAGGACCAGCCTTCCCTGTGACAGCATCTGAGTGAGAACAACCCTACTTGGACCTGAGAGGTGTGGTACCCAGGGAAACCAGTAGGTCAGCACCCCACTGAGCTGAGACCCTCCCCAGTCCTCCTCACACTCTTAGGTGACATGCTCTGACCTAAAAACACACCTACCAGGCCCTCTGCTGGGTGGTAGATCTTCCTGGCAGGCTCAGGTAGGACTGAGCCTGCAGCAGATGTATCCCTTTGTTTAAGAAAACAAAGACTACCCCGACCGACGGCAGGCTTACCACGGGACCTGGAGGGGTGAAGGCAGCCTTGCTGGCATTTTCTGTTGCTTTTTAAAAGCAACTGGTTTGAAATTTAGTTTCTTCCCAGGGCATCTGCCCGGCTCAGCCTTCACCTTGTACTTGCATACTATGGAACTGTCCCAGTGTAGTACATACCAGTACTTGCTCAGAACCCTCTTTGTGGTGTGTGTATGTATATATAGAAAGAGAAACAGTAGACCCATTAGAGTGTGTGTGTGTACGTACAACAGGCCCATTAGTCCTTGCTCAGAACCCTCTTTGTGGTGTGGGTGTGTGTGCATGCTTGCCTTGCCTCCACCACACACTCTTGAGAGTGAGAAACACATCTGTGGATCCTTTAGCCCAAAATGGGGTGGAGAGTGTCCCATCTGGGCCACACTGAGGCCTGTTGAGAGCCGGAAGACAAAAAGGAGATGTGGCATCTTTAACTACACCTCTAGAGATTCGAGTTTGACATTGAGAAATTGAATAGTGAAAGCCACTGGGGAGGGGGAGGGCCAGCCACAAGGGCAGCAGCACTGATGGCGGTAATGCAAGTTGGAGAGGGCATTACAGGGAAGACTTCCTTCTAATTCATCTTCCAAGCTCAGTGCCAAAACAGCATTTGGCATGGTTCACAGGGAGCAATTGTGTGATAATGAACCCTAAGGTGTCCCTTAATTGAAGACTGAGCATTGCGGTTTGTGCCAAGAGTCATAAATGGCGCAGGCTTGTGGGAGGATGCATTTTCTTAAATGTATCGGTAAGTACAGATTAGCGTTTGTCCCCAGTGAAATGCCGTACTATAAATTATGGAAATCTCTCTTTCCCTCTGATGCAATCTTCTGTTGGGGGGTGGGGTGTGCAGAGCAGCAGGCCGCAGGGGGGAAAGTTTGCAAGCATATGAAATTTGGCCCCTCATTAACATGGCGCCCGCCCTCCGAAGATGGTTTCCATCAGCAGTCTGCTGTCCTGGAAGGCTAAAGTGCTTGAAATGTACCAAGTTCAGCGGTTGTGTTCCATTAAGAAAGCTGCATGGTCATCATGGAGGGCAGTCTGTGTTTGGTGAGATAGGGGTGGGCGGTACCTGGTCTGTCTTCAGAGGGCTCCCCCAACACCCACCTTGCCACACCCACACTGGCTCTGCCCACAATCAGGATTCAGCAGGACTTCTGCTGAACCGGACCAGCCCCATCCAAATTGGAACTGGAGTGAGTTCTCCATCCCTGCCCCTGGCCTCTCAAGTAGGAGGGAGTCTTATGCATTAGTGGGACCCTCTTCCATAGTGAGTGTCAATGTATATCTGTCCTACGGCCCCACAGGAGTACAGATGGCATGCTGCAGTGCCCAAACCAAGAGGCACTGGACACGCAGGAGCCCCAGCTCCCAGCTGGCTCCTGCATCGCTGTTTCCCAGGTCCACCTCCAGCCCTCCAGGGCCCAGCTGGAGTTTAGGTTGGGCTAATGCAGCTGCTCCTGAAGGACTCAGATTAATGGCCAGAAAGTGGCCTGGCAATCCCGCAGGGGACTGCTGAGCCAGGGTGCTTACAAGAAGCGTGGTTGTCTTGGGCTTTGTCTTAAGCCTTTCTCCGAGTTCCATAAGGGACTGCTCACCCTTTCCACACTGGAACTAAGGTTGGAAGGTACTGACCTGCCCTTTAACACAGACTCAGAGGGGCAAGTGCTGTGTGGTCTGCTCTCTCCCATCCAAGCCTTCTGTGACCAGCCATCTCATGCTCCTGCCTCCACACCCTCCCACCATGATGGACTGTACTTTTAGACTGAATCAACAGAAGCCTTTCCTTCCTTAAGTTGCTTTTGCCGGGTATTGTCACAGCAAGGAGAAAAGTAACACACTCGCAGCCTCAGGGTGACCACCCTGTCCCCTCTCACAGCAGGTAGCAGTCCCTTGCCAGTTGCTGGTAAGCAGCACAAGTGGGCGACTCCAGATCCGTATCAGTCACTTGACTAAGTCATTACCTCACTAAGATGTATTGGAAATCCCAACCCAATACCTTTGCAGTCATTCATGGATCAAAGTCAGTGTGGCTGTCCTGTGCCATCCCCCACAGAGCTCAGGCAGCTCATATCATTTCTTTATATCTGGGCTGGGCTTGAACTCAGCTCCACATGCCTCTGCCTTCAGAGTGCCAGGATTAAAGGCATGCGCCACCACTGCCTAGCCGTGCGGCCTTTTTAGACAAGTGTCTGAGCCCCACACGGCCACATTCTTCGCATGTGTGTGCTTTTTGTTGGTTACTGTGCTGTTAAACCCCAAGCATGATAAGCCATAAGCACTGCTTGTTAACTCTGAGCATGGGAAGCTGGGTGGCCTTGAGGTAGAAGGTACGGGCACTGGACCGAATGCAGGCCTGAGTGGGTACTGTGCCCATAAGCTGGATGTGGGTGGGTCAAAGTTGATACCCACGCACACCACGCACACCTATAAATATAGACACATTCATAACCATAGACATCTGTGCTTCCCGACTGCAGATGCCGTGTGACCAGCCATCTCATGCCCCTGCCTCCACACCCTCCCACCATGATGGACTGTACTTTTAGACTGAATCAAAAGAAGCCTTTCCTTCCTTAAGTTGCTTTTGTCGGGTATTGTCACAGCAAGGAGAAAAGTAACACACTTGCAGCCTCAGGGTGACCACCCTGTCCCCTCTCACAGCAGGTGCTAATAACCACCCTTGTTCGTGGGGTGGGATGAATCCAGCTAAGGTCACCATGGGAAGTGGCAGCTGTCAGTAATGACTGAGTAATGACTCCTGACCACCACGGTGGCTTTCTGCAAGAGCAGTGGGGGCAAACTGATCTAAATACAGCACACAACTACTCCACCCCACCCCCACACCAAGTCTCAGCAGCCAGCACCTGGGAAAGACCAGCCAGGACAGGAGGGGACTCTGCAAGCAGCCAGATCCACCCCCAAAGTAACATGGGTGATAAATGGGCGTGGTTGGTCAAGGCTGCTTCATTCTAATCCACAGTGACTTTTCTGGAAATCTCACTTCTGGCTCATCACAAATCTACAACTCTCCGCTTGTGTCAGATTATCTGACCATCGCCTCCCTGAGAAGCAGGCACCCTAGCCCAAAACTGAAGCTCTCAGCATTCCAGCTGTCCCTCTGTCATGGGCTACCATGTCCCTAGCAAACATTACAAGCCCCTTCACCTGTCAGGCAGGCAGGGGCGATGGACTTAAGAGAAGTCACACCAAGCCACCAGGTGACAACAAGAAGGGATTGTGACTGTGTGCTCAGGACAACTGCTCATCTGTCTAAAGGTTTTTGCAGGCCTGGTTGTGGTATTTTGATTTGGGCTTGACTTTGGTTTGGTTTTGTTTTGTTTTGCTGGTTCTAGGTTTTGTAGTTGTAGTTTGTGGTTTTGGTTTGTGTTTTAGACAGGGTCTCATGTAGCTCAGGCTGGCCTCAGTCTCGTTCTATAACCGAGGACGATTATAACTTTAATTTTTTCAAATCCTATTTTTAATGATGGTTCTTAAATGCTTTCACCTCCCTTGTAGCCACCCACCCACCCACCCACCAGAGGTAGTGGAAAAGAAAGGATACTGAGGGGCGGGGGGGGGCTGGGGGGGCAGTGGACCTGTTTAGAAAAGTTCTTTGGAGCAATTCCTGTCTGTGCTGTCTGGAAATCAGCAGTTCAGTTCACAGGTCAGCAGCGGCAGCTCAGTCCACTCACAAACACCTCATGGATACACCAGCAGTCCAGTTCTTAAGAGTCAGTCAGGTTAGCCACAGCAGTGACCTGACCTAGCAGAGATAACCAGGGCTCAGTTCGAGCTCAGCTGGAGTCAGCAGGAGGGACCTGGAGGGACACCAGAAGTTCTCAGCTGTGCCTCTCAAGGGAAGCAAAGATTAGTGAAGATGCGAGACCCACAAGCGTTGCACAGCGGGCTGTACTAGCAAGTCAAGCTCTGTCTCCATCATTCCGGGGAGTCTTACTTATACCCTCCAAACATCAGGTGTCCTCCCCATGCCTTGTCTCAGCATGTGTTTTGCCCAGCACAGGTCTTACTTCCTTCAGCACATGCATCCAATCAGCCCAAGTCCTTGGAAGCAGCAACAAACTGCAGCACACCACCAGAAGTTTTTTGGTGCGTTTCTCTCTATGGCGTCCTGACACAATGTAAGGCAGACCAATATGTGCATGTCCTTAGCAAAGAATCCTTCATCACATGTCCTTTCATGTACTTGCTTTAGCAGAACAGTCTTTCACCTATGTCTGCTTCAGCTAAACATCCCTTCAAGTGTTTGCCCCAGCAAAACACCATCCAACCGACTTTCCAAAGAACCCTTAAGTTTTCACTTCAGATGACTTTGAACTCTTAAGTCCTCTGGCCTCCACCTTCCCAGTGTTGGGACTACGTACGGGCATGTGCCACCACTCAGCTTTAGAGGTGTATTTTAAAGACTTCTCCCTAGCCTGCCCAGTCTTCGGTCACGAAGAGAAGCCTGGCTCTTGTCCTCACTTCAGTGGGGATTTGTCCAGTGATTGGAGAAACCCCTTTAGTGCAGGTCCCTTGCTGGGGTCTGGATCCCACTCCTGGTCTTCAAACTACTCTAGGCTCAGTCCTCAGATAGAGGGTTCTGTAGATGCATAGGAGTTTGATTTAGTTGCCGAGTTGAGTTTTGTTTGTATGTGTGGCAGGGGTGTACACAGGACAGGCATGTGTGGGCTCATACACACACACAAACACACACACACACACACACACACATACACACATACACACACACACACACACAGCCCCAGTTAAATGTTTCCCATTATGATAGTTGGCTATGGTGCTTTGTCACAGCAATAGACAGACTAAGACAGAGGGATAGAGAATGAACTGGAAAGGAAGGAACTGAGGTAGATGGGATCAAAATACAATATATTCATGTATGAATATTAAATAAGGTATTTAATTAAAAATGAGGTGCTGCATAGATGGCTTGGTGGTTAAGAGTACATGCTGCTCTTCCTCAGGAACTGAGTTCAGTTGCCAACTCCCATGTCAGGCGCCTCACAGCTGCCTGTAACTCAGCTCCCAAGGGTCTGAGCCTCTCATTTGGTCTCCCCAGGCACTTACTCACACTAATGCACACACCCACACACAGACACAAACACATAGTTAAAAATTAAAAATTAGGGCTGAAGAGACGGCTCAGTGGTTAAGAGCACTGACTGTTCTTCCAAAGGTCCTGAGTTCAAATCCCAGCACCCACATGGTGGCTCACAACCATCTGTAATGGGATCTGATGCCCTCTTCTGGTGTGTCTGAAGCTGCACTGTACTTACATATAATAAATAATTAAATCTTTTTTAAAAAATTGAAAATTAAATTAGAAAGCCAGGTACAGCCCTGGATGTTTGTAATCCATAGGCCAGGGCAGGATTCCTGGAGTTTATTGGCCAATCTTAGCCAGCAAATTCTAGGATCAGCAAGTTTCAGAGGTACAGTCCGTTATCATCATGATGGGAAACATGGTGGCACACAGGCAGACATGATGCTGGAGAAGGAGCTGAGAGTTCTACACCTGGATCAGCAGGCAGCAGGAAGAGAGAGTGACACTGGGCCTGGCTTGAGCATCTGAAACTCCAAAACCCACCCGTCGTGACACACTTCCTCCCACAAGGCCACACTTCCTCATAGTGCCACTCCCTAGTGACCAAACAATCAAACACGCAAACATTTGAGTCTATGGGGGTCTATGGGGGGTCATTCTTCTTCCTCTGCTTCTTTTCTTTGTTTCTTGCTTGATTGCTTTATTTCTTTGTTTCTTTTTTGTTTTGTTTTGTTCTGTTTGTTTCTTGAGACAGGGTCTCTCTTTGCAGCCCTGGCTGTCCTAGAACTTACTCTGTAGACCAGGTTGGTCTCTAATCATCGGCCTCTGCCTCCCAAGTGCTGGGATTCTCCACCACCACTGGCCTATGGGAGTCATTATTATTCAAACCACTACATCCCCTTCCCCTCTCTCTCTCTCTCTCTCTCTCTCTCTCTCTCTCTCTCTCTCTCTCTCTCTCTCTCAATTTAATATTCAGCCCAGCCTGTATGTGCATGGGTGTGGGACCATATCCTGGAGCATAGGCAACCTCTCAAGGCTGATATCCCTGAAGAAAGTGATTCTCAAACCCTGCCCCCACCCACAGCAGCCTTGAATGCCAATGGCGCCTCAGATGAGCGCAGGACTTTTAGGCCCTTCTCCATCCATGCAGGGATTTCTGTTGGTCCTAGTCACTGAGATCACATATATAACTACACTGCCACTGCCACGTTCAGGAAATACCGTTTGTTTTACCTCTGACTTTCACAATCATCAAGTTCACTCATCCACCATGACCCCTAAGTCCAGAGGGGGCGGTGTGATGTAGACTTCCAGTTTAGAGCTGAGCACTCCAGTCTTTCACTTCCTGCATGGTGACTAGTTGGCTTCTGTTTTAGTCACTCTCTGCTGCAACAGGAAGCTTCTCTGACGAGGGTTGAGAGACGCACTGAGTTATGGGTAGAAAGATAAGAACTTAAGGGGCAGATTATTATCATGTCCATTTAACAAAATAATACTAGTAGGCTCTCCCCCAGGTGTGGCCAACTTTTATGTGGGCATTAAGGGTTAAAAATTCATGGTTTTGCCTTGCAGAGCAAGCTCTTCACATAATGAACTGCGTAGACATAAATTTTTGCAGCCTATTTTAATAAATGTTCAACCACTCCTCTAGTCCATGACTCACCAGAGGTAGTGGAAGAGAAAAGTTAGTAGGACACAGGGACACCACATATGCACAAACCACAGCTGTAGTTCAGTCCTGAGGAAACCACAAGACTCTCGGAAGCAGCAAGAAGCCACAGGAACCTCATGAGAAGTTCTTTGGAGAGTTTCTCTCAGGCATCACCACAAGAGGAGCTCAGTGATGCAGTGTAAGGAGAATCAATGCATGCATGTCGTTAGCAAAAAATATCGAGGTGGAGCAAAGCAACCAAAAAAAAAAAAAAAAAAAGACAGGGTTTTTGTATGTAGTCCTGGCTGGCCTGAACCTGTGTAGACCAGGATCAGCTCAAACAAAGGGATCCACTCGCCTCAGCCTCCTCCTGAAATTCACTTTTGTTTGGTTGGTTGTTGGGTTTTGTTTTGTTTTTTAAAGACAGGGTTTCTCTGTGTAGCCCTGGCTGTCCTGGAACTCACTCTGTAGACCAGGCTGGCCTTGAACTCAGAGATCCACCTGCCTCTGCCTCCTGAGTTCTGGGATCCAAGGCGTGCGCCACCACTATTCAGTTAAATTCACTTTTTAAAGCTTCCTCCCTCCTTTTTTTTCTTCCGAGCAGTCTTGAGGACTGAACCCCAGCTTCGGATGAGGTAGACCAGCACTCCACCATTGAGCTACATACTATGTGCCCCTAATACCACGTCTTAATCCTAACAGCTATGCACACTTGACTTTTCCACATCCACAGTCACACTGGTTCTCCATCTGTGTGCATCCATCTCTCTCTCTCTCTCTCTCTCTCTCTCTCTCTCTCTCTCTCTCTTTCTCTCTTTCCCTCCCTCCCTCTCCCCCCCACCACTGGATGCACTAGCCAAGCCCTCTAGCACGTGGTCAGCCTGTGCTTGTTCGTGATCTCAGAGGACTGCTTTCAATAATTCACCATTAATTATGCCTGCTGTATGTTGCCTGCACATACCCTTCATCAGATAAGAAGTTCCCTGATGTTTCTAGTCTGCCAAGAGTTTCATCATAATTCTTTGCCAACTTTCTCAAATGTTTTTTTTTTCCCTCCATCTAGAAAGATCATCATATGATCGCTCCCTTTTCACTGGAATGTGTGAATATTAATGAGATTGCTTTTGCTTTTCAAGGGTTAAACCAGCCTTGCATTTCTGGAATAAACTCCCAGTGCTCCTATGCATTGTCCATCTTTCCTGTACTATGTAAATATTTGGATCCCCTAATATTTTGGGGAGAATCCATGCACCTGCATTAGCAAAATGTCACCCTAAATTTCATCACTGAATCCCAACGGCCAGTGAGACGCCAGAGGCAAGGCCTTGAGGAGATCAGTTCACCGTGGCCTTTGGCCATTGTGTGGTGGGAGCCACAGTTAGCATTACTGAGCTGCAGCTGCCATCCAGGAACTGTGCTCAGCCTCAAGAGACCAGAAAGACAAAATCTCCCTTCATTACCCCACTGCATGAGGAACCTGCTTAGACCTGGCCATTCTGAGTTAGCTAGTTAGTTTGAAAGCAAGTCTCTCTCTCCCACACAGGTGAGTGCTTGGGGTCAGTTTCACCAGCATTGCCAAGGCAATGCCACACAGTGTCGTCAAGTAGGGTTCTGCTTGCCTCTCTGCTCAGAATCGTAACCACACTGAACTGGACTCAGAAGTGACCTGTATACTGTCCCCACACCACTCCCTCATCTCTGTACCCTCTACTTTGCCTCTATTTTCCTCCCCTTTGGTTTTTTGTTTGTTTGTTTGTTTTTGTTTTTGTTTTCTTGAGATAGGTTCTATGTATCTCTGACTGGCCTAGAACTTGCTATGTAGACGTGGTTGGCCCTAAATTCATAGAAATCCACCTGCCTCTGCCTACCAAGGACTGGAATTAAAGGCACCCAGGCATTCTTTGAGTTTTGTTGTTGCTGCTGTTATTTCTGCAAGATTTCTGCTTTGGTGTTTGCCATTAATTTTTGTGAATTTTCAACCTTCATTTTCATCATTACTTGGGCCCTTGCCTGCCCTCCCTCCTTCCCTCTCTCCCTTCCTTCTTTCCTTCCTTCCTTCCTTCCTTCCTTCCTTCCTTTATCCCTCCCTCCCTTCCTCCCCTCAGGCTTATGTAGTCAGGGCTAGTCTCAAACACCTTGTAGCCACCAACAACCTTTGAACTCCTGCGCTCCTGCCTCTACATTCCAGTGCTAGGGGCGCGGACATGCACCACCACAGCTGACTTAAGTGGTACTGGGATGGAACCCCGGATTCCTTGCATGCTAGAGAAGTACCTGACTGACTGAGATAAATCCCCAGACCTCCCCACCTCAGTCTCGGTTTTCTTTTTTTCTTGCAGCCCAGGCTGTCTTCAATTACCCTGTGAAAGCCTGGTTGGCTCTGAATTCCCAAGCCTCCTGCCTCTGCCTCCCAGGTGCTGGGATCACAGCCGCGTGGCACCCTGCCTGGCACTGCCTGGGCCTCAGCTCAATCATCTTCTGTCTCCTGATTCCCACACGCTCCGCTGTCTCTTCAGAACTCATCCTTTGTCCTGGGTCCTCTGTTGTCTCCCTCCCTCATTTCCGTTCTGCCCATCCTTCTACTAGACTGTGTCTATTGAAATACCTTGACTCTCCAGCTGTTCTCCACACAGGGTCTGCTGTGCTTATGGGCCCACCAAAGCCACCCCGCACTTGTGAGGTAGCGGAAAGTCTCCTTAGACTTTGTTCAGATCCCGTTTGTGAACTGCATCTCCCTGCTTCCAACACCCACCCACTCTGCAGCCTCCTGCAGACCCCTTCCCTTATCCATCAGGATTATTTTAAATTCCCTGTCCAGCACCTCCAAGTACCTGGATTCCTAGCTACTCCAGAGATTGAGTCAGGAGGGTTGAAAATTAAGATTTACCTGGGCTTCATACATCAGTTCAAGGCCAGCCTGGGAAATGTAACCTTGTCTCAAAATTAAAATAAAGACGTAATAAGAAAAAAGGCTAGCAGGGCATGGTGACCCAAGCCTTTAATCCCAGTCTTTAACCTGGGAGGCAGAGGCAGGTGGATCTCTTGACTATGAGGCCAGTCTGGTCTACAGATCAAGTTCCAAGACAGTCAGAAACACTGTCAAAAAAAAAAAAAGAAAAGAAAAGAAAAGAAAGAAAAAGAAAGATAGGCAGCTTAGTAGAGTTCTTGCCAAACAGATGCCAGGCTCTGAACCCCATTGCCAGACCTTCCACCACTGGTTCCTGTGTTAACAGCTCACTTGTTCTGAACAAGTAACTCTAGAGAGGCTGGAGAGATGGCTTAGTGGTTAAGAGCTCTCGCAGATGACCTGGCTTTGAGTTCTAGCATCTACATGGTGGCTCACAATCGTCTGTACGTCCAGTTCCAGGGCATCCAATGCCCTCTTCTAACCTTAGCAGACATCAGACACGCATGCTGTGCACATACATGCATGCAAACAAAACACTCATACAAATAAAATAATAGCATGATTTTAATAATTTATTTTTATTAATATGAGTTAGTGTTTTGCCGGCATGTAAGTCTGTGTGAGGGTGTCAGAATGATGAGTTACAGATAGTTGCGAGCTGCCATGTGGGTACTGGGAATTGAACCTGGGTCCTTAACCACTGAACCGTCTCTTCAGCCCCCCCCCCCAATAATTTGTTTTTTTAAAAGAAAGTGGAGGGGCTGAAGAGATGGCTCAGCAGTTAAAAGCACTGGCTGTTCTTCCAGAGGTCCTGAGTTCAGTTCCCAGCAACCACATGGTGGCTCACAACCATCTGTAATGGGATCCAATGCCCTCTTCTGGGGTGTCCAAAGATAGCTACAGTGTACTCATATACATAAAATAAATCTTAAAAAAAAAACAAAAAACAAAAAACCCTTTCACACAAATGAAACAGGAGAGGGAAAGTTTGATTTGGGGCTACACATTCAAAGGTCTCTCTCACCCCGTGGCTGCTGGTGCCATTGCTTTCAGGTCCCACAGATGGCAGAAGCAAGATGGTGGAAGAGTCTATTGACATCATAGGAACCAGGGAGTAGAACCATAGAGACAGAGGGCGTGCCTACGGACAGGATGTGCCCTCGAGAGCAGGGTACACACCTTCAGTCCCAGCACTCAGGGAGGTAGAGGCAGGTGAGTCCGAGGACAGTCTGGTCTACATAGTGAGACTGTCTCAAACAAATAATAAAGATACGCTCTTCATCCGCTGCAGTGGTATACACCCATAACTTAAGCTCTCGGGGAACAGAGGCAGGATTGTGAGTTCCAGGCCACCCAGAACTGCCTGTCTCAACAGAACACGCAGGAGACACCTTTCAGAGACGCACCCTGGCAGCGGCTTTCTGTAGTTACCCCACACATCCAGTTTCACCGCCATCCAGTAGTCCACTTGGTGGCCTGAGTGTTGTGGCACATGCCTGGAATCCCAGCACTTTGGGGCTGAGGCAGGAGGATCACTACAAATTTGAAGCAAGCCTGGTCTACATAGAAAGTTCTGGGTTGGTCAGTCCTGTATAGTAACCTCCTGTCTCAAAAACAAATAAGGGCCTGGAGAGATGGCTCAGCGCCGACTGCTCTTCCAGAGATTCTTTGTTCAATACCCATCAAGCACGTGGTGCCTCACAACCATCTGTGGTAGGATCTGATGCCCTCTTCTGGTGTCTGAAGACAGTAACAGTGTACTCACATACATACAATGAATAAATAAATCTTTAAGAACAAAACAAATAAGGGCCTGGAGAGATGGCTCAGCAGTTAAGAGCACTTACTGGCCGGGCAGTGGTGGCGCACGCCTTTAATCCTAGCACTTGGGAGGCAGAGGCAGGTGGATTTCTGAGTTCGAGGCCAGCCTGGTCTACAGAGTGAATTCCAGGACAGCCAGGGCTACACAGAGAAATCCTGTCTCAAAAAGATGTTAAGGTGGAGGTACAAGGACCCTTAGGCTCACTGGTCAGTGCATCTAACCTGACTGGTGAGCTCCGGCCTGGGAGGGACCTTGTCTCAAAAAGGTGTTGGGGGAGGTTTGGTTTTTGAGTTCAAGGTCATCCTGGGCTACAGAAAAGATTCCAGAGCAGGCAGGGCTATACAGAGAAATTCTTCTAGAAAAACAAACAAACAAACAAAGAACAAAAATTCAAAAAATGCACAGCCAGGCCTGAGGAAAGTATCTACTGTTGACCTTTGGTCACCATGCCCACTTCCAAATAGAGGCTGGAGAGATGGCTCAGCGGTTAAGAGCACTGACCGCTCTTCCAGAGGTCCTGAGTTCAATTCCCAGCAACCACATGGTGGTTTACAACCATCTCTAATGGAATCCAATGCCCTCTTCTGGTGCATCTGAAGATAGCAACAGTGTTCTCACATACATAAAATAAACCTTTAAAATAAATAAATAAATATATATATATACACACACACACAAGAGCATGTGAATACACACATACACACACATTCATAAAAAAAGAAGGAAAAAGACATTCCATGTAGATTCTCAGACCCAGGCAAGCTGCCTTAGCCCTACCCGAGCACTGGGCACTAAACTGTCCTTTTGCCGTAAGGACCTCTAGGACTAGTCCAAGTGGTCCTTTTTTCCCTTTGGAGCTTGAACAGGACAAATCAGTAGACGTTCTCAGTAGGTGCTGAAGACTCCTTCCACATCTCCTGAAGGTCCCCAGAGCAAGCTGGCTTGTGAAATTGGCCATATTGGTGATCTAGACTTGACTGACAGACCCTGAATCCTTGAGTAAGGTATAAAAGCCATCAGAACTGATTCCCAGATGCTGCCAGGCTGATGTACTTGGGAATGCCTTGTTCTGGCTCTGTGTCCCCAAGCAGACAGACCCACTGTGGATATGCAACAGACTTTTGCTTAATTAAGACAAGTTAATGATGCACGGAGAGTCTGGAATACGCAGAAGGTTCTGAAATTAACTTGTATCTTCCTGAACATTGGGAATTCAATTTCAGCCGGGTAGAGTCAGCACAAGACTTATATGAGCACATTACATATAAGGCCTGAATTTGAGCCCCAGTGCTGAAGAAAGTCAATCAATCAATATCTCTCTATCTAGGCCAGTTTGACACTTGTTTTCTGATGACTCAGTGGTTGAGAGCATTGGACTTGGGCGGGGGGAGGGGGGGATAGGATAGTACTCTCTGTATCGAGTTAGGGGGCAGTCAAAAGAGCAACACAAGGAGGGGGCTTGGGTTGGGAGGGCGTTCATTTTCCTGGCTAAGCTGCAGTTTCCTCTTCTATAAGGTGGGGTGATGGTGATCGTTCCCTCAGAGACATGGCTACCTCTAAGAAAGCAGCAGCCCTCCTGGGTTATCCTGGGTTCTGCAGACAGTCCCGGAAACAGGAGAGAGGTGGCTTTCTAGAAAGCTCTTACAGCAGGGAACAGGCAGAGCTCTGTTGGGATTCAGGACTGTCTGAGGACCTGAGCAGAGATGGAGGGTAAGGAGGGACGTTAGAGGTGATGGTTCAGTTAGGAAAGCACTTGCTCCCCAAGTGTGAGAACCGAAATTCAGATCTCCAGAACCCACACAGATGTGATGTGGGCGTGGCATTCTATCATTTTGGCCTGGGAAGGCAGAGATAGACAAGGTGGGCTGGGAAGGGAGACCGGCCAGGAGGTATTACATTGGCAAGATCTGGCTCTGGCTGACAGATCTTGCCAACGATCTGTTGAAGGTGGAAAAATGTTCAAGGCTGATTCCAAACATTGGCTTTGGGCCTCCACCTGCATATGTACACAAGTGCACATGCACCCACACATATGCAAACACATATGCAAACACACATACACACATGAACATAAAAAATAAAGTGGTTGGAATGAGAAAGGACAGCAGTAATACTAACACAATTGTAACATGGTTATAATTAACATAATTAATATTTGCTAGGAACTGACAAAGCGTGTCTCAAACCATCCTCATCCAAACGCACAAAAGTAGCCACTACTGCTTGACTGTTTCTATCACCTAGAATGGGAAACTGAGTCACAGAGCTCTGAAAGGTCTCACCTAGGAACCATCCTGGGCCCTGGAGCAACCTAACCTCAATGGCTACTGCAAACAAGGGGTTGATTTCCTCACATCACAGACTGTGAAAATAGATGGGTATCTGTGGGCCTTGGTGTGTGCCCGATTGTAAGTGTATGTGTGTGATGTGTCTGTGATGTGTGTGCATGTTGTGTGTGTATGATGTCTGATGTGTGTGTGTGAGAACAGGCCGTGAGGTGTGCGTGCGTAAGTTAAAGTACAAGAGTACAGGTTTCCGAAGTCTGTCATCTTCTGTCTCCTTCCACGTCGGGATGTGAGGCTGGAGCTTGGTACTTGACTGCAGTTCCAAAGGACCCATATTCAGTTCAGCTTACAGCCACCTGTAGCTCCAGCTCTAGGGGTTCCATTGCCATCTTCTGCTCTCCACTGGCATCTGTGCACATACCCACACATAGACATACATGTATGTATAATTAAAACCAATAAAAACTACTTTTTTTTTGCTTCTTTGAGGTAGGGTCTCTCATATTGGTCTCCCCCTGCTCCCCGAACTCACTATGTAGACCAGACTAGCCTCACACTCACAGAGTTTGTCTCCCGAGTTCTGTGAATAAAGTCATGCACTATTGTATCGAGCAGCTCACAACTGCTGCTGCAGCTCCAGCTGCAGGGGAATAGATGCCTCTGACCTCATCAGGCACACACACACACACATGCGCACACACACACACTGATAGCAATATTTCTAAATAAAATGTTTATTTTGTGCGTTTGTGTATGAGTGTGTATCAGAGGACAACCCGAGGGAGTCAGTTCTCTTCTTACACCATGTGCATCCCAGGGATCAAAGTCAAGTCCTCAGGCTTGCCCGCGAGCCCCCTTACTGGTTGAACCATCTTGGCAGCATTTATAACTGTTGTTGTCTTAGTGTAACACAGCTGATGATATTTTCCATATATGAAATACTCCAGGAATACATCGTCTTCCGTGCCTTGCCACAGCCAACGGTTATTTTGGTGTGATGGGGTGAGGATGACTTGAGATGAGTCACGTCAAGTGCTTAAAATAGCGCTGCTGCCTAGGCTGCTTAGCAAACCTGACTCTTGTTCTGCTGCTCATTCTGACCTCTCCTTACCTACTGGTTAATTTCCATTTTCAGGTAGAGATTCTTTCCTTATTCCCATTTTGCAGATGAAGACACAGACAGGGGAAGTGGCAGCCTTGGTTCTTGGTAGAATCTACAAGAGCCAGGCTTGGATGCACACCTGAAATACCCTGGGCATTTCCCCATAGGTTCTCAAAGGATCCCTGGGGAGGAGAGCAGTGTGGAGGAGCAGCCTGGGCATTGTTGCTTCCATGTCCACTGTGTAGCCGAAGCCTAAGCTTGGTCCGGGTACCAAAGGTTTCATGAAAGGAAAGTTTATTGTTTCCAATCTGTGGATGAAGCCAAGAAGCCACCAGCACGACAAACAGAGCCATCTGTCATCCATAGACACAGCACCTAGTATGTGTCAGACCCTAAAGAGCAAGGGACAAGACCACCAGAGTAGCCTAAGGCAGGCTGCCATCATTCCTGGTTCACCAGGGTGCGCCCTCCTCTAAGCTATTCTGAGAGATCAAGGGCCGGTTTTGCCCTGGAAGCTCCAAGCTGTCCAGGACCTAACACACAAAAAAAGCAGTAACCGGAGGCCTCCCTCCTTCCCAGGGAGCAGGTGAGGCAGATGGTACTGACTCGGGTGGTTCCTCCCTCTCCTGCCTTCTACTCTGCGGGGTGGGCGACTGCAGGGAGGTTGGGCTAGAAACTGAAAGCCCTTCAGGGAAGCTACTTGAGAAAAACAAACCAGGAAGGTTGAGATGATGGGGGTTGGAGGGCGCGGGTATGGAAAAGGGACTCTGGGAGAAAAGGGGTGTGAGTAGGCTGGGAAGGGGTTCTTGGTGCCCCTTCATGGCTGCCACCTCCCGGGCATCCAGTCTCCTTCTCATCTTTTCCTCTCTGCTTCTTTCCTGAAGCATCTTTTAGCCAGGACCCCCATGTTGTGTCTGAAGTCCCTGCTTCTTCTCAGCGTACCTCTGACTCCTGATGGTCTTAGTCCTTCCTGGCTTCCTTGCAATCCTTTGCTTCCTTCCTCCCGTCTGGAGTCCGCATCTCTCAGATGTTCACTTTGTCTGTATCCTCCCATCTATGCCCCTGCCTCAGTCTCTCTCCTCACCTCTGCGCCCTCTGCTTCCAGAAGCCTGGGTCAATCTGTCATTGCTTTTCCTGTTTCCCAGCCTCCTCCAGAGTCTTTCCAGTGGACAGCCAGGATGGTGGCCAAAGAGGGCTGGACCATGGGTATGGGGTACGGGTATGGGGGTCGGGACGCCCTAGCAAGAAGAGCCATTTAGCCCTGGGCACGCAGGGAAACTCTAGTCCCAGTCACCTGTCTGCCCAGGCTTCCAGCTCAGGGCTCGACGTGGGTGCACCCGGGCGCGCCTTTGTCTCCCTCTGGTCTCAGAGGCTAATTAGGATGGAGAAGGGGCTAACAGGGAGACCACCATCTCCGGTCTCCTGGCCACAGCCGAATCTCAGCGGCTTGCTCCTGTCAAGCCTGTTGAAGACGGCCCTGCCCGCAAGACTTCCCATTGGGCTTAGGCAGCCCGTCGCGCCTTTGTCAGAGCCCGCGGGGGCGCCCTGGAGCTACCGGAACCGGGGAGCGGGGGTACACCTGGACCCCTATAAAGAGAGCATTTCCTGAGCCACTTTTGGGATGGAGAGGAGGTAGAATTGTTGTCTTTGAGAGAAACCGGGTTTGGGGATGGCGAAAGCCTAGAGGGTTTCAGAAAGGCGGGAGCTCAGTGTGAGACAGAGGCGCACAGCCAGCAGGAAGCTGGGGCGAAGCCTGAAAGCACGGAGGAGTGGGGGAGTGCCTGTAGCCTCAGGCAACGGCAAGGAGCTGGAAGGAGCGGGCGAGGCCGGGATGGCTGGGGGCGTCAAGGGAGCCGCGGGAGGCTGAGCAGCGCAGGGCCTGGGTGTACAAGACTGTGCCCAGGTGGGGGTTCCGGACACAGAGCCGACGTATTCTTCGCTTTCTTGCCCCCGCACCCCAGCCCCCAGCCCCGCTCGGGCTCATTCCGGCCGATCGATACCTGCGCGGGACCTGCCCCCGCCGCTAATATCTTTTTAATGAGTTCTCGGGGCTTAAAGCCAGCACGATCTGCCCTCCAGGGTGGATTTTCCCCCAGCAGATGTTTCGGGAGGAGGCGGCGCTCTGAGGCCCTGGAGATGGTGGGACGGGACGACAAATCTCTCCCTGTGAGGGGCAAGGGCAGGAGACTTTCTTCTAAAGTTCAAAATAGGAGCTTTCTCTCTGGGGCCCCAAAATGTATTTCTTGGCGGACAATGGGCTTCTTTTCTCCTAGCGCCTCCAGGACGGGAGGGGCGGGGACCCGTCGGGTTGGCCCTGCCTGACCGACTCCCGCCGGGGGCACTGAGGCCCGGGACGACTGGAGCTGGCTTAAGGGTTGGAATTCGGTCTACGCTGCCGTGGTCCCGATGGCCCAACCTGGTCATCAAGGAGCAAAGCCCATTCGCACTGAAAGGAACCGACGTGCCCTGAGGGCTGGACCAGAGCCTCCGGCTGCTCACCGCGCCCCAGGTCTCGCGAATGCGGACGCGGACCCGAAGGGATGCGCGCTGGCGACTGGAGGGGACGCGGGACTCATCTCCGGGCTCGCACTGCCGCCCTGGTCTCCTGGGCTCCCTGCCAGAGGCAACAAGTTGGAATTAGCCCGGCCTGGCCGAGGCGGGGTGCTGAGACCCTCTTGGTATACCTTGGCCCCGCCACCCTTCCGGATCGTTCCCATCCGATCACCACCCTATCCTGCCCTGTCTTTCTTCACTCCACTCAGGGTCACTTCGCTGGTGGGTCTGTTGGCCGGCCGCTGCTTCCCTTGTCCTCACTCCCGTGGGCTGGGGGATGGGGCACGGGCGGCGGAGATGACCTCCGAAGAGCCGTGGTCGATTGATTCGTTCCGCCCAGAGTCCGGGCCGAGTGAATGGGGCTCGGGCGGCGGCGGCGGCGCAGCAGCAGCGGCGATAAAGATGTTGTCCCTGAAAAGGGGGTGGGGGTGGGTGAGGAGCGGGAAGAGGGGCCATTCACTCCTGGCCCGGCCCCTCGGGAAGCCTCTGCGAAGAAAGAGGGCCGGGGTCTATTCAAGCCCTACGAGCCGCCCACAATGGGCCGATATACTGGGGGCCTCTCTATTAACGCCCATGAATATTAAAGAGATCGCCGAGCGACAGCCCGCGGGCGCGATCAAGGGGGCGGGGGCGGTGCCTTGGAGCTCCGACCCAGCCGGGTCTATGGGAGGGGTCTTCGCGCAAGCACACTCCGCGCCTGGGTCCCAGAGACGTGGTTCATCCACTGTGAACGCGCTGCGTTTCCTCTCGAAGTCTCCACGCAAACAGATGCGCGCTCAAGGGCCTTACTGTTCAATCCCGGTGGGCAATTCTCCCTACAGGGTTTGATTTTGAGGGTGCAGAGGGCCAGGTGGGACTATCACTATGCCAGAAGCTCAAAATGCGAAAGCGCGGCTACTACATCCCAGGTCCGAGGGCACCCCAGTTAGGAGAATCTTTAGGTTCCTGGCTCTCCTCCAGCATACTCTCCCCAGGTTTTGGGGGACCTGAGGAAAGTAATGAGGGGGTCTCCGCCAGAGCCTTCCGTCCTTCTGTCTTTTGACTTCGATCTTGGGATTGGAACGAAAATTCGCCCCAGGCATGAAGGACTCTGGGACTTGGGAGAATTTCACAGGAGAGTGTAGCGAGGAAAATGTTAAAAATCCTGCTCAGCTCCGGGGGGGAAAGCCAAACGATCTGATCCGAAGGGTGACAGGCTGGGAAGAAAGCACAGCACACGGTCCGACTCAAAGCACTGACGACAGGAGCCCAGAGGCCCAGAGAAGAAAAGGGCTGTCCCCAGGATGCACTGCTGTCTTCCGTCCCCTTTAGTCGGCCGCAAGCGCTGAGGAAGGCTTCGGGGTTGAGGCTGAGTTCCCTAGTCTTGGCATTCTTCTGCCCAGTCCATTCTCCTCTCCACTTAGGCTTCACAAAAGCCAAGATCCAGGCGCCGGTCAGGTTCCTTGCCACCGAGCCATTGGATTCCATACTCCCCTCCAGACCGGAACCCTCCGCGAAAGGCTTTAACTCACCGACTGCTTCTATAAGGAACCCTTACCCACCGGCAGCATTTGCTCCTCTGCAGCGCTGCCCTCTGCTGGCGCCCTGCCCGTTGGTCCCTCTCCCTGCCCGCTACACCCACTCTCTGCTGGGCTCCAGGGGTTCTGCATCTGAAGACTTCCTATCGCCGGCTTGGCGCTTTAGTCTCCCGCCTACCGGGCTGAGGATGCCAGAGACCACTGGCTCCAACGAGGGGTTATGGGACGAGACCCAGGGTAACGAGACCTGGGAGCCCATGGTTGCCAAGAGCGAGGCAAGCTTAGCTCTGGGGAGCTGCTGGTGGAAAGGGTTCTTTTCCTAGAGGCATTAGAATCTGGCTCACGGGTCAAATCTCAGTCCTGAGCTGCCAGCGCGACCCACGCCCAAGTCACAGGGCTTCCAAGGCCTGAAGAATCTTCACTATACAGTGGAGATCTAACACGGGAAACACACAATCCAGCCTGCAGGGCTGCGGAACTTTCTATTGCGCCATCTGAAATTGCAGCGCAAAGTGGTGGGAGGGGGCTCTGAGGATTTATGCTGTTAAGTGAAGTGTGCCCAAAGCCCCTCCAACGTGATTGTTTCTGGAACTGAAGGTGTGGGGGTGGTTCAGGAGGCTTCGGTGCACACAGGAATCCGTGATCTTCCCGACTTAGCAACTGTTTCGGAAGAGGCTCCCAGGTACCTTGGAAAGACTATACAGAATGCACTGGAGGAACGAGGTGGGATAGCCCCGGAAGGGGGAGGTGGGATAGCCCCGGAAGGGGGAGGAAGGAAGAGAAAGGAGCCAGGAAAGAAAGAATGATCATTAAGAGACCAAAAAGAAAGAGGAACGTCTGTCTGACGGCCTCCTAGATAGAAGATCCCCACAGCCTGATTCCAGAGCGGAGTCCAGCAGATGGCTTTGCCCTGGGCTGTCCGCAGTTTCAGAGGCATTTTGGGTCTCTACAGTTCCCGTCTTCCACTGCTCTAGGGTATCCCACAGATGCGAGTATTTGAATGCCTTTCAATACTCTCCAGCTCAACTTAGTACTCCTAGTGCTGGGAGTCTATCTATCCTAGGTGAGCTCCAGCCCCGACGGCGGTGCGGGTGGTTCTTCCTCAGCAGCCCTCTGTGCTGGCGGAAGTTTTATACTGGCTGTGCGCAGCGAGCAGAGCTGTTGGGGAGCCCGGTTAGGGCGAAGCGCCCGCTTGGGTCGCGCTGCCAGCGCAAGAGATTTTCATCACCCAAGCTGTCCAGGATGTTAACCACAGCTTAAGGAGTAAAGCCTCTAACGAGTGCAGGAGAGGATGTGGGACGAAGGACAGGTGGGATCGGACAGAGTACTGGGCTTGGTCAAGGAAAACAGCAAAGCGCCAGCAGCTCTGGGAGTGGCCCGCAGAGCTAGGAAGGTGAAGGCCTAGCCTGGGATCTATAGTGACCGTGGATCTTACTTGACCCGGGTGGGCATGGGGACCCGCGGGGCTAGCAGCTAAACGCCCCCTCTTGCTTAGTCTAGTCTGGGAGTAAAGGCGCAGCATCCCCTACTTCAACACCCGCTCCCCCACACCCCCTCCCCGCTCAGCCGCGGGCTAAGCCTCCCTCCCTGCCTGGAGCTTCCCACGGGGAGAGGAGGAGGAGGGGGAGGAGGAGGAAGGATCGGAGGGAAGGGAGGAGCAGAGGGGGACTATTCTGAGCGGTCCGCACGCTGCCCCCGCCCCTCGCACTGTCGGTGAAGGCTCCTTCGAGCCTGGCCGAGTACAAGTCTGTCCTTCGACGTCAGGGGGTCATTAATAACCAATTAGGAGGGTCACTGCGGCTCCTATAAAAGAGCCGAGATTTTGCCAAGGGGAGGACGGTCCTGGCTGGATGTATAGAAGGCGAGTGAGGATCCGAGAGTCCTTGGTCGTTGTTTCTCTGCAGCCACCCGCCGCCCACCCTTCCCGCACCCCTCCTGGTATCCACCCCTGTCTCCACCCGCGGACGTCCAGCCCTCCGTGCAGCCTCTGCCATCTCTGCAGATTTTGTGAATCTCCGGCTTGGTTCACTGTCCTCCCAGCCATCCCTTGCCACGCACTTCCCAGTGTACCCTCCTCCTGCTCCTCTTCCTCCTCCTCCCCCCTCCTGTTGTGTCACCCTCCTCGCCTTTCACTCCTTTGATCCCTCTTCGTTGCCCACCTCTCCGGAGTCCACCCAGCCGTCCTTCCGCGGCGCCGGCGGCAAGCCCTTGGCCGCCCATGATGGGTTCTGTGCTCCCAGCTGAGGCCCTGGTGCTCAAAACAGGGCTGAAGGCTCCGGGGCTGGCGCTGGCAGAGGTCATCACCTCCGACATCCTGCACAGTTTCTTATATGGCCGATGGCGCAACGTGCTAGGGGAACAGCTGCTCGAGGACAAGAGCCACCACGCCAGTCCGAAGACCGCCTTTACCGCCGAGGTCCTGGCGCAGTCCTTCTCAGGAGGTGAGTCGTGCCGTCGGGGCTTCTCTCCTTCGCTCTTCCTGGCTACCCCCAATTCTCAGGTTAGCGGCGCGGGAGTTCAGATGGGGAACACTGAATCTGGGGCTGCTGCTCCCAGCCAGGATGCTCTCTCCCTGATCAGCGCACCTCAGGTTTTTTTCCCCCTCCGTGGGTCAAACCTGGGTTGCAACAACCTCACGGAAGCAGAGAAGAGGCATCGGAATATAGGAAGGAGGCTCCCAACGACCCGGGAGAGCTGCCTCGGTCAGCCCAGGCCCTCCTGCGTCTTCTCTCCCCACCCCACCCTCCAGCATGGAGCTGGCGGTTTCCTGGCATTAAAAGCCTTACTGGGCGTGTAATAGCAGTTGACTCGAAAAGAAGGGGTTTTAAATTCATTTGGTTAACTTGGGCTTGACCCGCGAAAGTTCCCACTTAAACCAAAAACTTTAAAAGACAGCCGGGGCCGGGGAAGGGGCGGAGGGCGGGCAGGCCAGAGAGAAAAAGCCGCAGAGAGCGAGGGAGAGAAAGAGAGCGAGGAAAGTTTCTTTTCTTTAAGATGTCTCAAGTTCTTATTCCTCATTCGTCACCCCATAAACAATATCTTTCCCCAGCGCTGGCGTCTCTGAGCGACGCCCTCTCTTCCCCTTTAAGATCGCTGTTCCTCTCTTAATTTACCGTGAAGACTAATTCCACTTCCATTCACGCTATGTCAACCATCTAATCCTGCCTTTTTGTAAGGGGAATTCCTCGGCCCCTTTTAAACAAGTCCCCTCCGCATTGAGATACAATTTACTGCTACAGCTTTCTTCCAGGGCTAATGAATTTAGAATTAGCAATTTCTTTCGAATGGAGCCGAATGAATGCGATCACTTTAACAGCGTGACAAATTGCCGGCCGCTCCGCAATGGACACCGTTTAACCCCCCCTTTCAGCCGGCCGGCTCGCCGGGTATTTTCCCAGGTAGCTTAGAGGGGAACCTTGTAAGACATGGAGGCCGCCCCTGTGCGCCTCAACGCTCCCACCCCTGCCGCAGAGGCCCCACCGGGGATCCTCTAGGAGTTAGGGACCGCCGGTTCTTCCTCGCTCGTTAAAGCGACTTCAGAGCTCGCCTGATCCGGGCGCCGCTCTCTCGGGCACTCTAGAACTTTGGAGTAGAGGGGTATACTGGAGGGTGTGTGTGTGTGTGTGTGTGTGTGTGTGTGTGTGTGTGTGTGTGTGGTGGCCCAGAGCTCAGTTTGTAGAAGCAAGTGTTTCTTCTGCGCGGGAGCCACCTTTTAAGCTGGGGATCTGTCCCCAGTGCTGACAGTGCTCCCCAGTCCGGAAGACACGCAGTAAGCCCAGAGTCACGGCTGAAGAGCCAGGAACAACACTGAGAGTCCCGGGTTGGACGATACTTCTTCGCCAGACCCGGCCTCAGTTTCCCTGTCTGTAAACATAAAGTGGTTTCAGTGGTTCCTAAGTTTTTCCGCGATGGAAGACGGAGAAGGTTGTGGATGTTTGGAGAATTTGTGGAAATGAAATGAGCCCTAAGAACTGATAATATAGCTCGGCGGGCATAGCGTTTCTTGCGCAAGGGTTTGGATTCGATCCCAAGTAACTCTCAGTTCACAAGAAAAAGAAAAGAACCACCATGCACCGCTTGCGTTTAGAGGGCGCCGAGGGTCCTGGGTTGTAAAATGAGGCTACACAAAATAGGCCTGCAGGAGAGATTTGCCCGAGTTGGGACTGCTTGTGCTGGCAGATGCGAAGCCGGGCGTGAGCGCATTCGGGATGGGAAGGGCAGAGCCATCTTTGCAGATATGACCGGCTTCCTCTAATCCCCGCAGAGGTGCAGAAGCTATCTAGCCTGGTGCTGCCGGTGGAAGTGATCATCGCCCAGAGTTCCATCCCAGGCGAGGGCCTTGGCATCTTCTCCAAGACTTGGATCAAGGCAGGCACGGAGATGGGCCCTTTCACTGGCCGAGTCATTGCCCCAGAGCATGTGGATATTTGCAAAAACAACAACCTGATGTGGGAGGTAGGTGGGAGCTTTGGAAAGGGATTCCGGTTGGCAGGTGGGCCGGCTCCCTGCGGGGCTCGTATCCACCAGTGTCAGAAAGGAGCCCGGTTTAACCCCTGTCAGAGCTTCAGTCCCTAGGAGCTGCGGAAGCTGGAGTTTGAACACTCCCCGCCCTCCCCCTCGCCCCCCAAAGATCTCAAGGACTAGAGCTTTCTCTGCCAATGGTTCTTTCTCTTTTACCTGTTTTGGGAAATGTCCCAGCCCTCTTGTTTCCAAGTCTCCCAAGCAGGGCTGTTAGCCATACTTTGCAGCAGGGAACACCGCACTGAGATCCAGAGGGGTCCTGATGCACAGGCTGGGAAGAAGCCATTGCTACTCACATTCTTTCCCTGGCTTTAGAGGCTACAGGAGTCAGTCTCTGAGGCTGGCCTATGGTGAAGTGTGGCCGGAATAGAGAGCAGAAGCTGAGTGTTTCTTAAGAATAGGTTTCCCAGTCCCAGGCCTGATGGCATCCAAAATAACCATGACTGACTGGGTGCTGAGTCAGCACAGCAGTATGATTCCCCAGCCTGCAGACTGTGAGATCAGCCCCCCTCAGTTATTATTCTCATTTTGCAGAAGGAGATGGGTATCTGAAAAGCGTCCATCCCTGGCCTTTTGACTCTAGCCCATGTCCAACAGTGTCAGATACAGGGATGCTGGCCCTGTGGCGGCTCTTTTCCATCGTTCTTCCCAAGCAGAGCAGACCCTCAGTAGCCAGATGCTTCATCTACTTCTCCATCTTACCGCCTCTCCCACTGCCACCCTAGCAGGAGCCCAGTGCAGTGACCTACGGTGCAGCTGCTCACAGGACCTGGATGAGGAGAGCAGAGAGATGATCCTGGCCCTTGCCTTCTCCCTTTCCTGGACACCTTGGCCTAGTGTGTGTCTTCCAGCTGTTGCCCAGTCAGGAAGCTAGGGTGTGGTTTGACCTCTGATGATCCTTAGCAGCTTCACAGAGGGGCTTAGGCCAGGTCAAGAGACCCCAGTGAGCTAGATTTGCCTCCCAAGCTCTTGTGTCCCCCTCTGAGGCCCTGTGCTACACTCTCCCCTGCTCTGCCCCAATCATCTGTACCCTTAAGGGCAGGTAGCAGAAGAACATGCCACCTGCCTAGGGATCTCTTGGAGACCTTTCTCTTCTGGGGGTGAAGGGCCTGGTCACGGTGAGCCTGTGGGTGCCTGAAGACTGACTCCCTATTTACCTTTTGCCTCGGACAAATCACTGTGTCCCTCCTCCCCCGCCTCCAACCTCCCTTTCCTGGACTGGAAGGCTAGATGACAATATCGTTTATATCCACTTCCCAGCTTCCCAGAGCTGTCAGGAGAAAAGAGAATGTCTGCAGATGGATCTGGCCTGGGTCACATATGTGGCCCAGCCCTGCCTCACCCATCACTGCTCCACCCATGCCTAGGTATTCAACGAGGATGGTACGGTACGCTACTTCATCGATGCCAGCCAGGAAGACCACCGCAGCTGGATGACCTACATCAAGTGTGCCCGGAACGAGCAGGAGCAGAATCTGGAGGTGGTTCAAATCGGCACGAGCATCTTCTACAAGGCCATAGAGGTGTGTGATGGAGTGTGATGTAGGCATGGATGGGGCATGGCATGGTGAGGAATGTGACCAAAGAAGACAGAAGGATGTTAGTGCTGGCCCAACTGGCTCTGCCTGGGTGCAGAGCCGAGGCTCAGGGGCTGTGACTGCCAGGTGTCTGCCCCAGATGGGAGACTCGCTGATACAGCTGGGAGAGGGTGGGGCTTACAAGTCGATGCTGTGGTGAATATCTCAGATGTAGGGGAGCCTGTGCAGGGGTTCAGAGTGCAGAAGAATATAGAGAACAGACCACCAAGTGGAAGCTGACGGAGGATCAAACTCGACTATGATAACGGCTGTGTGTCCAAATGGTTTAACTGCATGTCACGCCTCATTCTGGGGCCAATAGTGTGTGACTCTGTCTCAGCAATAACGGCTTACTGTGTTAGGCCTCTCACAAAACTTCACAAGGAGGATCTTGAGTTTATCCACACAGTTCATGGATATGAAAACCTGTCATTTCTTGAAGTCCTAGAGCTCTGAAACATCTCTACAGGGGAGTGTTAGCTGAGGAGAGGCCTGGATCATGATGTGTGGGAGTCTTCCAAAGTGGGCAAAAGTGGAACCAGGGCCAAAGGCTGGGAAAGGAGGCAGGACACCTGCCTGTCAGAGGAAGAGAGTAAAGACATGAGGGCGGGGCTGATGAGCACTGATAGCGGAGGGGGCACATCACCAGAGGGCACAACAGTGACCCTTGGCCTGCAGCTTGGCTGTGTCTTGTCCCAGATGTAGGAAGTTGTCTAAATGCTGTGAAGGGCAGTGGGTCTGTCCCACCACATTTTTCTAGATCTTGCATTTTTGTTGACTTGGAAGTCCCTTGGTTGCGGGATAGCCAGGGGTTTGACTGCTCTTCAAGGTCAGAGAACAACTTCCTTTCTAGACACACTCCATTTACTGGCGATGACTCTGAGCCTGAAGTCTAGACCCTTCTGGGTGTCTATGCCTGCTAACTTCTGGGACTGGAATCTTATTGTTCCAGAATGACCAGACCCTTAGACGTGAACAGGACTGATAGCCAAATAGCCTTTGCCTCTGGGTTGTATAGCCAGGACCTGGGTCAGCACCAGGGAGACCAGGGAGTAAAGAGGAAAGAAAGGCAGGAGTTCAGAAATTCTAGGAGGACTGAGGAGTGTCGGTGTAGTACCAGAAGTAACTCAGGTAGGACCAGGGTGACTCCTGCGACCATCTAACTATACAGCCACCTCCTAGAATTGGCTTTTGGAGCAGCTGAACTCACCCATAGCAAAGTATGAGTTCTAACTCCTCTGACTCCCTTACACACATTCAGACATGCACACACACACACACACACACACAAAACATACCCCATTCACACCACCATATACACATATATGTGCACACTCCCAGAGACACACACTGCACATATGCATATACACAAACACACATACACTCACATAACCTGTGTATACACTCACCCTCATACATACACAGACACACAGACACACACACACACACACACACACGGACATGGACACAGACACAGAAGACTGGCAAGAATACCTATTTCATGTTGGCACTCAGGTTGGGGCAGACAGGTGGCTGGAGCCCCATCATACTAGACACGTCTGACTGGTGCAAGTCAAAGGCAAATCAGGACACATGAATAACCTTTATCCAGAAGTATGAATTCAGGGGGCAAGAATATTTCCATTGAAGGATTGAAATTTGTATAATTAAGTTTATGTTTATCAGAAATTTAGGTTTATAAAAGAATGGGCCATATGCCCACATCTGTGTAGCCCACACATTATCACACATATGCTGTATCATACACATGCCTCCCACATGGCGTTGTACTGCTCAGAATGAACCATCCTGCTAAGAAGGGGTTGTTTAAGTGAAGGGCAAGCAAACACAAAATATTTCCAAATTACTTTTCTTTCTTTTGTTTAAAACAACTTTTTTTTTTAAATTTGAGACAGGGTCTCACCTCTGTTTCCATATAGAGTTCCATGATTTTGTACCTGTGGAAATGTTCTACATCAGCCATAGTGTATTCTTCCTACTGACGAGAGACATGTTTTGGCAAGTAATGGGTTACTGTTATGGAATATAAACAGTGTTTGTGAGCAGGAAGACCTAGTATCAGATCCTGTAAAGGTCTACATAGTGAGGTCCAGGCCAGCCGGGCTCATTGTGCAGTCATGTAGACCAGGCTGGCCTCGAACTCAGAGTGATCTGCCTGGTTCAGCCTCCCGAGGACTGGGATCAAAGGCATTTGCCAACATACCCAGCCCCAACTTGATTTTCATAAATGATGTTGGGCACATCTTTTCATACTAGCAATTGTCTCAAACCATGTTATAACAGTGTCAGAATTCCACTCATATGTCCGAGTGTGACCCGACCTATTTCTGCTCACCTAGGTGGTTCCTGGGAGGCTTGTATAATCTGCTGCTTGTCCCCTGTGTGTGCTCAGGGGCTGTTAGCCAAGGAGAGGGAGCTTTCTTATGACCTGTTTACTTGCTCTTCCTGCTCACAAGCACTATTTTTATCTCATAACAGTAACCCATTACTTCCCAAAACATGCTCTCTCTTCAGTAGGAAGAAGACACATGCAGAACCATGAACTCTAAATAGAGACAGAGAGATGGTGTTGGGGAACTCAGACCAGTACTAGAGTACCTGCTCCAAATTCTGCATCCCGGGTGGAGGGGAGGAGGGTACAACTTTCTGGCTTTGCGTCTGTCTGGACACTCAGTCCCGCCTCAGGTGCCGCAAATGGCATTTCTAGAAAGCACCCAGCACAAAGCAGGTGGGGGGCCACTAAATATCGAATGAATAAATCCTCGTGATAGGGTGTCCACAGGGACCCACTTCTTCCAGGAAAGCAAAAGTGGCTCATCAGGAAGCAAATTTGGTCAAGAAACTGGCTGGAGGAATCTGTTAGCGCTATGTCGGGGAAGAAAATCCCCAGTCTGTTCCATTGCTGTTTTATTGTATCGTATTGGCAAATGGTTGCCCTGAAATGTGGACTTTCACATTTTCTCTTGTTCCAGGGCAGCTGAGCCCTTTATTTTTCCTAGACCCTCACCTCTTTTCTCAGCTCTGAGGATAAGCACCATTTTCCTTTTGACCTTGCTCAGTAGTGGCTCTGATGAGTACCACCATTGATGATTGGCCCCATTAGTGATGTACGTAGACATCATTATGACATCAGACATCTCTCATGTGCCGGCCGATGCTACACTGGCAATGTTTTTGAAGGTCTAAGCAACTCTGGTTTCATCATGGGACTGAGCCCAGGGCTTATTTACTTTTTTAAAATGGTTCTGTGGATTGAACCCTTGGGCCTTATACATACTGAATAGGTCCTGCATTCCTGAGATTTGCTGCATCTCTGTCCCCATTTTAATGATTAAGAAATGAAAGTTCAAGGTTCAGAGAGAGTCTGGAGCTGTGATCTGAACCCCAGCCCTCCTGCTACAGAGCTGGATAGCCGTGCTGTGTGGCCTCCCTGGCCAGCATCTTCTTGTTGGGGCTCTATTAATTGGTGTGTCAGGACATCTGTCAGGCACAATGGAAACTGATGATCATCCAGATGACACGGAGATGCTTCTGTGTCACCCCGGGAAGGGGCAGGTGTCAGGGGCAGGCTGCCTCTCGGGAGGGAGCATGTTCAATGGGGTGTCATGAATTTGTATTAGGAAAGCAAACCTGAAAGCCTGTCACTGCCCTTCTGTCATTGAAATGGGGCAGGATTCGAGGTAAGACCTACCAGAGCATTAGTCAGAGGTCCTGAGACTTGGCAGTGGGAGTCAAGCAATGCTGTTTCCCTGGGTTTGACGGAGTGGATTTTACGAAATGGGAATCAGTTCCTTTGGGGATTGCTTGGTTCATGGTATGTTCCAAACCAATCTTCTGTTCCCAGAAACATGAATGATGAGCTGATTCAGGTTCTCAGTCCTAGTGCAGAGCCTAGCCTCAACTGGAGCTAAACTCAGTAGGAACAGAGCCAGGGAGGGGCCTGCAGGGGTCTGCGGCTGTTCAGTGCACTGAGGTGGTCTCTGGACAGTACTTTCAGGATCTCAGAGAAGAGGGTGCAGGTTCTAGGGTCTTCTGGGCTCCAACACAGGCTTTTGGTGGATGCAGGACACGCCCGGAGAGCATCAGTAACAAGTGGACATCCAGAGCAGGAACGTTCAGAGCGCCCCACTATTACCGCGCAGTACAGTCACACCTTATGCCCATGCGCTTTAGATTTTAAGTTGAATAAAATTAATTTTAATGTTTATTAAGTGGAGACCAGAGGTACGGGGGTTCCAGGCTCTGAAATTCAAAGCAACTCGTAGTTCTGTTTCTCTGTGAAGGTGCTGTGGGCCTCTCCCACTGCTCATAGCCTCTAGCTGGCTGAGGTTGTTTCATTCCCAGTCCCAGTACATTCCATTTAGTAGGCTTCCTTTTCTGAAAAGTCTCGCTTGTTGTCACTCTTGCGTTTCCATGCCTAGAGATGTGATGCGTGCTCATTTTTAAAGTAGATCGTATGAAAACAGAAGTCACATAGTCTCTCCATAGTGATCTTTTAAAGCCTAAATCAGCATTTAGGCTGTCATTTTTCAAAGTCTCAAAATGACATGTTTGGGGGGGAAACGCACGGAGGGAGACATAGGTAGCAGCTGGGCACCCAGGGTAGAAGAGAGAGAGCCTTTTCATTATTTACCCTACGGCACAGTTAGGTCTTTATGCCCGTGAAGTTTAATGTTTCAGTTGAATAAAACTAATTTTAGTATTTGTTTATTAAATTTAAATAAATATTTGTTTTATTACATGTAAGCCTGTTTTGCATACATGTATGTATGTGCGCCATGCACATGCCTGCAGTCCCCTGAGTCTAGAAGAGGATGTCGGATCCCTTGAAACCGGAGTCCCTGATGGTTGTGAGCTACCATCATGTAGGTTCTGGGGTCTGAACCTGGGCTTTCTGGAAGTGCAAGCAGTATTTTTGATTGCTGAGCCACCATTCCAGGCCCTACACAGGAGCTGAGATAGCCCAGGCTGGTCTTGAGACCAGCCATTTCATATTTAGGTGAAGAAGACCTTGAACTTCCTATATCCTCCTGGTTCTATCTCCCCAGTGCTGGAACTGCAGGTGCTACATCTGGCTTACGTGGAGCTGAAGGCCAAACCCAGAGCTTCACACACTTCTGAGAGTGCTCTACCGACAGGAGTGCCCTCAGCCCCCTGCCTGTGCTTCGTGGGCAGGGAAGGCAAAGGCCTGGGTCACCATGGATCCACTTTTCATGCTGCCAGTGGTCCTGGGCTTTACTGCAGTGATTCAGTGTGCCCAGATCGCTGCTAGTTCCTCCAGAGCATCTCCAAGCTAGGAAAACAGCAACAATTCCGCGGCTTCAGTCCTGAGAAGCTTTGTGCTGAGGCCCCTGTGACCCTGTGATGGACAGCTCTCAGGGAGGCCTGTAAAATAGGGACTGTTCTGTTTCACAAGTCGGAGGACAGAGTAACAAAATTGCTTGCTTGCTTGGCAGGCAGTCTTGAGTGTCCGCTCCAACCCCCCACGCCAGGGCTCAGTGTGTGTGTGTGGGTGGGGGGCTCTGTAGTTCATCTCCTACAAGGTGTGTACACATGGTCTAGAGGCTGCTTCAAGAGACAGGCTTAGACTTCTAAGGTCACACCTAAAGACCCGCGGACATGAGATCCATCTTGAAAAGTAGCCTCTTTCCCAATCTTTATCGTGAAAACAAGCAAACAAACCCTCAATCAATATCTTAAATACTTGGACTCCATCTGAGGCTTTCACGGGCCTTTTTCTTCTCTCCTCCTCTTGAAGGAGAGGCCTCCAGCTCTGACCCTCTGGTCTCTTGGACGGTGACCATGACTGTGAAGGAGAGGCCGGAGGATTCTGTCTAGTTCTGGTGCCAGGTTCCAAGCTGCCTGCAGTCTTGGAGCCACTGCCTCATTTTGCTGGTTTATGAATTGTGCTTGTGTTTCATATTTAACCTCCCCAATGAGATTGCACACACACACACACACACACACACACACACACACACACACACACACACACACACACACTCCTGTGCTCCTATGATGCTAAAGGCTAAGGATTGGTGTGAAGAGACATGATGAGGCTAGGCTGCTCTCAACAAGGGAGCAGCATCCCGTGATACCTGCAGTTCCCTGCCCCCCACCCCTCAGCTAGCTCTCTCTCAGAGCCAGGTGGATATGGGGCAGGGTAGGTCTTCTGGGCTGTCTCCATGGAAGGTGGACCCAAGGTTCTCAGACCCACATGGAAGGGAAGAAATTCTCCCTGACCACTCCTCTGGGGTGGCTCCAGATAGGCGTGGGTGGAATCCCATTTGATTTTTCTTCCTACATATGTTTATATGCTCGAGCTATGTATGATGTGTGTGTACCAGTGTGTTCAGACCAGACATCAACCTCAGGTGCTGTTGCTCAGAAATTTTGTTCTTTGAGACAGGCTCCCCGAATGGCTTAGGGTTTGACAATTAGTCTGGACCGACTAGTCAGCAAACTCCAGGGGTCTATCCCCACCTCTGGGACTCTAAGTGTGTACCATCAGGCCAACTCTTCCTATGTGGGTTTTCGGCTCAACCTCATAACCTTATGCTTCCAAGGCAAATACTTACAAAGTGAGCTGTCTCCCCAGTCTCATATGATCCCCTGTGCTTCAGCTCAAAGAGAATCCCACAGAGAAACAGGACAGCTCTTGTCAGGCACCTCACAGGGACCCCCAGGCTCTGTGGCCTCAGGAGAGAGGTGAGCTGTTCTCTCCTGTTTGTCCTACCTGGCTGCGGTCCAGAGAGCAGGCTTCTCGGCTCCCTTGGATCGTCACCACCAAACTCTCTTGATCGGTAGCTGTCACCATCGAGAGCAGCAGCCAAGCCACCAGCCTGGCCACAGGCTCTGGGCTTCTTGATGTTGCACCTGGGACACGGTGAAACATTCGGTTGAATGCTGTTTTGGTATTTCCAGAGGTGGAGGTGTTTGTCAATCCCAAGGTTTCTTTTTTAGCACCTGCCCTGTGGTGCATGGAGCCCTGTGCTGTGTGACTCCATGCTGCCTGTGGGCACTTGAGATAAGAGCTGTTTCTGGAACATCATCAGGCAGGGTGTAGCCATAGGGCACCCCACAGCCCACACTCTTTTGAAACATCTGGCTCACTCCTAGGCCCCTGAAGGCTGACTGACTAATTCTCCTGGATTAAAAAAAAGGTAGAAATAATTCTAGGTGTTTTGATTTTCTGTTACTTCTGTTTGTGAGGCTCTTCTTCCTCTTCCTCTTCCTCCACCTCCTCCTCCTCCTCCTCCTCCTCCTCCTCCTCCTCCTCCTCCTCCTCCTCCTCCTCCTCCTCTTCTTCTTCTTCTTCTTCTTCTTCTTCTTCTTCTTCTTCTTCTTCTTCTTCTTCTTCTTCTTCTTCTTCTAAGGTCTTACAAATTCCAGGTTGGTCGAAAACTGGCTACGTAGCCAAGGATGACCTTGAACTTCTGAAGGTCCTGGCTCTACCTCTGAGTGCAGGGATGACAGTGACTACAGTGACTGTTTTTATGCAGAGCTGGGGATCTAGTCCAGGCCAGCTGAGCTATCCCCGCCCTCCCCCCCGATTTCTGCTCCCCACCCACCCTCAACCCTGCCACCTGAGTTCTTTTTCTTTTGTTTTTTTTCTTTTTTTTAAAATTTATTTATTATATGTAAGTACACTGTAGCTGTCTTCAGACACACCAGAAGAGGGCATCAGATCTCATTACAGATGATTATGAGTCACCATGTGGTTGCTGGGATTTGAACTCAAGACCTCTGGTAGAGCAGTCAGTGCTCTTATCTGCTGAGCCATCTCTCCAGCTCTTCTTTTGTTTTCTTGTGGCCATCAATTTGGATATTTTTGTGAAACTGGACAGAAATGATGAGATGACCTGGGTTATGAGAGAGGAAGAGAGGGGACAATGTCCTGGGGCCTTCAGTGTCTACAGAGTTTTTGCCTGGGATAGGTCGGTGAGATCATGCCAGCTCTGACTTTCTCAGGCCCCAGTGTGGTGCAGAAATGTGCAGAGAGATCTCTTGCTTCCTGCCGCCAGTTGCCACCTCCCTGACCTCTTCCTGCCTCTCTTCCTGCAGATGATCCCCCCAGACCAGGAGCTGCTGGTGTGGTATGGAAATTCCCACAACACCTTCCTGGGTATCCCAGGTGTGCCAGGACTGGAGGAGGAACAGAAGAAAAACAAACATGGTAGGTATTCAGTATTCGCCATGAGGTCATGGTGACATTGATCCAAGGAGGGGGAGAGCTAGGGGACAGGACACTTCCTGGCCTCTGGGAACGCTCTTCAAAATCCAGCAGCATTGTTTACCTGGGACCTCCTGGTCAAAAATAAGACCACTTCCCCCAGGGCGGCCAGCATGAGCTGAGCAGGGGGGAAAGCAGGCGGTCTTGCTTTCTAGACCAGATATGTTGTCTGCAGGCAGATGAGGTGATGGGGCGTGGCCGGAGAGCTGGGCAGGACAGGAGGAACACACATTGGTGTCTAGTTCAGCTGCATGCTGTTGAGACTGGCTTTGCACCTCGGTTTCCTCATCTGAAAAGAGAAGGCATGGGATGAGGGCATCTCTGTGTCCTCATCTAGCTCTGCCCAGGTCCTGGTGTAGGGCCTCACATCAATTAGCTGCAGGGTTTGTATTCTCAACAGAGGGAGGGTAGAATGAGCCCCTGTGTTTTGAGACAGGGAGTATCATATAGAAGCTACTGGCTCAAGACCTATGTCCTGTTGAGTCTGGAGATAACTGGACACCCCCCCCACCAGTCTGAAATGAAACCTTTGATGAGTATCACCCTCCCAGACCCTACAAAATCCTTGTGACTTTTTTTTTTAAGGCAGAGTGTCTTACGGGTCCCAGACTGGCCTCCAAACTCATTAGATAAAGATGACCTTGAACTTCTGATTTTCCTGCCTCCACCTCTAAAGTTGGGATTACAAGAGTGTGTCATTATGCCTGATTGTCTATTTTTAAATGATTTGTTTATTTTTATTTTATGTGCATTGATACATGCATGTCTGTGGGAAGGTGTCAGATTACCTGGAACTGGAGTTACAGGCAATGGTGAGCTGCCATGTGGGTGCTAGGAATTGAACCTGGGTTCTCTGGAAGAGCAGTCAGTGCTCTCAACCGCTGAGCCATCTCTCTGGCCCCTTATTTATTTATTTTTAAGAGAAGCAAGCCCAGCAATGGCGGTCATGCCTTTAATCTTAGCATTCTAGAAGTGGAGGCAGTTGAATTTCTGGGGTCGAGCCCAGCCTGGTCTACAGAGTTAGTTTCAGGAGCCAGGACTATACCAGGGAAACCAGGTCTCAAAATAAAAAGAGGGGGACGAAAAGAAAAGGAAAAAGAGGAGCCTGAGACTCAATGTACTAGTGTTTACCGACACCCCCCCCCCCGCCCCTGTCTCCATTCTCAATACGAAAATGGAGAAACCATAGTTTCCAGGTACACTGAGTACTCAGAGAATATTTGTGAGGTGAGGGTGTCATCGTTGCTCTCCTTTGTGGATGGCCTATTAGGACCCAGGCATTTCTCACATTAAGGCAAAGCGACTAGCACAGAAAAGTCTTCTAGTGAGTGCAATTTTTCTGATGAACTTGCAAAATTCCGCTATCCCCTAGCGGTTCTACAAGAACAATTTTTTTTTTAACTTTGTTTTATTCTTACATTTTACTTACTTTTGTGTACATATAGATAGGCATACCACGGTGAGCATGTGGAGGTCAGAGAACACTAGTGGGAGTCAGTTAGTTCTGTCCTTAACCTTGTGGATCCAGGGAATCCAGTTTGGGTCATCAGGCAAATGAATACATTTAGCCCAGTCACACCTCCCCTTCTTTCCCGAAGTTCTGGGCCACCACGCCTGGACTACCTCCCATCTTTCAGATGAGAAAGCTAAGGTTTCCTGGGGCCACGTCACCAAATCCTCCCAGGTTGGGGACCTGCTGCAATCTGGCTGCTGTTAGATCACAGCTATGACCCGCTGCGCCCTTGGGGCTGTGTGTCTCACCATCTGCAGGGGAGAACCGAGGGGTGGGGGGGACTGGGCGTAGTCGGCGTGGATGCTAACCGGGCTGCTTTCTTTCCCTCCCGCCCGTCCGTGGGTCTCGCGTTCCGCCCGCGCGGCCAGAGGACTTCCACCCGGCGGACTCCGCGACTGGCACCGCGGGCCGCATGCGCTGCGTCATCTGCCACCGCGGCTTCAACTCGCGTAGCAACCTGCGCTCGCACATGCGTATCCACACGCTGGACAAGCCCTTCGTGTGCCGCTTCTGCAACCGCCGCTTCAGCCAGTCGTCCACGCTGCGCAACCACGTGCGCCTGCACACGGGCGAGCGTCCCTACAAGTGCCAGGTGTGCCAGAGCGCCTACTCGCAGCTCGCCGGCCTGCGCGCTCACCAGAAGAGCGCGCGCCACCGGCCGCCCAGCACCGCGCTGCAGGCGCACTCGCCCGCGCTCCCCGCGCCCCACGCTCACGCGCCCGCGCTCGCCGCCGCCGCCGCGGCCGCCGCCGCGGCGCACCACCTGCCCGCCATGGTGCTGTGAGCGCCGCGCACGCGCCCCACGCGCACGCGCCTTCCCGTTGCCCTGGCGAAGGACCCGACCCCCAGCGCCGCGCGCCGCCTAGGCGCCCTCTACCCGGAACCCACTCCTGATCCGTCTCGCAGAGGAGGACGCCGAGGGGCGACGTCCCTTTTGCCCAGGCCACCCGGCTGGTGTGGCTGCTGCTCTGTCCTCTCTTCTTGGGAGCCGGTCCCCACGCCCGGCCCCATCTCGGAGTGTCCCTCCTGCAGGGCCCGATCCCCACGCAGACATCTCTCTCCTAGACGACAGGAGAGTGGAGGGGACAGACGATCTCCAAAGAGAGCTGAGTAGTTGGGAGTGGAAGAGAGAGCTACCTCCTCGGCCCAGGGTGGGCCCGGAGCGGGTGGTGCTCATCTCTGCCTCCTGGGAATGGTGTCTTGATGTGTCGCGAGTGGAGGGAACGACGTTGACCCTTGGCTGCGATTGGAGCCCCAAGGTGATTAACACAGACCGGGAGAGACCTGCTCTTCCTGGGCCGTTTTCCTTCAAGGCTACTTTCCCCAGCACCCGGCTCCCAGGGAAGGACGACGCCTGAAGTGTGCTGGACAGGCTGAGAGTGGAGTCACAAGGGACATTCACCATAGCCCTTGGGCAAGACCCTGACTCTTTTGGAGCCTCATCTATAGAACGCAGGAATTAGACCAGTGCTCCCTCTCCTAAATCTCTCCTGTCTTCCGAGTTTAGGAATGGAGAGGCACCCTCGCCTCCACCCTCCTAAGTCCCCAAACAAGAGAAAGAGCGACCACACAGGGCTTGGCTTCTCCGCCCAGAAAGTTTGTCTGAGGCGCGGGGGACCCTGGGTTCTTCCCCACAAGACCACACAACCACGCCGTTCCCTGCTCTGTCTGTGGGCGCCCTCTGGTGTCATCTCAAACCTTGTTGTCATTTACCAGAATCCCTTCCCCCCCACAACACAAACACAAACCACATACTCCATCCACACACCAGGGCGTTTGTAATAAAAAACCCCACAAAACTATAATAATATTAACGAAAAGTATAACATGTATAGAGTTTTCAAGAAAGTGTGTTCTACTCCCAGAAAACGGTCACTTTAACTTTGTAAATGTTTATCTAAGATGATATTTACGAAACTGTGATATATATTATTTGATTGTATATGTACAACTGTAAATACATTTGTACTTCTCTTGTATTCTAAAATAAAAATTACTTGGATCATGTATCACTTGGCCCCTGCCCGGGTGCATGCCTTTTTCTGAGACATTTGGAAACAGCGGAGACATTTGGAAATGGATGGAGGGGTTGTTCCGCTGACTGCTGCTAAAATTCACTGCTGTACCTTCTGTAAGGAAAAGCTGCTGTCCCCAAGAAGTCACAGTGCAGAGCTACTAGGAATAATGAAGGAGCAGGACAGAGTTCTTGTAGTTTAGCTGGCTGCAGTCTGGGTTCCCTCCTGTACAATTTATCCACCTACACTCGGATTAGGAGTTATTTGTTCTCATAACAAACTTGGATTGGTTTAAGAAGGCAGCAGTGGGCCGTACAGATTACCAGGAGTCCTAGACCTCCCAAATAATCTGCCACATCCATTTTCAGGCTCAGAGTCTTAGTTTCTTTCCCTGTACTGTGACACATTGGCAGAAGCAACTTAAGGGAGAAAGGGTTTATTTTGGCTTAAGGTCGAAGGTACGGTACATATGGTGGGGAAATTAAAACAGCAGAGACCCCAACCCTCTGCGCACATCCCAGCCACAGCAAGAAGAGCAGTCAATGGAGGCGCGGTGCTCCGTCCCTTTTCCCCACCCAGGATCCAGGTCAGGGAATGGATCCCACAGTGGGCTAGTCCCTCTAGCTCCATTAACATAACCATGGTAACCCCCACATGCATGCTCAGATGGTCCACTCCCAGGTGATTCTAGATCCTGTGAAGTCGACATCACTAACCATCACACCTACCTTAGTGAAGACCATGGAACAGGCAGGACAGGGTGAGGCCAGCGAGAGTCCAGGGCTGGATAGGGTTAGGCCTTTTGCTTTCCTCCAGGACTTCCGGTCCAGTCAGATGTGTGGGCTGTAGGGTGTAAGTTCAGATCTGTGTGCCAGCCTTTGTCAGCCACAACACAATCATCCTTTTTACACACTGAACCTACAGGTACGCCTCCCAGGTGTCCTCACCAACCTTGCACTTGTGCACATGGGAATTCACACTTGTCATAGAAGCCACCCCTCTTCGGAAGTTCCCAGTGCGGCCCGAGTGACAAAGAAATAACCTTATACTTTGGGAGCTATGGCAAGTTAGCTTGCAGGTCCCATGACTTTTCTCCCAGACTCCTCCCTTCTAAGTCTTTCCCTCCCCTTTCATGCAAGGATATTAGACTTTCAAGGCCTTGGGTGGTCCCAGCCTCACCTCTTCCCACCCCAACACCCTCCTCTTTTGTTCTCTCTCTCTCTCTCTCTCTCTCTCTCTCTTTCTCTCCAGACAGGGTTTGTCTGGCCTCAAACTCAGAAATCCGCCTGCCTCTGCCTCCCAAGTGCTGGGATTAAAGGCGTGCGCCACTGCCCAGCCTCTTTTGTTCTCCTGACCAAAGCTCATCTGTGCTGAGTCCCATCTCCCCCAGATGTCCATGGGTGCAGTGTTGAGAGTCTCTCATAAGTAACGTTCATCTTCTGAAGACATTCCTGCTGGAACCAAACTTCCAACAAACCAGGAGTCTTTAAACAAAAAGCTGATTTTTTTCTCTCTGGGTAACTCTGTTGGGCTGCAGAACCCACCCAGTGGCAATATTCTGCAATTGCAACCCCAGCTGCCTTGGGCTTGGACATTGGCTTGACTTGTGGAAACTGTCTTAGCCACAAGGATGCCAAGAGAAGCAGATGTGGTCTATGATCCTGGGACGTTTGCACACCAGGTGAAGGCCTGCACTGAGAGGCTTTACCCCTTATACTTGCACCCCCAGCAGAAACCCCAAGAGCACAGTGACCTACCCCCCCAACGCACATACAAAAGGCACTCGAATTTTGAGACAATTTCTGTGGACTGACCACGTGCTTAGGCACTGGAACTTGTGCATTCCAAGTGTCCCCACACACTGCTGAGCTGAGTTCCCTCCCCTACTGTCCCAGTGCCCTTTAATTTGATGTCCTGTTGAAGTATGGACTTAGGGAATCACACGCTTGTGCCATCCAGGCGTCCAGCCGCAAAGCAGAGTTTCCGCTCAGGAGTCTGACCCCAAAGGTCATGGTCTCGGCAGTTAGACTACAAAATCCTTGTCAAGCAGGGTCAAGTCAGTCCAAAGGGCTGTATCCCCATCCCACAAGGACACAATGTACTTTGGCCTTGTTTTGATGCTGACTTCTGGGTTTTGTGGTGTAGTCTCGTCCCTCCCGTGATCTCCCCTTCACTCCTCCATGCTCCAGAGAGCATCGCTGAACTTTCTCCCTCCAAACCCTTCCTATGCTCTCTCACTTCAAACCTCTTGAACTGTGGGAACAAGAAACCTGGGGTGTGCCTTGAAGCTGGCCTGCTGGGATATCCATTGGTGGGTCTAGAAGAAGGCAGACAATAGTTGGCACCACTGGAACCCAGGACCTGCATGTGACAGACCAAGCACTCAGCCACGGAGCCACATCCAGTCTTACCATGTACCTTTCGACCTAGCAAAACTCACGTAATCTTTCTAGTGCTTTGTGTATTCCTTAGGATAGTTTCTGGGTATGACCATGTTGTCTGTGAATGAAAACATTTTTCTTTTCTTCCTTTAGAGTTGGTTTTGTTTACTTTTGAGACAGAGTCTCACTGCATAGCTCTGGCTGGCCTGGGACTCACAATCCATACCAAACTGGCCTCGAACTCACGGAGACCCACTTGTCTCCATGTCTTAGTTACTTACTGTTCTATTGCTGTGAAGAGACACTATCAGGAACTTCTCTGTTAGTTGTAGGTGTTTTCAGACAGTCTTCCTGTGTAGCTCTGGGTGACCTGGAACTTGCTATGTAGATCACAGAGTACTGTCTGTCTCTACTGCCAGAGTGCTGGGATTAAAGATGCATGCCACCGTGTCTGGCTAAAAGAAAGCATTTTACTTACTGACAGTTGGAGAGGGTTAGTTCATGATCATCATAATGGGAAGCAGACAGGTGTGGTGTTGTTGCCAAGAGACAGCCCTGATCCACAGACAGCAAAGGGGCACTGGGCCTGGTGTGGGCTTTGGAAGCCTCAAAGCTCACTCCCAGTGACACACCTCTCCCAACAAGGTCACACTTACTAATCCTTCCCAAAGAGTTCATCAGCCAAGGACTAAGCATTCAAGTATATGAGCCTGTGGGGGGGAGGGAGATTCTCACTCAAACCATCACATTCTTATGCCAGAATGCCTTATATTACTTTATTTCTTTTCTGGTTTTTGAGACGAGCTCTTCTTTATATCCCATGCTGGTCTTGAACTCACTATGTAGCTATGGCTGACTTTGAACACAAAGCAATCCTCCAGCCTCAGCTTCCTTGAATACTGAGATGACTGTCATGTGTCATCATGCATAGTAAGTTCTCTCTGGAGAACCAAGCTTTGATGTCAGTCAGGTAAATCTTTTCCTCCTCCTCCTCCTCCTCCTCCTCCTCCTCTTCCTCCTCCTCCTCCTCTTCCTCTTCCTTCTCCTCTTCCTCTTCCTCTTCTCATTTTCATAGCAATAGGGACCAAGCCTCAGGTATCACACACACTAGGAATAGTTTTAACCACTCCAAGGTTGACCTGTAATTCTATTTCTTCTCAGGAACTGCCATAACAGAGGGCAATGGTCTGAGTTTGAAACCCTCCTCAGCCATTTACTGTGTGATCTTGGGTAATGAGCTAATATCTCTGTGCCTCAGACTTCATATGGAACTAGGGGAAATACTTAGCTCTAAGGACGTCATAGGGTAACAGGTATAAACAAATACAGTACACGAGTGTGTGCCTGGCACATAGTAGGTGCTCAGTAAATAAAAGGATGTCTTTGGTAGGAGAGTGCGGTTGTAGCTTTTGCCACCACCAGCACTAGCACCAGCACCGGCACCGGCACCGGCACCAGTACCCTAGTACATTTTTCAGAAAGCATCAATTCCTCTCTTCTTCAAACCTTTCCTGTATTCAACGCGAAGGTCTCCTGAACTAGGAGAACAGATACCCAGAGTATGCCTTGGAGCTGGCCTGCTGGGACATGAGTCTGTGCATGGGTGGACAAAGTTCCCGACAATCGCTGGCAAGCTGCCATGCCTGACTGCTTCCTTACATCATGCCCATCTCAGGGGAGTCTGGCTTCTTCCATGTTTGTTCAGAGCTTCAGAAGCAATTATTCCAGGAGGGCAGGGGAAGCTGTGTGGGCTGTCCTGACTGGGCTTTGGTCACACACAAGCATGTCTGGCATATGCCTCTAGAGAGAGGCGTGCACAGGTCCAGCACATACAAGGGAAGGGATTGAAGAACCCTGATCCTGCTTAAATAACACCCGGGAAACCTAAGAGGGGAGGCTAGAGGATGGCTCAGCGGGGAAGGGGGCTGTGCGCAAGCTGACAGCTTCAGTTCAATCCCCAGGATGCACAAGAAGGCAGGAGAACCAGACTCCCTGGTGAAGTGGAAACTTCTAGTTCTTTGAAAAGCCATTTATGCTGAATGATGTTTTGCTGGGACACACAGGTGGAAGGATGTCTTGCTAAAGCAAACCCATGAAAGACTGTTTTCCTGAAACAGACATGGGTGAAAGGATGTTTGGATATAGCAAACATGTGAAAGGACTCTTAATGAAGGAGTATAAATATGACCTCACAGACAGTGGGAGACGAGCACTGAGCTTTGGTTTGCTCCACCTCGCCATTCTTCACTAAAGATGTGTGTGTGTGTGTGTATTGGTTCACCTTACATAGTGTTGTGATAACACTCAACTTGTGATAACACTGTCACTGAGAAAAACTTGCCCAAGAACTGCTTGTGAGGTTCCTGTGGTAGCTTGTGTATTTGGCGGCCTTGCCTCAGGCCAGTTGGCAAGCCTGGTAGTTTCTTCAGGATTGAATTACAGCTGCCTGGTGTCTGCTTGCTGAAAGGACTGAACTGTAGCTGCTGGTTCGTACCTGGTGTCTGCCTGCCTAGAAGACTGGTCTGCAGCTGCTGAGTCATGTTTGGTGTTTGCTATGGGACTCAACTGCTGCCCAAGAAGACCAAGCTCACTCCCAAAGAGCTATTGCTGAGCAGGTCCACTTCTCCATATCTTAATAACTTTTCTCTTCTACTACCTCTGCTGGGTGGTGGGCTAGAGGAAAAATTGAACCCTTATTAAAAGTAGGTTGCTGCCGGGCGGTGGTGGTGCACGCCTTTAATCCCAGCACTTGGGAGGCAGAGGCAGGTGGATTTCTGAGTTCGAGGCCAGCCTGGTCTACAGAGTGAGTTCCAGGACAGCCAGGGCTACACAGAGAAACCCTGTGTCGAAAAAACCAAAAAAAAAAAAAGTAGGTTGTGGGGCTAGAGAGATGGCTCAGTGGTTAAGAGCAATGACTACTCTTCCAGACATCTTGAGTTCAATTCCCAGCAACCATATGGTGGCTCACAACCATCTGTAATGGGATCCGATGCTCTCTTCTGGTGTATCTGAAGACAGTTACAGTGTACCCATATATATATATATATATATATATATATATATATATATATATATATATATAATAAATCTTAAAAGTAGGTTGCAAAAAATGTATGCCTACAGTCTGGTATTGTCTTCTGACCTCTACATACATGTGCCTTGGTACGTACAAACCCGCACATACACATGGAGCTGTTTGAAATGTTTGTAAAGAAATAGTACTTCAGTATGCATCCTTGGATAGAAATCTCTTCACACCTCTGTTTGGAAAATGGAGCCAGTCTCTTTTGTGATTTCACTGGCCCACGAAGTGAAGCCAGGGTGTGGATGGGAAGACACTCACAGAGCCCCAGGCTCCAGCTCCTGCAGTCTCATTTACACACTTCTTCAGATGTTCTTGTTGGCCATTCTCATACGGAACCCACCCGTCCACTCATCCCAACACCCCGTGGCAAGGTTCCCTCCCTTCAAGGCTCACTCAGATGCCATCTTTACCCAGTGAGGCTTCTCTGGGCCTCCCTCCCTCTTCCTCCTATTATCTTGGAACATCTCAGCACCCTGATTGCTGAGGTAGCAAGGGGCCCAGTTTTTTGATCCCCAGAGCACCTAATAGCTGCCCAGTGAATATGTTTATTTACTCATTCGGCAAATATTGCTTTCCCCCTGCTGCCACCAGAGTTGTGCCGAAGCAGAGGTTCTGGTGGATTCAAGATTCGGCACACTTTGAATCCCAGCACTCAGAAGGCAGAGGCTGGGTAGATCTCTGAGTCTGAGGCCAGCCTGGTCTACATAGGATAGCCAGCTATATACAAAGAAATGTATATACAAAGATACGAAGAAATGTCTCAAAAACCCATGTATATGTATATGTGTGTGTGCATGTGTGTATGTATATATGTGTGTATATGTTTATGTGTGTGTGTGTGTGTGTGTGTGTGCCATCACCATGGCTGAGGAAAGCTTTGCTGCTAGGAGAGTGATGGGTGTCAATACTGCTGTACGTGATGTACTAAAGACCGGCCTCACCCACCACATGTCAGGCATGTGGCATACATGAAGTTCCAAAAACCCATCTGTGTAGATGTTAAGTTCAGTTCTTCCTCCCAGCTCCATGCTCCCAGAAATGACTCAGACTTAAAATATATTTACAAATACCTTGGTCATATAGCTCTACTCTGACTAGATCATAACTTAAAATAACCCCATTATTTAAATCTATATTCTGCCACATGGCTGATTACCTGTGGTCAGGTATCATCATATCTTCCCAGACTAATCCTCCCTGCCTGGCTCTATCCCAGAATTCTTTCTGCCTCCCGAATGTCCCACTTTCTGTTCTACCCTTTCCTATAGGCCATAGGTTTTTAAATTGACAGATGCATCCATACAATGCATAAGATACTTTCTCTGCACATCTGTGTGTTTGCATCTGATTGTGATGAGCCTATGTATGTCAAGTTGGTAGGGGAACTTTGTGCTGAGCACCAAAGCAACCAAATTAAGGTTGATGAAAACAAGAAACTAGGGGAAAGGGTCGGCCTCTGTAAACCGATTGAGAGGAGAAGCCACATAAAGTGGGGAGGCTATGAGCTAGCTCAAGCATGCAGTGGTGTGTAGTAGGATATCACTGAAGAGTACTTCAAATGCAAGAAACACATAAATCAATTTGTTGTCTAAACAAAACAAAACAAGGCAGAAATATATTGAAGACTGTTTCAAGGGTGCCCAGCATTTGTTTTAATAAAGTGAGACATTCAGACATGAAAATGACTATGAAGAAGGAAAGAAATAGCAAGGCAGGAGTGGAGTGGCAGGCGCACCTTTAATTCCTTCCCTCCCCAGTTTGCTTTCTGGTCATGATGTTTCATCACAGTAGTAGAAACCCTTACTAAAACAAATTGGCACCAGGAGTGGAGTATTGCTGTAACTGACCTGACGTTGTTTTTGGGAGGACTGTGGAAGGACTTTGGAACTTTGGGCTAGAAGAACCATTGAGTGTCAAGAGCCCTGTGGGATGTTCTGTGGGAGCTTAGAAGGTAAGAATGTTGAGAACAGTGTGGAGGATGGAGCCCTGGCTTGTGAAGTTTCAGAAGCAACTTTAAAGATTATCGGGTCATTTGTTATTGTAAATTAAGATTCTGTGACTCTGGTTAGCTGGGGCTGAAGAATCAGCTGTGATTAACAAGATACCAGAACTACTAAAGCAAAATGTGGCTTTGCTGGGATACTAGTTGACCAGAGCTAAAAAAAAAAAAAAAAGCAGTGGTTAAGAAGAAACTAGCATCACTGAGGTGAGATCTTCTGGGAACTGTTTTCTGAGAGCATGGAAAAGCTGTGTTCCAGGGATAGCCTGGTTGTACCTTGTGCTGCAGCTGGACTTGGTAATGTATGAGAGTCACCCAGGTGGTACTGGTTTTGAATGCATGAAGGGGTCATGGATTGCAGCTGAGGCTTGGCACTGTGAGAGGCCATGGAAGGCCATTGGGGAAGGTGCAACCTCAATGTCAGTTGGAGGCCTACCTAAGACTGAAGGGGTCATGCAGAGAAACTGAGCACTTGTCCTGCAGCAGGAATGCATGAGAACCAGGGGGGAGCTTGTCTAGCATCCCCAGAACTGCACAAAGTGGATTTGCTGTGCATGCCTATAATCACAGCAGTCAGGAGGAGAAGATAAGAGAGTCAGAAGTTCAAGGCCAGCTTTGGATACATGAGACCCTGTCTTCAAACAGACAACTAACAAATCAAACCACCACCAACAACAAAAGTCCTGATTTTTTGGACCATTTTTAGAAAAGGTCTGATTAGGGGAGAAAGCAATAAGCAAGCAAGAAGATTCACTGTCAAGAAATGGAACAGGATCAGAGTTGAAAGAGGGCTTGTCCAGGGGAGGAGGTCAGTAGTACCTTCTCCAACACCTCCCTGCAAGAAGAGGGGCCATGCAGAAAAAAAGTCAGCAACAACAACAACAAAGAAACCATCTTGAGCTAGCAATGGATGACCCTAGTTCATGGAACCGAGGGGAAGCCAGAGTGTTTGAGGGTGGGGCAAATGTGAGGGGGAGCGGGTGGGAGAGCAGGGACAGGACTGTAACAAGAGTGAGGTCGAGGCGTGTCCAAACCCCAAAAATCTCATTTTGAGACTGGCTGAAGTTATGATAGCTCCTTCCCTGTTCTGGGCCTGTATGCCCCAGGGCACATAGCTCTATGACCCCCACCTCTACCACCACTGAGGTAGTCATTTAGCCTGGTGACTAAATCAGAGGTTTTAACTTCCTCTCTCCCTATAAGGACATGTCCAGCAAGTACCTGGAATCTCTCTTCATGCAAATGAACCCTTTCCAGCACCTCAGCCCAGCCAATAATGTACATTCAACCCCTAACTGCTCTCCAAGGTTTATACAACCCTATTACCCCTGAATAAAGAGGGCTGTAACACTGAAACCGGCTCAGACAAGACAAGCAGGGGCTGAGTTGATGCACTTAGAATTGCTTCTTGGTGTCAAGGGAAGTTACCAGAAGAAGGAAGAGGAGGATGATCGAAGTTGATTCTGTTTTTTAAAAGCTCCCACTTGCTGTTGTGTGTAATTTGTAGTTTGGATACTGGTGTGTGTGTGTGTGTGTGTGTGTGTGTGTGTGTGTGTGTGTGTGTGTGTGAGTTGGCTGTTGCTCCCACTTGCTGTTGTGTGTAATTTGTAGTTTGGATAGTGATGTGTGTGTGTGTGTGTGTGTTTGTGTGTGTGTGTGTGAGTTAGCTGTTGGTAAAATGTTTGCTGTAAAAACAGGAACAGCCAAGTTTAGTTCACCAGCACCTGCTGAGGACCTGCCTCAGTCTTTCCAATGCTCTTGAGAATGAGAGGATTGGATCAGTTCGAAACCAGAGTCTCAGGCAACCAGGCAGGTCCAAGCTGACAGGTGATTTATTGCTGTTCTGAAATTGCACTTGGAGAGAGCTTTCAGGTTTGTCTTCTTCTTTTCTCTTAGTTCACTTCAATATTTTATTGGTTACATACACATTTCCTTGTACAATAATACATAATCAAAAACCTTTTCATTATTTTTCTCAAACCCATTATTTTTCCTAAAAAACCCAATATAACCATGTCATCAGAAAGCACAATGCTTTCTCACAGTTCAGTGTCTGCTTTAGCAAATTACACATTAACTTTTAACTCTTAGAAAAACCTCCAAATCACAGGTCATCTGGCATAAACTTGTGGTTACAGCATTTGTACAAGAACAGAAAGGTGCTAAACAAGTCAGAGTAATGTTCATATTTTAAACTCATCTTAAATTTGCAAAATCTCTTTATTAAGCTCACCCAAATATCTATTTCTACAATACTTCTCAAACTTTTTTCTCTATGCAATGTTAATTTCCCTTGCAGCTTCCCCCAGGGCTCCCACAAGCCCAAATTCTATCTCCTAGAACTTGTACCCTAGTTTCCTTAGGCAGACAATGCCAGGGGATCAAATCAATATGCTCCAATCTTTCCAAGAAGGTCAGTTCACTAATCCACCGGTCCCCTTCCTGGGTCCAAACTCTTCTACCCATCCTTAATCTTTTGTATCATACCTATATATTCCAGTTTCCCCCAATATCTCTAACTCCAACTGTCTATTATTAGGGATCTTCCCTCGTGGGGGCTCTCAGCATTGCTCACTAATCCAGTAGACCCAGCTATTTCTCCCCGATCTTGTCCTTTGTATTTTCCATGGACATCCCTTTCCTTAGTGATCCAAGCCCAGTGTTCCTTTTCCTTGGGGTCTTCAGTTCTCTTAGCCACTAGAACTTCAGGTTTCTCAAAAACATTTCCTGCTTCAAATATTTCCTGGTACAACTTAATCATCATGAGTTGGCTAAGATTTCCCAGAGAACAATTAGGGACATCAGCCTGCACATCCGGAACCCTTGTCCTGTTACGCCTGGTTGACTGCTTGAATGTCTGGGTCAGAGCGGTTTGTTCCTATAGACATCAGAGCCGTTTCCTTCTCTAGTAATGCCCTCAATGCCTTTCCCAGAAACTTTTTCCAGAGTCATATTTGAGGACAAGTATGATACAGAAAAAGGCAAAACAGACAAGCGTACAAGAAAAAGCAACACCATCTGTACACTAGAAAGCCAGGCATGCATTATTCAGGTTGACAGCGCTCCTGCAGCCAAAACTGCATCATGCAGCGGCATCTGCAACCATGTGGCACCATGTGATAACCATGTGCTGTGGAAGTAGTGGCTTGAAGTGATGCCATCCACATTCAGCTGAGGCAGGAAAGAGAGGCTTGGAAACTATGGGGATGTTAGAGGAAAAAGGAGACCCTGACTTGGGAATCTTGTTGAAGCTTCTCATCAACAGAGAAAGAAGAATTCCAGTAGCTAACATCTGCTTCAGACCTTTTTCCTTTCCCAGCTATAAACCTCCAGTTTTCTAGGAATCTCATCAGAAATCCCATTTATAGGGTAAGGGCTCTAAATTTGCTGTGAATCCTAGTGGTTCCTGGTTTCACCTGATCAGATCATAGTTCCATTCAAATCATCTTCAGAGCCGCTCTCAATCTTTTTTTTTTTTTCAAGATTGGGTTTCTCTGTATAGCCCTGGCTGTCCTGGTACTCACTCAGTAGACCAGGCTGGCTCCAAACTCAGAGATCTGCCAGCCTCTGCCTCCCAAGTGCCAGGACCGAAGGTGTGTGCCACTCCTCACCCAGCTCCTATAATTTTACTTACAAAAGAGAGAGAAAAGAGAAGGAGTCTTCCTAGCAACCGTTTGATGTGCACCTTGACAGCTACCAGGATGGTATACATGGTTAATGCTAAGAAAATGAACTGTGATCCTCCCTTGAGGGGCCCATGCCCACACCTGGGTATATCTTACTTTCTGAGAGCATCTCTTTTCCTTAACAGAACCCTTGTGCTTAAGGGCCTTATTAAAATGTCTTCAATAACATTTTCAATTCTGTTTCCCACTGGTTAGTCCTGAGATTATTTTCTGTGTCAAAGCCACACTCTTGCTTGGGCTAAGCCAAGCTTCCTAACAGATGGCGGCAGTCCTCAGATTGCTGAGGTGACAGTGTGGAGCTGTCTCTTTACTGCTGTCTCAAAAAATAAGGTAGGGAACAACAGAGGATGGCACCTAATGCTGCCCTTTGACCTCTGCACATGTACCTGCACACACATGCTCACATCTAACCATAAACTAAACAAAAGCACACTAAATAGAGCAGACCTGATTTGCCATTGAAACCACAGACTTCTGGATTGTACTTTTGCGGATGAGGTAGGGAGGGTGCTGGCTGGGAGGCCTACAACCTGACTTTGATCCCAGGAGCCTGAGTGGTGGAGGGGAACTTGCTCTTGCGGGTTGTCCTGGGTGTATGTAAACACACGCAAACACAAGTAATCAAATAAATGCAAAATAAGCACAAAACAAGCAAAGTTTAATAAGCCCGAATCCCAGATGTGTAGCTGTTTCCAGGTGCCCCCTCCACCCCAGATGTGCAGCTGTTTCCAGGTGCCCCCTCCACCCCAGATGTGCAGCTGTTTCCAGGTGCCCCCTCCACCCCAGATGTGCAGCTGTTTCCAGGTGCCCCCTCCACCCCAGATGTGCAGCTGTTTCCAGGTGCCCCCTCCACCCCAGATGTGCAGCTGTTTCCAGGTGCCCCCTCCACCCCAGATGTGCAGCTGTTTCCAGGTGCCCCCTCCACTGCTTGCTGCCGAAAGGATAAGTGTGGAGCAGAAGAGAGCAGCTGGGTAGAAATCTGAGTTCTAGTCCCAGCTCCAGGTTTGTTTTGAAGACTAAGTGGCCTCAGGCAGCCACTGGAAACAGCATGACCTCTTCCTGGATGGGCTGTTACATGTAAGTAACATCCCTGTGGAACACTCAGCAGAGAACACTCAGGCAGCACTCAGCACAGGAGCGGTGAGCACTCAGCGCAGGGGCGGTGAGCACTCAGCGCAGGGCCAGAGTGTGCCTGGAAGATGTTTGGTTAATGGTGAAGGCTCTGAGGAAAAATTGGTATCAGATGGAATGAGGCTGGCTGCCGTTGCTGTGTGAATTCTTGTCTTTCCTGGGCTTCGGTTTCCTTCTCTATAATTATGTGTCTACAGTGTCATCTCACTGCCACAGGCTCTGCGCCATGACTGCTGTGAGGATGAGCCGGGGGAAGTCAGTGTCTTTCCCTGAAGGATGAGCCTGGGCCAGTGTTTTGGTCTAGAGACCCTCCCCGAGGCCTGCAGCTTGGGTAGAATGTCTTAAAGGACACCATCGCCCTCTTATGGCCACAGCTGATTCAACAGTTGGACTCTGGCTGGCTTCCTCCAGGCCTGAGGGGGTGGGGTGGGGGCGGTAAGGTCCTGGCTGCTCAGAGACGTCGTGTCATTGACTTCCTGGCAAGGTTGGTTTTCTTTTTTTTTTTCTTTTCTTTTTAAAGATTTATTTATTTATTTATTATATGTAAGTTCACTGCAGCTGTCTTCAGACACACTAGAAGAGTGTATTGAATCTCATTACGGATGGTCAGGAGCCACCATGTGGTTGCTGGGAATTGAACTCAGGACCTTTGGAAGAGCAGTCAGTGCTCTTAACGGCTGAGCCATCTCTCCAGCCCAAGGCTGATTTTCTTTATAAATGTAGTTGTGAGCGTTGGTTAGAGTAAAGAATGCTGACCCTTTGGAGATTATAAACAATTGGCCAGATGCATTTTCAGGAGGGAGAGGACCAGATTTGCCTTACTTCCTGCTCACGGTATGTGGGGCCTGTTTGATAGTTTAGTTTCCTTTAGAGTCCCCTGTTTGAGTGGAGAACTGTGCTGTTGATTCTGGGAGGTTGAAATTCAATGTGCTGAGGCGAGGCATGATAGTAGATAGACACTTCCGGGAGATCCCAGAAGTTTCGAGGCAAAGGTAGGCAGATCTCTGTGAGTTCAAGGTGTACAAAGCAAGTTTAGGCTAGCTAGGGCTACACAGAGAGATTTTTGTCTGAAGACAAACAAATTCAGTGACCTTCAAACCTTGCAGGGCCAGGGGAAATGGGGATCAGTAAATGATGGGAAAAGAGGGAAATGCCTCTGTTAAATAGGAGGCTCAGATGAAGCCACAGGAGACGCCTTTCATATCTTCCACCCACTACTGAACAGCATCCACTCAGGTGTAATCGAGTTTAAGCAAGATCTTTGTACCCTATGTGCATGTGGCCTCCTTGTTACAGGAATTTGAACCTGTTTCTAGTTGTGGTGTGGTTCAGCCCTTAGCTCACATCTTTACTCCCTCTAGCTGGAATACAGACATGCCCTTAGGACACACCTTTAATCCCAAACAATGAAGGTAAAGTTAGTTTGTAAGAAGGAAGCACCCATGTTTGAAAGTGATGTCAAATTGAGTGGCAGAAAGAGTGACAAATCAGAGAAAGATTTGACAGTAGGATATGCCCCACTCTCATGAGGACAGGCTACTTAAGAGAATGCAGCAGAGAGAGAGGAGCTAGGCAGTTTTACTTTGAGAGTTTTACAAAGACATATTTAAGAGAGAACAAGGGAGACACACATAAAGATAGAATGAGCCATAGAATTAGAAGGAACCAGACAATTAGAAAAGATTGCTAGAGTTTGAGGTCAAGCAGAGAAATTTAGAGGCTGAGAGAAAAGACAGATCTGTTAAGTCAGCTGGGAGAGGAGTTTGAACCAGAATAACTGAGCTGAACCAGCCAGCCAGAGCTCAGGGAGAACTAGGAAGGGGGAGCTTGTTCAGCACTAATTCAGAAGCTGAAAACATTTTAGGCCTAGATAAGAATGTCTGGAGTCTTGAAGCTTCCAGAACTAGACCTAGGTTGGTAAATGAAGGCAGTAAGCCTCCCAGACAACAATTACAACAGGAGAATAAAGATTACATTTATACCTCACTACAGATTTGCTTGTCACGTGTGGTTGGCTTTCACAATAGCCATCTTTCAGAAGCCACATCATCAACCTCAGAAGAGGTTCTTACTAAATAAAGCACATTAAAGCCATAGGGGAAGTAGGTGAGAACCCAAACCAGGACCTAAGGGGCAGCTCAGCTGTAGGATACAAGGCCCACTTGGAGCAGTATTCAAAAGGCTCTATCTTCTGCTCGGATTGTGTTTCCTGTAAATCTTAGTCCTACATTTATATTTATACAAAATATTAGATTATAGTGGTTTTGAGTTGGATGGCAAACTCAAGGTTCATTTCTCAATCTCTAGACTTGGGCAGCAATAACTAAACGATGATATGGGATAGTTTGGGTAAAAAGTCATACAGTTTGGCATGGCAGTTTATACCTGTAATCCCAGCTCTTGGGAGGTGGAAGAGGAGAAGGAGTTCAAGGACTTCCTGGGTTACACAGCCAGTTTGAGACCAACTTGAATGAAAAAAATTCTACACCTGGGTTGGAGAGGTGGCTCAGAGGTTGAGAGCACTGTCTACATTTCCAGAGGACTTGGTTTCGATTCCCAGTACCCATGTGGCCGCTCACAAACATCTGTAATTCCACTTCCTGGGGCTCCAACGCCCTCTTTTGGCCTCTGTGGGCATCAAATACTGAGTGGTACAGAGACATACAAGAAGGAAAAACGCTTATACACATAAAACAACAAACCAATCACATGCAAAAAACACCATTACCACCACCACCAAAACCACAACCTACTTAAACTCATGTAATCGTAGCGTTTGGGAGGTGGAGCCATGAATATCGAGTTCAGCAAGGTGATCCTCAACTATACAGAGTTTGAGGCCAGCCATACTCGAGGCCTTTTCTCAAAAACAAACACAAAACTGACATCCAAACACCAAACCAAACTAACGTCTTATTCCCTTACAACGTGAGAATTCACCATTCCTCAGGTGCTTTCTTGCCAATAGTAAACATGGCAGCTTGGCGCCCTCGCTTCTTTGAGTTAACTTTATAGTTGCCAATAGTCAACATGGCCGCCACACTATACTTTCTCATTGGTCGCTTCTCTGAAGGTAGGCGGGAGTTGAGGCGCTGGTGTGGAGCTGCGCCTGCGCAAGTCATTGGCGCCAAGATGGCGTTGGAAATGAGGCTCCCTAAAGCTCGCAAACCTCTCAGTGAGAGCTTGGGCCGCGACTCTAAGAAACACTTGGTGGTGCCGGGGGACACGATCACCACGGACACAGGCTTCATGCGGTACGTGAGGATTTGGGGGTCCCAAGGCCTCAGGAGGAGGCTGCAGAGCTCTGCACGTGGCCCGCTGTCCCGGAACCCAGGCCTCCCGTCCCCTGTATCTAAGTCACGGAGTTACCCAGGACACATCGGAGCATCCATACTAGTCCCCTTCTTTGCGAGTCTCATGCTTCTGACTCCCTGCATCTTGGGTGCTCCTCTGTCAGTTCCTGATTTCCTCCTTTGATCTGTGGCGTCCCAAGTGCTAGCATTAAAGTTCCAGAACTTTTGGACCCTTATCCTGAAACTCAAGATTTTTGAGCCTTCCTAGGGAGGGAGAACTGGGGAGGGCTGGGAGCAGGACCCTTCTTACAACCCTCTGAATGGACAGTGGTTTGCTGGCTTGGCCATCTCTTTCAATGTTACCTCAGCGACAAGCCTGACTTTGAAGCAGTAATTTTGGTGGAGTGGGGGTTGAGACAACAAACTGTACTAGATGCACCCAACAATACAAACTTAGCAGGGAAAGTCAGCACATGTTGTGGTAGTTTGGGCCAGCTCTGGAGTCGGACAACTGCCATTGTTATCCTTAGCTGTAGCACTTTGCCAAGGCCGGTATCCTCCCCTGGAAGACAGTGGTGACAACAGGTAAGGTAGTGAGTATTAATTGAAAAGTGGGGCAGGAGAACAAAATCCACCATTGTATTACCATAAATCTGCATTAGGTAGCCAGTCTTCCCACTGTCTGTGTACCCCCCATACCCTCTAGGATCTCACTATGTAGCACTGACTGTCCTGGAACTTACTATGTAGACCACTCTGATTCAGAATTCAAGAGATCCACCTGCTACTGCCTCCCAAATTCTTAACTCAAAAGTGTGGCCATCCATCACACCTGGTTCTTTTTTTTTGGTACAAATGAGGTTATAGTGTTTATAGCATTGCCTCTAAGCTTAAAGTTTAAGGTATTAGATGGCAGATATCTTAGGATTCATTCCTTCATACTTGCAGCATGTGTTTAACATAGTCCGTGTCGTTGGGGTACCAAAGTGAAAACCTGTGTCCTGGTGGGGTTTAAGATCTAGCAAGGAACAGAAACAGTAAATGCCACAAGAAAATTGTAAATGCAGCAGAAGGGGGAGAACAGGGGTGTAGTTGGGTATGGGGTGGACTAGGAGCAGTTGGGGATCCCTCTGTTGCCTGGGATGTGGAGGTAGGGTGTTGGGAAGTGACATTTGAGCACATTTCTTTAAGATGGAGATATCCGTGTCCATGTGGTTCTCTGCGGAGTGTGTGAGGCTTGGGGCAGGGGGAGCCTGTTAGGTTCAAAAACCATGTTCTAGATCACCTCTGGTGTAACACTGGTATCCCTTCTCTGTGGTTTTGTTCTTGCACAGGGGCCATGGGACATACATGGGGGAAGAGAAGCTCATTGCGTCTGTGGCTGGCTCTGTGGAGAGAGTGAACAAGCTGATCTGTGTCAAAGCCTTGAAAACCAGGTGAGGACAGAAGCGCTCTCTCTCTCTCTCTCTCTCTCTCTCTCTCTGAGCATCTGGGTTATGCACAGGCCTCTTCCCGTCTCCCCAAGTCATCAAGATTAGTCCTGTCACAAGCCTGCTATGTTGAAAGTGTTTGTCCCAGTTAGCACTAGCACTCAACTTGACACAAAGCTGGAGTTACCCCGTGAGCAGGGACCTAAACTGAAGAATTGCCTCCATTGGGTTGCCTGTGGGCATGTCTGTGGCAGCACTTTCTTAATTGGTAATTGATGTAGGAGGACCCAGCCCACTGTGGGGCATCCCTGAGCAGGAGGGCCTGGGCTGTGTGAGAATGGCCATTGTGACACATGCCTTTAATCCTAGCACTTGGGAGACAGAGGCAGACAGCTCTCTGTGAGTTCCAGGACAGCTCTGTGTGTGTGTGTGTGTGTGTGTGTGTGTGTGTGAGAGAGAGAGAGAGAGAGAGGGGAAAGAGAGGGGATGGGGGAGGGGAGGGGAGAGGAGAGGATGGGAAGCAAACCAGCAAGCAGTGTTCCTCCACAGATCCTGCTTCAATTCTGGCCTCCAGGTTCCTGCCCGGCCTTCCTTGGTGATGGAGTGTAATCTATAGGCCAAATAAACCCTTTCTTTCTCAGGTTGCTTTTGGTTGTAGTATTTATCGCAGCAACAGAAAGTAAACTAGGACACTGCGTAAAGGGTGAGCTTCAAAGGTTTCCTCAGGTCCCTCGGTCCCTCCAGGCCTTGTTACTCTCCTTTTCTGTGTCATAAAGAAAATAACTGCTTCAGGATTGTTGTTAGAATTCAGTGACATGCCACATGTAAAGTACTTAAACACAGGACTGTGTACCTAGAAGCCCATAAAGGCTAGTCAGAAGAGAAGCCAATGAGCTTGGGACTGAGTGGTCAGGTGAGCCGGGGCTGCGCTGGGCAGGTGGTCACCCTTTCTGGCAGTGATGGTGAGGATTTGGGCTTCATAGTATGTCAACTGGGAAGCCCATGGAAGGGACCAAGTAGAAGAAAGCAGTGATCTGACATATGTTTCTGTCATTTGCTGTGGTTGTCATGGAGGCGATGAAGGGGGACAGGGCATGTTTAGGGAGCTGGACTAGGGAACTGCTTCTGACAAATGACCAAGTGACAGCGGGCGCGCCCTCAGCAGTGGCCAGCCCCTCTGTATACTTTATTTTTCTAGTATTCTTCCTTGAAAGGGTGTTGCAATAACTGATGTGCTTAAGGATAGTTAACAGTTTCCTAGTTTCCAGTCTGGATGTCTTTGTTTCCCTCATACATTTTAAGGTGCCCTCAGCCGGATTTGGGTTGGGCTCATCCCAGAGTGTGACAGGAATCAAGGTTTTGACCTGAGCTGGGGGTGGAGTGGATGGGAGCGAGCAGTTTGCTGTGGGGAAGGGGAAGCGGTGTGGCTCTGGACATCAGATGGTTTGTGACTCCGCCTCCCAAGTGCTGGGATCATGGGTAATTTCCCACCATGCCCAGCCTCTCACCCTTAAAACTCAGTGAGCTCACTGTAACTGAAGGAGCTATGAGCAGAAAAGAGACACAGTCCAATGCCTGGGCTTTAACAAAGAGCACTTCGCCCTTGGGATCAGGTGAGGGACCGGCAAAGTGTCCGAGCCAGGCAGGCGGCGTGAAGATGTCACAGCTTGATGAGCGATGCTTTAAGGATAGCTAATGAAATAGACACAGAGAGATTCTGAAGTTCCCAGGTCTAAACAGTAATTATACCCGTGTGCTAAAAAAGATGCTTCTTGAGTCCCTTCTGTTTGTTTAGCCTCAGACACTGGTCTGGCCAGCCCGCCGGCTACAGGGTAAGCTTCTATTTTCTCTTGCAGATACAATGGAGAAGTTGGAGACATTGTAGTGGGGAGAATCACAGAGGTAAAGTCAGTGGGATGGGGCCTTCGTTCTGTGAAAGTGTGAAGAAGGGGCCCATTGTTTCTGGGCTGGTGTGCGACGCTATCCCACATTTATTTCCCTCACAGGTTCAACAGAAGAGGTGGAAGGTAGAGACCAATTCCAGGCTGGACTCCGTCTTGCTCCTCTCGTCCATGAACCTGCCTGGAGGAGAGCTGGTGAGTGCTCTTCTGCCCTGAAACTGTCCCGCTGAGCTGTGGGGCCTTTGCTCCACCTGAGAAGTCTACTTTACACAAGGGCGCTCCTGGCTCTGTGCTCTCAACATGGGCCGCAGCTAGTGTGTGGTAAGACCAGAAACACCCATTGAGTGGGCTCCCAGGAGGAAGCTGGGAAGAGGCTCCTGGATCTTAGTATCTTAGTGCTGATTTCCTTTCTTGATGACCAGCCTCTCACAGGGAAGGAAGGTGTCTCTTGAAGGGTTTGCTTTTTTTGGGGGGGGGTAGGTGGGGTTGAGATAGGGTTTCTCCGTGTAGCCCTGGCCTAGAACTCACTATGAAGACAGGGCTGGCCTGGAACTCACAGATTGCCTCAATCTCCCAAATGCTGGGATTAAAGTCGTGTACCACTATGCCCTGCTAGTCCTTAGTTTTCAGTGACTTGAATGGCATTTGGTTATTGCAGACAGTGACAGGCTGCATACCCTGGTTCAATCTGTCATATATTTTGGAGACACTCCCTGAGCTGGCTCCAATGGAGAGTACCAGATGAAAGGATGCACGGCTGAGTCCCTCAAGGACCTTATAGATGGGCAGCAGAGGATAAGGAGCTGTAAGGCAGCAGGAGAGAACGAGGAAACACGGGCGCCAGAGAACAGTTTTCATAGTGGGGCCTTGGAGTCTGAGCCTTGGAGTGAGGTTGGGGACTCTGAGGTGAAGGGAGATCTGTGAGCAGAGACAGAGCCTGGTGTGAAGTGTGCTGGGTGAGCGGGGAGACAGGCTCAGTCAACTGCACAGGGTCTGACTGTCAACTCGAAGGAGGGTTCCACCGAGGAGAGCAACTGCCCTCTCCTTCACTCCCACCAGCAGTTCTGGCTACCTCTTGTCATAATTCTTCATGTTGCAGTACCATGGTTGGCTTCGTGCAGAGAGCAGAGGTGGGGAGAGCCCTTCCTGCGAGGGGCTGTGTCATGGGCTCGTGCTTCTGTGTGTTTCAGAGGAGAAGATCTGCGGAGGATGAGCTGGCCATGAGAGGCTTCTTACAGGAAGGCGACCTCATCAGTGTATCCTGTACCCTTCGTTTTCTCTCTCCCACAGAGCTACAAGCGTGTACTCTGGCTGGCCCCTGGAACAGAGCCCTGCAGGAACTGAGCCCGGGGTGACATGTTCAGGTTCCTGCTGCCCTGCACTCATTTTCCTTAGCTTAGAACGATGCCCTGGGTTTTGTAACTTGTGATTCATGGTGAAGATCCAATGGTCTTTCCTTTCTTTTCAAAAAGGGTAGCCCAGGCTGTCTTGGAACTCACTGTGTACCCCAGGCTGGGCTCAGATACACACATTCCTGTCTCAGCTTCCTGAGTACTGAGATGTCAAGCATAGACCATCATTCTTGCCTGTGGACTGCCTGTGTCCAAATTAAGAAAATGTGGACCCAAATTTTCTTTGTTTATTTTAAAAACTATTTGATCATATTTGTTTGTGTGTGATTGCTGTGTATGGAGGTCAGAGGACAACATGCAGGAGTTGGTTCTCTTCTTTTACCTTGATCTGAGGGATAGAGCTCAGCTCAACAGGCTTGATGGCAGGTGTCTACTCACAGAGCCACCCCACCAGCCCTCAGTGATCTAAATGATGTGAACATGTATCCACGAAAAGGTTGTTTGTATCAAGCTACTCTTGCCAACCAGGGGGAAACTGAGGTCATAGAGACATCGTCTATAGAGGTCCATCAAAGATGGCCAGAGTGACCTGCTGGTGATGTGAGGGGGAAGCTGGCTGCAGGCAGGTGGCACAGGCGTGGGTTGCCAACGTTGCTACCGTTGTTCCTTCATCACATGAGTAGGCGGAGGTCCAGGCGGTGTTCTCGGATGGAGCTGTTTCTCTGCACACAAGGAGCCTGAAATACGGAAAGGTAAGTTGGGTTTTGAGGCTTCAAGTTCAGTTCTGAATCCCCGTAGCTCCCTGGCATGCTGACCTAAAGACCTGGTAGTTAGCTGGGTGTGGTATACTCCTTGGCATGCTGACCTAAAGACCTGGTAGTTAGTTGGGCGTGGGGTCATGGGCCTGTAATCCCAGCGCCCTGGAGGCTGAAGTAGGTGAATTAAAACTGGAAGCCAGCATGAGTTACACAGAGAGACCACCTTTTCCTGCAACCCCCATCTTAGAACAAAAAGCAACAACACAGAACCCAGTTATTTAGGACTTGTGGTCTGCTGGGACTTCTGCTGTCCGTGGCAGGCCAGGGTGATTGGTCTCCTAAATCCCTTTTCTCCTGAGGAGCCTGTTCTGTCTCTGAGTCTCTGTGCTTTCTAGGAGATGCTCAGCCCAGCATTGAGAGGCTGACTACATGTCTGCAGAACCATCTGAGCTTCTATATGAATTTTGCCCGCTTCTGTAAGGTTCCATTATTGAGGTTTATTTTAGATAGTATGCTTCTTAGGACACATTAGGATATCTTTGTTTCTTGGCTCATAATTTTCTGAGAAGAATAAAAAGGCAGTGTCCTTTAATGAAGTGGCAGCTGTCCCCATGTCCTTGAACATGGACGTGAAGTAGGTGTGTGAGCCTCTTGCCCCAGCCTCTCAGAAGCTGTGCTCCCCCTGCCTGGCTCCTGATACATTTCCTTTTTGCTTGTTGTTTTGAGACAGGGTTTCATGTAGCCCAGGCTGGCCTCCCAAGTGCTGGAGTTATAGGCTCGTGCTTCTCTGCCTGTCTTATGGTCTGTCTCTTTAGCTAGGTCAGGGAGTTTTAGTCCAGGTCTCGCCTTCCCTGGTGAAAAGACAGAAGACTCATTTCCATGACTTGCCATGCGGTGCCTCGGTGATTCTGGGTAACAATGGTTTCATCTGGATCTACCCGACACCTGAGCACAAGGACGAAGATGCCGGGGGCTTCATTGCCAACCTGGAGGTGAGTGAACGTCATTTTGGCATTTAGTAAGTGCTTTTACCTACTGAGCCCTGTTGCCTTTTAATGTATCGATAGTCTTGTACCACCTGGGATGCTTTCTGAGAAATGCCGTGTTAGGCGAGTCTCATTGTAGAGCGTTGTGAGTGAACTCACAATGATGTTGCAGCATCTGAGTGGTGGTGTCTTGAGAGGCCACCTGTCTGTGTGAGCTGCAGATGCTTTGCAGATGGTTTGCTAACTCACTGTCTGGTGCACTGCCTGCAGCGCAGCCTGTGCTGTAGAGTATTCATGAACACCCAAGAGTCTCCTCTTCCCTGAAGAGACAGACTCAGTGGCTTTGAACTTGAGCTTTGCTGGTGAACATTGTAAAGTCACAGGGTAATAGCCAAACAGCCACTGCAGAAGTAACAGGGGCCTGCGGAGGTGGTTCAGTTGGTAAAGTATTTACATTGTATGAGGACCGGGATTCAAATTCTAGAACCCAGGTGACAATGTCAGGTATGTTGGTGTACATGTGATCCCAGCGCTGAGGGGTGGAAGTAGGAGGATCCCTGGGGCTTGCTGAGAAGACGGTGGGTGTCAAAGAAGGTGGATGGCATTCTTAGGATGATGCTCAAGGCTTGCCCCGACCTTCACGTGCATTTGAACTCATGAGCATATGCATACATGAAGTTGAACATGTACACATTTAAGAAAATAAACAATTCCACAGTTTGTTGTTTTGGGGACATGAAGTTCCATGATGGAATTGTAATTTCTCTCTTCTGTGACTTCTGGGACTGTTTGCTTATTTGGATCCTGTTTGTATTTTTTTCCCTTCCCCTTTGTGTCCCTGTGTAGCCGGTAGCCCTTAGTGATCGAGAGGTGATCTCCCGGCTTCGGAACTGTGTTGTCTTGCTGGTAACTCAGAGAATGATGCTGTATGACACCAGCATCCTGTACTGCTATGAGGCCTCCCTTGCGCATCAGGTACCCAGACTCCTCTCCCTGCGTGTGAGCTGCTCCTGTGTTTCTTTAGTGTTCCACTTTCCTTCGCATACTCCAGGCAGCAACTGGCCTGGAGGCAACCTTAATGAGTCCCCGCCATGTTCCTGAGATATTTCCAGTATTCTCAAAGTCTAGCTCTATGCTGGGAATTTGATTTAGGATGGGGATGCCAGATAGGATGTTTTACCATAATAGCTTTTTATACTTATCATGCCTGTCCCAAAATTTGGCCATCTTCTTGTTATTTTTTTTTTTTTTACATTAACAGGAAAATTTTTCTTGTTTAAAAAAAATTATGCGTATGGGTGTTTTACCTGCATGCATGTGTGTCTGTATACCATGGGCATGCCTAGTGCCTGTGGAGGCCAGAAGAGAACATCAGATCCCCTGGAACTGGAGTTACTAGCAGTTGTGAGCTGCCATGGGGGTACTGGGAATTGAACCCAGGTCCTTTGGAAGAGTGGCCAGTGCTCTTAACTTAGAGCCATCTCTCCAGCCCCCGGGTGTTGTCTGATGACTGACAGAACAGTTCTGTTGTCCGCTCTCCGAGAGCTCGTTGCTGGCTGGATTTCTAAGCTGGGTCTGGAGCTGCGACTGGGTGCTTGCTCAGTCTCTGGAGTGCAGAATGCAGAGGGTGTGTGCTAGCCGGGCTTCATTCCCGCCTCCTAGCTGACTTGATGGATGTTTCCGAATGAACACATACTGTTTTCTCTTTTTCTTCAGATCAAAGATATCTTAAAACCAGAAGTAATGGAGGAGATCATGCTAGAAACACGCCAGAGGCTTTTGGACCAGGAGGGATGAGGCCAAGAGCTGAAGGATGGGACTGTGCACCTCTTTGGACCAGTTTTGGGAGTGAAAAGTCTGCCGTGTGGTCCCCATGGAGGATCTGACAAACACATCACTCACCCACAGTAGGGCTGCAGAGCCAGGCCTATCCTCTCCTGTTGTGAGACAAAGCTAGGGGGAAGTAAATGGTGGGTTTGGGCGCTTGGGTCCCAGTACAAGGGGTAGTTTTAGGTCTTTCAGAGCACAGCGTCCCAGCCTGATGACTTCTCTTGGAATAACTTGGAGAATTTATGATTTCCAATCACACCATACAATGTAATACCCCATGAAACTGTCCCGGTAGAAAACATGGTGGGCTGGGGATAGATCTCAGGGGTGAACCACTTCCTAACATGTGCAGGTTCCCAGGTTCAATTTCCAGCTCTACCCCAACCCCAGTTAGGGTAAAAAAAGAAACCAAAGACAAAAACATGGCAGTGCCAGCGCTAATGGTCTCTTTCCACTTCCACTCTGTCTCCTGTAATGCACAAGTGTGCAGTGAGGGTGGTGGGGTTAGTCAAGTGGATATGAGAATAAAGGGAGCCAGCAGCCTTGGTTGGAATCTGAGTCCCACCGTGTGTTCTCTGCAGATAGGTTCGAGGGATCCATACCCTCTACCTGGGCTTCCTTCCCCTGGCGTGTGAGCTGTTTCTTCAGTATCTTAGGTCCTCCTCCAGCATGTCCACCAGCAGGAACTGGTCTCTTGTTTCTTTCCTGCCTGTGAGAGTGGTTTGTAAGAAGCTGAGCCATTGCTGATAACAGAGAATGAGTATTCTGGGCCAATAGTGGTTTTTGATGCTCTGACAGGAAAGCGGAAAAACAGATTGGAAAAAGCCAAGTTTATGTAATTGACATAGCGATGAATTAACTTTTTTAATAACAATTTAAAAGGGACAGATACAAGTCCTTGGTGTAGAGTGCCAGTTTCTGTGCTTTGTGTCCTCGTGACAGTGCCAGCATGGTAGCACGGGCCTGTGATTCCATGTGGGGCAGCGGCAGGAGGGGAGGGTAAGCTGAGCTAGAGGGTAGCTCACAAACATTACCAAAAATGGTGCCCTGACTTACACAGTTGTCAGTTAACATTATTGTTTTTTCCTTCACGTTTATTTATGTGCATGTGTGGGGAAGTCAGGGCCACTTGGAGGAGTCACTTATTGCCTGCCGTGTGGGTCACAGGGGCATCAGGCTTGGCACTAATCACTCTTACCTACCAAGCCATTAAACTGGACCAAAACATTTTTACAGGGGCTAGGGATGGAACCTAGGGCCTTGTTTATACTACTAGGCAAGGGCGTCACTGAGCAATGGCCCAGTTAATGAACGTTTTAAGAATTTGTTTGTTGGGTATGGTGGATTTCTTGAGTTCAAGTCCAGCCTGGTTTACATAGCCAAGGTTACATAGAGGCCCTGTCTCAAAAAACCAAAACAGCTGGGCAGTGGTGGAACACCTTTAATTTCAGCACTCAGGAGGCAGAGGCAGGCAGATTTGTGAGTTCTATGCCAGCCTGGTCTACAGAACAGGTTCCAAGACAGCCAGGGCTACACAGAGAAACCCCGTTTCCAAAGTAAAGCCCCCAAGCAACAAAAAATCTTTTCATAAATGTATATGGTATATTTTGATCATGTCCATCCCCCACCTTCCAGGCCCAACTCCTGAACTTCCAACAAGTCCCCCTTCCAACTTTCTATCTGACTGTCCTGAAACTCACTATGTTAACCAAGCTAGCCTCAAGCTCACAAGAGACTCACCTTTCACCTGCCTCTTTTAGGTGCTGGGATTAGATGTGCCTGGCTTTTTTTTTTTTTTAAACAATTTTCAATAATCTACCGAGTCTAGTGGTGTCAGGAGTAACTCACCTAACATAACAGGTGTCATGTGAGGTAGCTGGTCATGTTGTATCCAGGTCAGGAAACTGAGTGCCTGTGCTTGGCCTTCTCTTTTGTACCCAGTCCAAACTCTAGCCAATGAAACGGTGCTGCCCAGTTAGGGTGGTTCTTCCCACATTACCACAGTCTAGAAGCTCGACAGTACAACAGTCTGGATGTCTGTTTCCATGGTGATTCCAATTCCTATCACATTTACAATCAAGATTAAACATCACATAACACCAGTCGCTAGACAACTTTGTGTATGGGTGTTTCTGAGCAGCATTCTGGATAACAATTTAACCTATGTTTGAGGGATCCACAGGTAACTGAATTCCCTGAGTTTGTACTGCAACTTCAGGTGGGCTTGCCTGTCTTAAATTTCAGAAGTTTCCAGGTTGTCCACTTCTTAAGGGGCTGGGAATGGGAGCCTTAGTCTCACTTTATTTAACTCCTTGGACCTTACTTGTTTCTCCCACTGAAGTGTCTGCTTCAGTGCAGCTCTGCACAGGTCCAAAAGCATCTTCACTGGATATGTTCTTTCATAGCCCACCAGAGGGCACAGTCGGTAAGTGTAACTATAGTCGGTGTAAGAATAAGCTAAATTTTGTTACTGAGCTTTGCTTTATGAAAGTAAGGACAAAATTAGATTGAGTTGAACCACTTTTAATGAAAGTTATATGAGCTGTACAAGATGCATCAAACATTGGTTTAAAGCCGGGCTGCAGTAGCATATATATGCCTTTAATTCTAGCACTTGGGCAGAAATAGATGGTCCTCTCTGAGTTCCAGGACAGCCACGGTTGTTACCCAGAGAAACCCTGTCTTGAAAAAAACCAATCGAACCAACCAACCAAACCCATTGGTTTAACATTCTGTCAGACACTTGCTATGCTCTGCATTCTGCAGTTTGAACCCTTAAAGGTTTTCCAGTGTCAAGAAGTAGTGTGTCTTGCTTGTTGGTCATGGTGCCTCCTAGGCAGTCAACTGGGTCAAGATGGCTGAATATCTCCTTCCCAGCCAGCAGTCACCAGAAACGCATTGAAGTGGATGATGAACACAAGCATCATACTTTTTTTTAAAAGATACTTATTTTATGTATGTGAGTACACTGTCTCTGTCTTCAGACACATCAGAAGAAGGCATCTGATCCCATTACAGATGGTTGTGAGCCACCATGTGGTTACTGGGATTTGAACTCAGGACCTCTGGAAGAGCAGTTAGTGCTCTTAGCCGCTGAGCCATCTCCAGCCCGACTGTTGTACTTTCTGTGAGAAGCGCATGGCCACAGAAGTAGCTGATGCTCTGGGTGAGGAGTGGAGGGTTATGTGGTCAGAATCAGTGGTGGGAACAACAAACAAGGTTTTCCCAGGAAGCAAGATGTCTTGACCCACAGTGCACCTGCTGTAGAGTAAGCGGCACTCCTGTGCGAGACCAGGGAGAAGTGGAGAGGGGAGTGCAAGTCAGTGGATGCCAACTTGTTACTTTAAGGAAAAAGGAATGGGACTGGAGAGATGGCTCAGCGGGTAAGAGCACTGACTGCTCTTCTGAGGGTCATGAGTTCAAATCCTGGCACTCACATGGTGGCTCACACCCATCCGTAAAGAGATCTGAAGACAGTTACAGTGTACTTACATTGAATAAATAATCTTTAAAAAAAAAAAGGAATGAAGGATGTCCACGGCTGACACATCCTCTAGTGTACCTTGGTCATTGGGGTCCAAAAGAGCTAGCAGAATCTGAAAGCTTTTTAATCTCAAAAGAAGATGATTCCCACTGTTGTTAGAAAGCCCGTGAAGAAGGAAAGACACTCAGGATCAGAGTGCACAAGACAAGGTGTCCAGTCCTTCACTGCCCTGCAGCATGAGCATCCATGCATTGGTCTGAGCAAACAGTACCCTAGGAAACATCAGGGGGATTTTAGCTGCAGAATATGCTAAACTTTTGGCCAAGAGAACAAAGGAGACCAAAGAAAAACCCCAGTAACAGATTTCCAGATGTAGGCTGTCCTCACTGACAGCTTCTGAAGTCAGTCAAAAATAAGTCTTTAGGAGGAACAGATAAGGTGGATGGTGGTGGTGCACACCTTTGATCCCATCACTAGGGAGGCAGGCAGCAGATCTCTGATTCAGAAGCTAGCCTGGTCTACAGAGAGTTCCAAGATAGCCAGGGCTACACAGAGAAACCCTGTCTCAAAAAAGAGCAAATAAGGGGGGGGGGGCAACACTGATGGTATGGGAGAAGGCTACTGCATAGCCCTGCAGTGAGGTCGGCAGACCTGAGACTGGGAAACCAAGGGCAAATTCATCATCTCAAGACTACCAGACAGTAAGCAATGTCCCTTGCTTTTAGGTGAGGAAAAAATGACAGGAATCCTAGGCAATTGAGTGAAGGACAGATCACAGCTTTAAGAGAATGCCAAAGTCAGGTATGAGCATAACGTGAAATAACTGGAAGGCTGTGGACCCAGGAGTGTAGTTTGCTGCACTGAGACTGTATTTCTAAGGGCATATGGGTGTTTTGTCTGCTTGTATGTCTGTGTACCACGTGGTGTGCCAGGTCCCCTCCAAGGCCAAACAAGGGCATCTGATTTCTTGGAATTTGAGTTACATGTGACTGTCCTGCAACTTGCTCTGTAGACAAGGTTGGCCTCAACCTTATGGAGATCCGTCTGCCTCTGTCTCCCTAGTGCTGGCATTAAAGGCGTGGGCCACTATCACCCAGCCCTGTGACTGTTCTTTACTAATCGAAATTCCCTTTTCTTTCTTTGTTGAACAATTACTTGGTACTGAGTGCTTCAGTAGAAAGGCCATGCTTTTGAGCAAGAAGTAGTGACTTTTAAAGGACACTTCAACCAGCCGGGCAGTGGTGGCGCACGCCTGTAATCCCAGCACTTGGGAGGTAGAGGCAGGTGGATTTCTGAGTTTGAGGCCAGCCTGGTCTACAGAGTGAGTTCCAGGACAGCCAGGACTATACAGAGAAACCCTGTCGTGAAAAACCAAAAAAAAAAAAAAAAAAAAGGAAGGGCTCTTAAACCACAGCTATAAATGCTTTTCCATATGTGTTGTGAGAACAGCATTGCATGCGGTAAAGCATTTAATGTACAAGGGCAGACAGTGTGAGTGCTGTGATGTGTGCCTTTAGAAATGGGTCCTGGTAATGGGGACAATGAAGACTAGGAGACCAGAGGATGAACTTTCACAGGTGTTGGAGTAGTTTCTCAGACTTTTGAGGTCTGATAATCTGGACAAGTTTTGCCTTACTTCGAGTTTTAGAACACGTGTCTCACCTGTGAAAGGATTCATACTAGAACAAACAAACATACAGAGCCTGGCATACTCTGAACAAACGCTGTTTCTTCAACCTCCTATCCCAAAGGATAGGATGCTTGCTTTCTCAATACTTCGTAGGAAGTTCCCATATTTGGGCCTTTCACAAGTGATGAGGATGTAACTAACGCTAGGAGTGAGCCAAAGTTTCTCCCCGAACGAGGCTCAAAGAAGTAATCCAACTCCGGTTCTGCAAAACTCCAATCCGTAGTTTTCCCCTGTCTCTGAATCGCCTGCGGTCTTTCTACTAGAGCCGTGAAAAGACGTCGGCTGTCCAGGGTCCACCCGCACCCAGGAGGAGGGGCCAGCTCTCTGTAGCTATGGGAGCTGGAGGCTTGGGTCTCAGCGAGCAGCCTATGGGCGCCGGGACTACAAGTCCCAGCATCCCCCATGCCAGCACCGCTCTCAGCTAATTGTCGGCTCTCGCGCTCACTGGCCAATTGGATGGTGGTGAGGGTTATCACTGGTTATCGAAGACCAATGAAAAAGCAGAAGGGCGGGCGCTTCCTCATCGCTCACCTTGAGCTCAGAAAAGCTACCTTTAAAAGGTCGTGCGGAGCTGGGTTGTCGCTGGCAGTGAGGCTGGAACCCGAAGGTGCGGCAGCGTGTAGGAGACCGGCGCCGGTGGCTTATTGGACCTCGCTCCGGGAATTCCGGCGTCACTGGGGGCGGGACCGGGGGGCGGGGCCTGGCCTCGTTGTGGCGCGGCTCGTAATCCATTATGGCGGCCTCGGGGGTCGGTGTCTATCCCTGAGAGGTGTCGGAGCTGCAACCGGGTGCCGGGTCCTGCGGCTGGGAGCCCTTCCGGGGCACACCCCCCCCCACTGGCTGGAGAAGCCGGGTTTCTCGGCAGAGCCGGGCATGTGACTGCTCGGCGGCGGCGGCGGCAGAGGCCGGGACCAGGGCCGGGGGAGGGGTGTCGGGTAGAGACCCCTGGGCTCGGGGCAACTGAGGCGCCGGGCCTCCTCCCCTGTGGCTGCCTCCCAGTTCGGGACCGCGAGAGTCCTTCGTCCCTCATAGCCCTGCTTTGGCTCTGGAACACCCAGAGTGGTCTCAGTTTCTCCCTACCTGGGACACCCTGTTTCCTGAGGAGGAGCGTCGCCCCCGAGTAAGCCGCCCGCGCCCTGCCTGGGAAGTCTCTTTCTCACCCCCAGGCCGCCTTTCGCTTGATTTCGACCCCGAGTTTGCCACGGAACCCCTCATTCAAATCATCTCCCTGCTGTCGAGAGATCTCCGGGGGTCCTCCCAGATTGCTTCCGCCGGCCTCCTATGTTCTGACTTCTTCCAATGTCACCTACAGCCCCATTGGTCACAGTGCAGCCCAAAACTTTAATGCAAAGGAAAAGTCTGGATTGGTTTCACAGGCCTTTTAAAAAGCGGACTTAAAAAGTTGCTGGTCATGCATTCCTTCTCGACAGAGTGGAGAGCAAGGTCTGGTTAAGATCTGTGTGACCCGTGTCATTTTCCGGAGACCAGGGCAGGGAAGTGAGAGCGGCAGGAAATTTGTTACAAGTTGGAGAGACAGAGATAGGGGATTGGTTGACTTCCACAGGAAAGATTGCAGAGAACATAAAAGAAGCTCAACGTTTCCATCGCGCTGGGGAGTTGAAATGACTTTCAGTACTGTTGGCCCTTTTCTGACTTACCTGTGAATATTTTTATCTAAAGTTTTCCTCTTGCAAAGAAAGTGTTCCTCGGCCCGCAACATAGACGTAGATTCAAGAAACTTTGGGTGGCATTGCGGTTACATGACTTCAAACTAATTACCTTGGAAAACAATTCCAGACTCCTATTTACATGTGTGAACCTCAAACCCAGCTTCCCTCTCTTGTGGAAGTTGTCTGTCTGATTGACCCAAGTTACTGACCCAAGTCGGTGGTGTGAAGTTCTGGGTATATACTGTTGCCTGTTAACCCCCACAGATTATTCTGAAAGACCTTGAACCCTCTTCTGGAAAGGGGCGCCTATCATTGCTTTATGGGGCAGCAGCCTGGAAAAGTTCTTGGGGACCAAAGAAGGCCTAGTTTGCCCGCCCTGCATTTTATCAAAGGGACAGGGAAGAGGGACTCCTCGAGGCATGGGGGCCCACACTGCAATGTCTTTGTGGAACACGGTGAGTGCTTTTCAGGTTTCTGATCATTGTTTTTCCTTAAGCATCAAAGAAGTTTCTGAAACAATACTTGTGTCAATTCCTTCTGGGTCTCCTCAGCTGCATTTTTTTTTTCTGCTACTCTGATAGCAAAAGTAGTGGAACAGTTCTTTGTATAAGAAATTGTGAGTTTATGCAGTCCGCCTGAGTTGCTGTTTCTTGCCTGAGTCTCCTTCTGGTTCACTGTTGACACAGGACAAGCCCTTTAACTGTTTGGGGGCCAGCATTTCGTGGGGGAGGGGTTGGACTTAAGTGGCTCTGAAGCAGCCATAGTTCTTCCTATATGCTCTCACTAAAGGCTGGGATCCTGCCGCCTGTGTGTGGATGCCTTTTATTGCTTTGTCTATGGAACACTTACATCTTCCAAGTGGCTTGTGCACACAAAGGTTAAGTACAGAGCCTAGTCGACAAGCTCTCAACAATGAGCTGCTCTTGAAGCTTCTCGTTTTGGAGCTAGGTGGGAAAAGTTGAGTGTGGGAGCAGTGCCTCCAGAACTGAGACGGTTGTGTTGCTTTCTATAAGGAACAGCCCCGTCCTTGCTGATGGCATCTTTTCTTCCTGATTAGTTGTCTTTGCCATTTTTTTATGAACCTATTTGGTTCACAATGCTGACAGCACATGTTGTGCTGTTGACTGACAGTTAAGGGTTGGTTAGACTGATGTGGCAGAGGCAGCCAGGAGCCCATTAGTTAGGGTCCTGGTTGTACCGTGGCAGCCTGATATTCCTCAAACTGTGTACTTATATTGAAATAACAATTGAACTCTCTTACAGTAACTATACATAAGCAAATATAGCTTATACAAGGGTCTTATATGCTTTGAAATTCAGTCATTAGTATTTAACAACAGGTGATTGCTATAAACAGTGGTTGCTTTTGAGTGAACTTATATTTGATAATTGAAGTTTTCTTTTTGTAAGGTTTATTTTGTTTTATATGTATGAGTGTTGTGTGTGTGTGTGTGTGTGTGTGTGTGAGTGCATTCGCACACCACATTTGTGTCTGGTACCCATGAGGTCAGAAAAGGATGTTGGATCCCTGGAACTCAAGTTACAGATCATCATGAGCCACTTGTGTGGATGCGGGGAACTGAACCTGGGTCCTCTATAAGAGCGACACATGTTCGTAACCACAGAATTCTCTCCAGTACGTCTTTTTTTTTTTTTGGTTTTTCGAGACAGGGTTTCTCTGTGTAGCTCTGGCTGTCCTGGAACTCACTATGTAGACCAGGCTGGCCTCGAACTCAGAAATCCACCAGCCTCTGCCTCCCAAGTGCTGGGATTAAAGGCGGGCGCCACCACCGCCCGGCTTTTTTTTTTTTTTTGGTCCAGTACATCTTTTTGTTGATGATGTTAGTTTTTCCTTTTACCTACTTATTTTCTTTTACTTGTAATTATTTAAATTTTTTTATGTATATGTATTTTGTCTGCATGTGTGTTTGTGTGCCACATGTGTGCAAGAGCCTGCAGAGGATGGAAGAGGGCACTGGAAACCCCGAACTGGAGTTACAGGTGGTTGTGAGCTGTCTTGTGGGTTGCTGGAAATCAAACCCTGGTCCTTTAGAAAAGCAGCCAATGCTTTTAATCACTAAGCCATTACTCTAGCTCCTTTTCTTTTAGTTATTTTTAATTATGTGTATATGCGGGTGTGTGTACATAAGTGCAGGTGCCTGTGGAGGCTGGAGACATCAGCTCCTCCCTGAAGCTGCAGAGTATGCTCTCTCTTGACCTCTGAGCCGTCTCTCTAGCCTGGTGTTTCCTTTTCTTGTTCACATATACTTGAAGTAAGTGTGGGCACCTAGGGTTTTTTCCTCTACCTTGAATCAGTTCATTTTGGCATTGTTTGAGGTGGACAACAGTGGCAGTTTGTTATGCTCCTTCAAATTCACAACTTAAAACATTGCTATCTGCCGAGCATGATGTAACTTCAGACAGTGAAAGTCAGTGGAGACTTTTAGAGAATTCTGGCTAAACTAAGATACAACTAGCTACCAACGACCCAGGAGAGTCACATCTAGAAATCCTGGCCTAGGTATCTCTGATACTTTGCAGGGGTTCTGAGGAGAGACAGGGTCTTGTGTAGCTTAGGCAGGCCTCTAACTAACTCAGTGTGTAACAGAGAATGACCTTCAACTGTCTGATCCTCTTGTCTCCACCTCCCAAGTGTTGAGATTGTAGGTACTTCCAACCTGCCTTCATCCTTTTGTGTATGTGTATAAAAAAACTAATTATTGTTGTTGTGAGTGTGTGTGTGTGTGTGTGTGTGTGTGTGTGTGTGTATAGGTAGGTAGGTCAGAGGACAGACAACTATGGGGAGTCCTTTGTCTCCTTCTACCTGTCCTTGGGTTCCAGGAACCAATTCAGTTTGTCAGGCTTGCATGGCAAGCTTCTTCAATCTATCTTGCCAGCCTGTGCACATATCCTTTTGATACTCTGAAGTCTAATAGGACTACATATAAACTTTTAGCTGTGTACTGAAGTGAGGTGGTATCCCCAGTAACAACACTGGAGCAATTGTTTGCATGGTAACCTGAACTTTTTAATTTTTCTTTTTTGGACTACCATTTTTACTTGAAACTTCATCTGATAGATTGTAGTTACTCAGACTAAAATTTGTCTTTCCTTTTGAGGAAAATAGCTTGTTTTAGAGAATTTGTATTGCTATTGTGCTGTCCATACCAGTGTGATGTTTACAAGTGTGGTCAGGGATCTAGTGTTTTCTAGGGGGTCAGTAAATCATATGTGACACAAGGTAACACAGGTGAGAGATGCCTTCAGACTGCAAGGTGAGGAGGGTTTTCAGTGTAACTGTAGAGAAGAGTAATGATGCTTCTGAGGCTATAATTTTCAATTTTAGAATTTGTTTGTTGTTTATTTTTGTTTTTGAGACCAGGCTGTCCTGGAACTCTGTAGACCCGGCTGCCTTGAACTCAAATATCTGTCTCTGACTCCTGAGTACTGGAATTTAAAGTGTGTGCTACCACAGCCTGATCCAATTTTAGTTTCTAAGGTGGGTAGTATTTGAGATAAGAAATATAAACTAAAAGTCTTTGGGCAATCATTGATTTTCTAAAGGTGTAAAGAAGCCTGAGATTAAAAAGTACAGATTTTGATCAGTGTGATAGTGCATACTTTTAATCCCAGCTTTCAGGAAGCAGAGGCTAGAAGATCTCAGAGTTTAAGGCCAGTTTGATCTACATAGCAACTTCCAGTTCAGCCAGGGCTACATAGACAGACCATGTCTCAAAAAAAAAAAAAAAAAAACCCATTCATCCAACCAACCAACCAACCAAAATGTGCGCCTTTCATTGTGGGAAGTCTATTCAAGGCACACAAGGGTGTTTTCTGTGTGTTCTCTCTCTCTCTCTCTCTCTCTCTCTCTCTCTCTCTCTCTCCCTCCCTCCCCAGAGATTCTCTGTGTAGCTCTGGCTGTCCTAGAACTTGCTCTGTAGACCAGTCTGGCCTCGAATTCAGAGATCCGCCTGCCTGAGTGTGCACCACTGCTGCCTGGCTCTGTTTAATTTTTAATTGACATTTTTATTGTCTCCGTGGGTGTCTGTTTGGGCTTGACTTTTCACACTTATCTTTTTGGGTGCTGGAGATGAAACTCAGTCATTAAACTTGGTGACAAGAGCCACCTCCTCCTCCACATACTTCAAAGACCCATCAGTGAAAGCCACCCTGAGTTACAGTAAATGGAAGAAAGCCATTTAGAGGATTAGTCTGTATGGTTTGGCCCCATTTTTAAAAACAAAAACTACTTATTGCATATGTAGAAGAAGTATGAAAGGGTTTTAAACCAAAGTTGCTGTTTATAGGGAATTGAGATTTCGTGGAAATAGGAAGAAGCAAACTTTAAATTTTTTTGAGGCAGGTCTTGCTTTATAGACCAGCATGGCTGAACTCCAGCATAGCCATCATCCTTCTTCTACCGCTGGTTCAGGTTGACAGGCTGGGGCCAGTAGCCCTTCTTAATCTTTGTGATATTCCAGATACTTTCTACAACAAATGGGTGTTATTTTGTAATAGAAACAGAGAGATTTGTAATTTGGAATGGTGACTGAAATAGGTACTTCTTTGCTGCACACTTTTTGTGGAACTGCTTAAGTCTTGATTGAAGATCAGTCAATTTGCTTAGACTTTGAGGGTCCTTTTCTCAAAGACTATGGATTTTAGTTCCAAACAGCTCCTCATCCTCCATAGACTGATTTTTCTAGAGTTTGTTTATGTCCCAGGCCTAAAACATGGTGTTGGGTCATATGCGAGTTGGAAGCCAAGGATAATGTGTGGTAGTGGGTTTTGTTGGTGGTGAGTGGTGTAGTTGTAATGGCAGTAGTGATTGTGATGATGAGGAATTGTGATCATGGTGATGATGATGGTGGTGGTGGTGGTCATGCTGATGGTGGTAGTTGGTGGTGTTGGTGATGAATTTTCAAGGGGTAGGGAAAGCAGATGGTAACATTTGCCAGGATCATTCAGGGTGAAAAGGATTTACTCATATGTAAAGAGAGGGAAGAAATGGAATCTATGGTACTTTTTTTATGTTCCATACATTTCTTTAACATTTTAATGGCTGGCCTAAGAAAATCCACTGTTAGGTGTGTTGAAACTATTCAGTAGTAAACTTTTCCTAGGTGTTTCCCTTTTCTTCTACAAATGTTGTTGAGCACACATGTGCTAGGTAAGAGAGAACAGAATGCAACTTCCACCCTCCTAGAACCTTTGTTTTAGACACAGAGGCAGACCATCCCGGACTGAAGCGCAGGAGATACAGATAGCCTACATTGTAGCAAGTGCTGAGAGAAAAGGACCAGCGATGCTTGTGGCCGTAACTGCAGTGGGGCAGAGTCTGTTGGTAGCACATGCCTATAATTTCAGTACTTGAAGGTCTGAAACAAGAGGGGATTGAGTTCTAGGCCAGCCTGCTCTACATAATGAGACTATGTCTTGTTTTGTTTTTGTTTTTGTTTTTAATCTTCTCAGGGGCTGGAGAGATGGCTCAGTGGCTAAGAGAGCTTATTGCTCTTCCAAAGAGTGAGAGTTCGGTTCCCAGCACCCACACTGTGACTCACAGCCATCTGTAACTCCAGCTCTTCAGGAGATCCAACACAGTCTTCTGGTCTCTGCAGGTACCTACACACATGTAACGTACACTTACACACACATTAAAAAAAATCTTGGACTGGGGAGATAGCTAAGTCAGTATTTTGCCTTGCAAGCATGAGGACCTAAGTTTGAGATCCAATACCCATGTAAAAAGCCAGCTGGTATCTATCACCTGTTTGTAAGCCCAACATTGGAGGCAGAGACAAGAAGATCTCAGGAGTTTGCTGGCTAGAAGTCTCTCCTAATCAGTGAACCCCAAGTCCTACTTAGAGACCTTATCTCAAAAAATCAGATGGAAGCTGGGAGTTGGTGGCACACGCCTTTAATCCCAGCACTTACGGGGCGGAGGCAGATGGATCTCCAAGTTTGAGGCTAGCCTGGTCTACACAGTGATTTCTAGGACAGCCAGGGCTACACAGAGAAACCCTGTTTCAAACAAATAACAAAGATGGGTGGCACTGAAGAGTGATCCCCAAGGTTGTCTTCCGGCCTCCACGTGCTTTGTACCCTCCGGTACATGTGCAGCTCCCCACCATAAACATAAATAATTTTCCTTAAACTTTGGTTTTCTTTCCCTCTTCCTTTCTTTCTTTCTTTCTTTCTTTCTTTCTTTCTTCCTTTCTTTCCTCCTTTCTTCCTTTCTTTCTTTCCTCCTTTTTTCCTTTCTTTTCTTTTTCTTTCTTTCTTTATTACTAATTAATTAATGCTTGGTGCCTGAGTAGGTCAGAAGAGGCATTGGATCAGTGGAATTCTGAGCAGTTATGAAGCACTATGTGGCGCTTGACCCTCTGTGAGAACAAGTGCTCTCAATCTCTGAGCTCTCTCCAGCCTTTAAATCTTGTTTAATAAGAATCCTATTACATGGACTGTGTCTGCTCATGAGGGGTTGGAGTGAGTTCTCAGGAAGATTGTTTCTTCTCTTCTCTGGATCCTGGGATTTTATACAACTAGCGATATTCTGGGTGTCTTTTCCAGAGAGTATACTTCCATTTCTTTCTTTTTTATTATGGCAAAGTACTCACAAAAAGAACCAATTTAATTGTACAGTTTGGTGACATTGCCTATTAACAACACTATGCCATTACTGTTATGCATTCTAGAGCTTTTAATATCTCAGATATGGAACCACATGCTCGTTAAAAAAACAATACCAGGCCCTGGAAAGATGTTCAGAGCATTTAGTTCAGTTCCCAGCACCCACATTGTGGCTCACAGCCATCTGTATCTCCAGTTCCAGGGCTCCAGTGCCTTTCTATAGCCTCCAAGAGCACCAGGCATGTGTGTGGTGCAGACACACGTGCAGGAAAACAGCATGCACAAAATGATTTCCATTTTCCCCTCCTATGTTGCTATACTCTCTGTCCATTTTCCTCTCCTATGTTGCTATACTCTCTGTCCATTTTCCCCTCCTATGTTGCTATACTCTCTGTCCATTTTCCTCTCCTATGTTGCTATGCTCTCAGTCTTCTTGAATTTGCCCATTTTTTGTGTCATAAAAGGTAGTGATAAAACCCATACTTTTGTGCCTGGCCCTTAACAATTAGTCTAGGGTTGTCAAGGTCATCCTTGCTGTAGCAGGTATCAGGCTTTCCTTTAAATATTTGGTAATATTTCATGGCATGAATGAATGAATATACTGTATTTTTAGTTCATGTAACTTGTATACAATTTATGAAATTAGGTTATAATATAGATAAAGAGGCTGTGACTGTCGGCTTGAGACCTGACCATGGAGTCACTACCTTAGTGAAGCCACTGTCCTGATCACGGAGTAGAAATGATGAGCACCCTGTGTGGGCTCTGTTTTGCCAGCACTTTCCTCCTGCTTGGAGGAACATGAGCCTCTTGTACTCCAGCACCCGAGAGTCCTTCCCCTTGTAATGCTCCCTTGTTCTGCTCTGCTCTGTTCTGTTTTTGTTTTGAGACAGGTCTCATGAAGCCCAGGCCTCGTACTTGTGATTCTCCTGCCTCCGTATCCCTGATGCTGGGATTACAGATGTGTGTCATCCATCATGCCTGGTTTATGCTGTGCTGGGGATGGAACCCAGGGCTTCATGAATGCTGCAAGGACTCTGCCACATAATCTGTATTCCCAGTCCTCCTTGGGATCCTCTTAATATCTGTAGTGTATTCCTGATATTGAGAATTTGTGTGTTCATCCTGTCTCCTTCCCCTCCCCCTCCTTTCTAGTCCATTCCTTCCTTCACTTTTAAAGTACATTTGGCTAGCATATCTGTTTTATTAATCTTAAAGACAAACCAATTCTTCCCCCCCATATAGTCAAGATTTACTTTAAGGTCTAAAAACATTAAGACTAATTAAAGCAAAACTACTGTTATTGCTTTAAAAGACAAGCAAATAAACAAATTACTTTTCCCCCTTTATATGAGTGCTTTGCCTGCATGTATGTTGGTGTACCGTATGTGTGCAATGCCTCTGGAGGTCAAAAGAGGGTGTCATAGCCCCTGAGATTGTCACATGGGTGCTTGGACCAAACTGGAGTCCTCTGGAAGAGCAGCCAGGGCTTATAACTGTTGAGCCATCTCTACAGCCTCTGACTGCCTCCTCCGAAGCAATGTATCCCTTGACTGTGTTAGTTAGCATACAAGAGTGTGTTTATGATGGCCATGCCATCCATGTACACCGCCATCTGCTGCTCCTTGACATGTCATCTTTATTTTTAATGTAGTCTTACTTAGTGATTTCTTTTTTGGGGGGGAGTCTGCATGAAAAATAGTGTCTACCCAAAGGTCACAAGGAGGTTTTGACACTTTACCTTATAGTGTACAGTTTACCTGGAATGAATTTTGATCTTTATTGGTGAAGGTTTTTTTTTTTCTCCTTCCATGTTGACCTCACACTTTCATTGAAAAGAACCTTACCAGGGCTTGAGAGGATGGCTCACTGTGTGCTCAATTGTGAGGCAGGAATCCATATAGTCATCTGCCCAGTAAATGCCAGATAGGAGCAAACGCCCACCTATAACCCTGGTACTCAGGAGGCAGAGATAGGGCATCCCTGGGCCATGGCTAGCTAGACTAGCCGAGTCCTGGAGTTCAGAGTTCAAGTGAGAGACCCTGCCTCAGTGCCTATGGCAGAGAGAGATGAAGACACCTGGTACCAACCTCTGACCTCTACACGCACACCACACATACATGCACACTCAGAGAGCATCACTGCTGAGTGAGTCTGGTATCTGTGTTTGTAGATCTGTCTGGGAACTCTATGTTTTGTTAATTCACTACAGTGTTTGTCCCTTTATGCCATCTACATCACCTGTATCCCTGTAGCTTTAAAACAAATTTTAGTATCTGATAGAATAAAGTATCCAGCTTGTTCTACAGTATTGGCTTGGTTTTCTTTCCATACACATTTTAGAATCAGTTTTATTCATTTCTAGATCCAGTTAAAGATACTCAAAGCTTTTGTTCTAGGATGGCATTGCGTTTGTTGATTACTTTGATCCTGAGTATAGTAGAGTAACATAAAGACTGGAGGAGGCCCACTCACTCCCTTGGTGGATAGCTCACCAACCCTGTATGTTGTTGTGGTTTTCAGCTGCTTCCATGTCCATCTTTTCCTGATCTTTGGCTTTTAAAACATTCTGGTTTTCTTTGAACTCAATCCTTGATCTTGCTGATAGAAATCCTGTTTGTATAGTTTCATGTGTCAAGAAATCCGATTCCCTCTTTTTTTCAGATTAGGTGTTCAGTACATGTGGAATGAGAGTTTGCTTTGTGTTGGGCACTGTGTGTGTGTGTGTCTGGTAGAACAGCAAGAAGGCAAGCATCAGCAAGTGGTTGCTCTTTGTGCCCCGGTGACTAGCCTGGGAACTCCCATCTGGCACCCGTGTGGAAAAGTGGTTATTGCCTGGGCTGTGTGGGCTGTGTCCCCAAGGTAGAGTCATTGTTAAGCGGAGCACACTCCCGCTTGGTTCAGCAGCGCTTTTATCTTCTTTTGCTGATGAGTGAGTGCTAGTGACTTAGTCAGACAACTCCCAGGTTTGCCCTGATATGGTAGCTCCTCTGACCCTGAGAAACTCTTTCCTGATCTTCCTGCCTCAACTGCCCAGTGCTGGACTTGCAGGTGTGCTGGTGCTCACCAGCAGGCTTTTTAAGAATGGAGTGATTATAACACTGAAATGAGAGGGATTGTTATTTAATGAAAGACTTTATATATTGTAATGTTTAGTGGTGTTTGTTTTTGGTTGGACTTTGGACATTCTAACTCTCTGGTGATTATTATGTGATGTGAAACAAATATATCCTACTTATGCTCTTCTGATGTCTAATTTTATGTTTACCAAATTTTATAACTGTAAGATTCATGTAAGATCATGATTTGTAATTAAAAAGAGTATATTGTTTTACAAGCTTTATGGCAGTTTGAAATTTTATTTTAAAACTAAATTGAACTGTTTTGAATAGCTTATTTTCTGACATAGGTACAGAATACAGTACAAATGTGTGTTCTGAGGTGCTTGTTTCTACCTGTACCACCAGCCTTTTGTCCCACTTCTCTGCAAAGCTATCTCTGTAGTTCTTTTAAAAAATAGTTATTTACTGTGTGTGTACCATGGCACATGTGTGGAGATCAGAGAACAGTTTGTGGGAGTTGACCCTCTTCTCTCTGTCATGTGGGCTCCAAGTCTGGGCAGCAAACATGGTTACCTCTGAGCCCACCTTCCTTACTTATTTATATTTAAACTTTTCATTCATTTTTATTTTATGTATGGGGGTGTTTTGCTTGTATCCTTGTGCACCACATATGTGCAGTGCTGATGGAGACCTGCAGAGGGCATCAGATTCTCTGGAACTGGAGTTATATCATGTGGGTGCTAGGTACTGATACCAGCTCTGTGCAAGAGCAGTCAGTGCTTTTAACAGCTTAGCTCTCTTCATTCAACTCCTGTTTTCCTTCTTTTAATGGCTTCGTTGTATCCCATCACCTGGAAGCGTCCTGGTCTTTTCTTCACACAGTGCTGCAAGAATAACTTTGCATATGATGTTTCACAGCTGTGCAGCTGCATCTGTGGGAGACATTGCTGTAAGCTGTAAGCTGGACTCTAAGGAGCATATGCACATGTCATTTCTATAGCAGTGGAGGGCTACCGACGCCTAGGTAGACACTGATATAGATGCTTGCCGCACTTCTAGATACTGTCCTCAGATTTTCATCCATGGAAGTTCTTGTTTAGATTTCCACCACCAGTACCATGGGGGAAGCAGGGGATGGAGGGTGCAGGCAGGGGCTGGAGTCTGTTGCCAAAGCTCGGCAACAGGCTGCTGTCAGGCTGTGTACTCTAACTAGTTGTGCAGGAGATAGTGTCTGATGTGGTTTTAGCCAGCCCCTCCCTCTCTCTGCTCCTTACGGGCCTTTCTGTGTGTTGGACGTTTGAGCAGGAGTCTGTGCTTCTGGTTGTCTCTGCCCCTCCGCTGCCTCACATCCCTTACTCCAAGGAGCTCCCCCATGTGTACGTCCAGAGCACTCTGGATGGACTCTTAACCCTGGCTGTCTGTGAGGATCCTCTCAGAGCTAGGAAGACTTGCCATAGACTCCATTGCCAGGGGCTGGCTTATTTAGTTTGGACAGAGACCCAAGTTTCTCCCAATTTGTGTCTTAATGTGAAGAGACTCTAGTTACAAAACTTGTTGCACAGGGGAAGGCTGTTGCAGTAGGAGGGTGCTCTGACCAAAGGCCTGCAAGCCTTTCCTTGTTTCTGAACACTCCGGGAGAATCTGGCCCGTAGTCAGCAGGGGAATCCCTTCATGCTGGGAATGGCTCTGGCTTAGAGTGAGCCTGCATCCTAAATTGATCAAGTCTGTCTGAAAGCAAGGTCTTTTATTTCCTTGTGTTGAGGTTAGCCAGCCTCAGGATGGAATGAGAACCCTGGGAAGGGCAAGGAAGAGTGGATGGGCAGTGCGCAGTTGCTGAGTCCACTCCTTCTGGACTCTGTACCCGCCTTCTGAAGCCATTGACATTAGTTCGCCTGACTACTCGCCAGGTTCCAGAAAAGCAGCACATGCTAGCTGATCAGCTTCTTCTCAGCTTTTTGAGGAGAAAAATAGCAGATTCCATTGATTAAATGATGCAGATAGACTAGTAATGTACATTGATTGCTATTTATAAAAAAATCAATATCCTTTATATGTCTAAATATGTAAGCATAAATATACTCATAATATTATTTATGTTTATCCTGGTCTCACAGTTGTTTTCAAGCCATGTTCACACTTGTTTCTGTTTTGGAAACCTGACAAGTTCTATTTCGTGTAGCTCCGCCTAGCCGTCTTTACTCCACTGTCCTAACTACACCCCAGCCTGTGGAGCTGTCACTTTGTTAAAGGTTATATGTTACTGACACTGCCTTTTTAAATTAATTACATTTTTTCTTTATTTTTGAGAATTTCATAAAAGTATACTATGAAACATTATCATTACTACCCCGTTACCTGCTCCAACTCCCATCGTGCCCCCCATTAAATCCCTGACCACATCCCTCTGGCCTCCTAGGTCTTTATGTAATGTGTTACTGGTGTAAATGTTCTGTTTCTAAAAACTGTTAGTGTGAAAGTCACCAGACCAACATGCTCATCATTTGTTGAGTCCCCCTTTTTTTTGAGACAGGATCACACCATATGTCTTAGTTTTCTATTGTAGTGATAAACACCATGACTAAAAGCAGCTTGTTGAGGAAAAAGGCTTTTTTAAAAAAATCTTACAGCTCGTAGTTCATCATGCAGAGTCAGGGCAGGAACCTGGAGGCAGGAACTCATGCAGAGGCCATGGAGGGGCGCTGCTTACTGGCTTGCTCTCCATGGTTTGCTCAGCCTGCTTTCTTATAGAACCCAGAGCTACCAACCCAGGGATGTGGTAATGCCTACAGTAAGCTGGACCCTTCTACATCAATCATCAATTAAGAAAATGTGCTTTCCCACAGGTCAGACTGGTGGGGCATTTTCTTAATTACTCTGGTCTGTGTCAAATTGACAAAAAAACTAGCCAGAACACCCCGTAGCTCGGGCTAGAACTCTGCAAAACACACTGGCCTCAGACTCGGAGATCCGCATGCTGAGGTCTGCGGTTAAAGTTGTACACTACCTGAAGTGCACCTCCACCCACTGAGCATCTCATCATCCCTAAGTTTTGTATATATATTTACATATATGTGTATATATATATGTGTATATATATATATATATACACACACATTATTCTGAGAAAGTATAGTAGTATGAGACACTATTTAATTGTGTTTAAATATTTTATTTTATTTTATTTTGAGACAGAGTTTCTCTGTGCAGCCTTGGCTGTCCTAAAATTCACTCTGTAGACCAGGCTGGCCTTGAACTCTGACATCTAGCTGCTACTGCCATTGCCTCTGCCTCCTGAGTGCTGGGACTAAAGGTGTGCACCACCACTGCCTGGTGATATTGTATTTTAAAAGAATTTTAAAACTATTGTTGTGGGAACTGGAGAGATGGCTTAGTGATTAAGAGCACTTGCTGCTCGTCCAGAGACTGGAGTTTGATTCCCAAGTTCCAGACTCACAACACCCTCTTTTCACGTTCTTAGCCACTTGCACCACATGTGGTCACATACACAGAGGCACAAACACAGAAATTGAAAATATTAAAAATTATTATTGTGAGGGTTTTGCTTTATTTATTTGTTGAGATGGGGGTCTTCTTTTGTGTCCTAGGCTGGCTGTGAATTCATAGAGATGGGCCTGCCTCAGTCTTCTGAGTGAGTATTCTATTAAAGGTGTGTGCTGCCAGGCCTGGTTTGGGCTTCTTAATGGAGTGTTGCAATGGGTGGCATAGAAAGCTTTGCATTTGCCAGAGCCTGGGCTTTTGTCCTGAAACTGCCACTTTTAAACCTGGACAAGCAGGGTTTAGTAGAGGTGCGCCTGGAAGCCAAACCTTCCCAGCCATCCATGCAAATACAGCTTTTACCTCAACAGGAAGAAGAGATAGTTTATTTTGGAGCAGAATACGAGTGACTATGGCCTAATGAATTGATGCCACCCCAATACCATGTTCTACTGTGGTAACTTTCATAAAGTTTTTATGCTAATGAACAAAAGCCCCAGCCAGGTAGTGGTGGTGCACACCTTTAATCCCAACACTTGGGAGGCAGAGGCAGGAGGATTTCTGAGTTCGAGGCCAGCCTGGTCTACAGAATGAGTTCCAGGACAGTCAGGGCTACACAGAGAAACCCTATCTTGAAAAACAAACAAACAAACAAAAGAAAGAAAGAAAACAAAGTCCCAAATCAAGATATTTACCAAATACATCAGCTGGCTGGCTCATCAGGTAGGTGGGTTACAGCAAAGCCAGGATATCAGTGTAGGTTTCAGATGTTGCCTGTGACATTGGAGTTGATGGTACCTGGGAGTCTGTTCGTACAGTCTAAAGGATTTACCCAGAGTCACAAGGCTGCTGGGTCAGACACAGGGACAGTGAATGGCTGTTCTAGGTCTGTAGATGGCCCAAGAAAACGTGACTATAGACTTACACCATTCCAGTTCTCCATAGCTGAAGCCCTAATCAGCCTGACTTGTACAGAATTGTTCAGTGTGCCTGCACCCCAAGGAGCTGCTTTGTTGTTTGGCAGGTGCTACTGTGTCTCCCTGCAATAGGGAAGTTAGATCGTAAAGTTAGGTGTCCGTCCTCTGAACTCACTCCTGCTGGCCACCTAGGAGCAGTGTGACTGACTGCAGACACTAGGGATATGAGGCGGCGCACATCTGTGTTGTATTTCTTTACTAGGTGGAAGGGAATGAGGCAAGGGTGGGGTCTGTGGCTCCATCTACATAGAATGGGGAGGAAGAGAGAGACTGTAACGTTGGTGAGCCTGAGACCAGATGTGTGGTTGTGGTGACTCAGGGTTGTTTATAACCCTGCAGGTTATGGATGGACCCGTGGTAACATGGCAGTTGCTCTTCCTGGAAACTTGAGAGAGAGAGCTTTGCCTTGTAGACCCACATGGAATGCTTCCTCAGGCCTGGGGTGGGGGGGGGACATGAGCTGTAAAGCCCGTCTTCTGTTTTGGCATGAAGTTAAGGATTCTGGAGATCTCCCCCAAGACTTTCTCATGGGGTCTCTAGGTGGTCTCGCCGGCAGAGGCAGGTGTATCCTCTGACTGAATAGCTGCTTTGCTTTCCCTCCAGGAATGCACTGCTTCTTCAGGAGAGCGCTAGCTCATCTCTAAAGCTCTTGTTTACCACATTTCATTTTCTTCTGGCCTTTTCTCAGTCTCCAAAGGTCTTATTTATGAGCCTGTGTGGAAGTTGAATTTGTGAAGTCCACATTGGGCTCTGATGCATTGTGGGTAGCTTTTGCTCCAGGTGATTTCTGGGTTCTATGAGCTTGTGTGGCTGTCAGCCCAACTCGAAATTGCACAGTGAAGCAAAGTTTTAATTTACTGGGTCAGAAGAACTCATCAGGGACAGAACTCTGACAAATTAAGGGTCTGCTCCAACATGGGCCTTTTTCTCTGTGTTGAAGGGGTGAGTAATTCACCTGGTATCTCCTGGAAACCCATTGATTTAAATGCATTTCAAGAGGCTAGTGATGCAGCTTGCATGGTAGAGAGCTTGCCTACCCTGAAGCCTTTGGTTCAGTCCTCAGCACCCCATAAATTGGGCACCAGAAATTCAAGGTCATCTTTGGATATATAGCCAAGTTCAAGGGCAACATGGGATGTGAAACCCTAGCTTTGTTTTGTTTTTAAGCTATTTCTAGGAATCAGGGGAGATCTCTGCCCTGTGCTGCTTTGGAGATGCTCTGTTTCCTTGCTCTCTGTCTGTATCAGTTACAAAGCCTCAGCTAGTGTCTGAGGCTAGTGTCCTCACTAACATGATAAACAGGACAGGTGATTTCTCTGAGACTCACAGAGGAGCTCCCAAGTTCGTATTTGATTATATGAAAGAGGCTGGCCAGATAACCTTTGGAGAAGTCTCTTAGCTCAGGGCTATCTCATTTGCCATTGCGTGCTCTAATGCGGTAGGGGTGATGGGGAATGAAAGTAAAGCATGCCCAGCTCCCTGTGTACAGCGCTGCCTCCCTCATGTCTGTTAGGTAGAGGACCGAGAGAAACTGATGCACTCCAGGGGCTGGAGTGATGGAGAGGCAGCTCCATGGTTAGAGAGCATTTGCTGGTCTTGCAGAGGACCTGGCTGTAGTTTCCAGAACCCACAGTGCAGCTCACAGCCTCCTGAAGCTTCAGTTCCAGGTTACCTAACACCCTCTCTTGGCCTCCAAGGGCACCAGGCACACATGTGATGCAAATATATATACATATATAGGCAAAATAGACAAAATAAATCGTTGAGGAAGGGTGGGAGGGAGAGGGAGGGAGAGAGGGAGATAGATTAACAAGGGTGCTTAGTGCTAAGTCATCAGTGAAGTGTGATTCTTGAGTTTTGACCGAGATCCCCAGTGTGTGCAGAGAGGGACGCAGGCTTGTTTGGACGAGCCTTTTTCACTGCAGCATAGCACTGCTGGCTGTGGATTAAGCAAATTCTTCATTATTTATTTCTAGGGAATCTAAACCCTGTTTTTGGTGGGGGTTGGGGTGGGGAGAATGTAAGTTTTCCTAGTTAACATTCTTTTCCTTTTGAAAAGGCATGCCTTTAAAAACAGTAATCAGGAAAATTGTGTTTTTGATGAATAACCAATGCCTTGAGTGCTAACACATTTGTAGCCTTGTGTAATAATCACTCTGCAGGGTTCAGTGGGCCTTGGAGACAGCTCCAGGTAATCTTAATTGCTCTGCAAGTGTGAGGACCTGAGTTCAGATCCCAGCCTGTGCTGGTAACCCCAGTGCTGCAGGGGTGGGATGGCTGTGTCCTGCTGGCTGCCAGCCCAGCTCAGTGAGAGTCACTGTCCAAAGGGAATAAGGCAGAGAGTGATAGAACAAGACACTTGATGTTCCCCACATGTACACAGAAGTGTGCACACCTGTATGTGCGCTCACACTCCCATGCACCCACCCTCACATCAAATTGTGTAACCTTTTAAGACTGGCTTTTGAGTTTGTTGCATGTAACATGTTTTCTCCTTTTCAATGCTGAGTAATATTCTATTATAGAAATGTTTATTCATTTATCTGTTGTGGCAGTGGGTTATTAGTGGCTGAGACCCTAATGGCTATGAATATACACATTATAAACTTCTTATGTGAAAGGAAGACACTTCACACCTTCTTCCACTTTCTCTTTTGTTATGTCTCTGTCTCTGACTATCCCCTCCCTCCTTCTCCCCATCCAGGTGTAGCCCTGGTTCTCCTGGAACTCCTCTGAAGACTAGGCTGGCCTCAAACTCAAGGGTCCACTTGACTCTACCTCCTATGTGCTGGGATCACAGATGTGCCCCTTCTTGTTATGTTTGTTTAAAAAGCTTGTTTGAGTTGATAGACGTAAACCCTAAGATAAGAACTGACTGACATATATCCCTTCAATGAGTGACCAAAAAAGAAAGAAAGAAAGAAAGGAAGGAAGGAAGGAAGGAAGGAGGTCTCCATTGTCCCAGGAACTACTTTGACAAGGGGAGGTAGAGTTAGAGGATTTAACAGACCAGAATGGGTAGATGGACACAGCACAGTAGGTAGTGAGTCCTTACAGATGAGCCACTCTTTGCTCACAGTGGTTTAGGAAGTGGGCGTGGCCACTCAATTCTAGCACTTGGGAGCTGGAGCAGGAGAATTAGAAATTCAAGGTCTTCTTCAGCTACACTGTTTCAAACGTCCCTGGGCTTTTTGAAACAGTGTCTCCAAATAAAACAACAACAAACCGAAAATAGTTAATGGGTTTTTGTGCCATTTGTATGGAGTTTGTATATGGGTAAGTAAGTGGGCATTGTTCCTAACTAAATTTCAAAGCATCCATTCTTAAAACTGGCCCTTTAGGGTCAGGCCATGAGTCATTAAGAATTAGCTCTGGTTGGGCAGTGGTGGGCACACCTTTAATCCCAGCACTCAGGAGCCAGAGACAGGCAGATCTTTGAGTTTGAGGCCAGCCTGGTCTACAGAGCCAGTTCCAGGCCAGCCAGGGTACACAGAGAGACCCTGACTTGAAAAACAAAACAAAACCAAACAAAAAAAAGTTAGCTTTGACTATCTGGGTAAGATGTCACAAGATACTGGGGTCAGGCTCCAGGTGGTCAGTGTCAGATTGTTGAGTGTGAGAATTGCTCATGTGTTTTGGTCTTTTTTGTCTTTGTTTGAACCACATGTACTCTCTACCAAACTATCTTTTTAGTGCACAATGTCCTGGACACCCATCATGGAGTCTTAAGTATGGGACAGCCTTAGCTTTTGCTGCTGCAGTTGGCTGATGTGCACAATGGCTGATTAATATTTCATTTATTTACAAGAAACAACTTGGGGGGCTGGAGAGATGGCTCAAAGGTTAAGAGCACTGACTGTCTTTCCAAAGGTCCTGAGTTCAATTCCCAGCAATCACATATGGTGGCTCACAACCATCTATACTGGGAACTGATGTCTTCTTCTGGCATGTAGGCATACACGAAGGCAGAATACTGCATAGATCATACATACATACTTACATACATACATAAAAACAACTCGGGATGCTGGAGAGATGCTAAGTGGTTAAGAGCACTGGCTGCTCTTACAGAGGACCCAGGCTGAGCTCCCAGCACCCACATGGCCGTTCACAATTATTTAAAATTCCAATTCCAGGGGGGTGCAACACCTCCTCTCACTTCTGTAGACCCTTGCACACATGGTACACAGACACATTCAGGCACCCAAATATTCATATAGATAAATATTTAAAAAGGAGCAACTTGTAAGTCCAGTAGATGCTGAGCGATTTTGAACATGACAAAGTATTTTCAGCAGGCCTCTGGGGAAAAGGTGCTTTTCCACAAAGAAGAGCGGGCTTGTAAATGAAGATGGACAGATATCGGTCTCCCGCCTCCACTGCTGTAGAAGCGACTACTTGCGCTCTGTGCTATTTCCTCCCATTTCCTCCTTGGCAGACCTGGTCAGCAGTGAGGCTACCTGAAGTGCTGAGAGCTGCCTCTTGGACTGTCCATCTGTGTCTGGGCATTGTCAGTGGCCCTTTCTCAGGTGAGGCTAGCCCTTATCAGCTTTCCCATGTACTGCTGAAGCTAGTCCCATGGCCAGCTGTGAGACAGTTGAATCCTAGGGCACCACCAAGTAGACGCTTTTTTGGCAGTGCTGTAGGTCTGTCTGATCTGCATCTCACTCCGCCCTTCTCTCTTCACCCCTGGGACTGTCTGGCATACTTTACACAGTCTAATGGTGTTTTACCAAAGTGGGGAACCTAGGGCTGTTGGGGGAGCTTTTGTCACTTATGGGATTAACTTTGGATGTCTACAGCAAATGTTTGTGCCCACAGTTCCAGCCTGCTTTTGGCCTCTGCCTCAGTACTGACCAGGTTCTAGCATAGCAGAACATGTGTCCTCTTCAACTTGGCTGCAGGAGGGTTTGGGTGTCTTGAGTGCAGGGTGGGGAGAATCTGGATGCTTTAAAAGAAAATGAAACAGCTCCTTCCTGCTTTCTGCTCATGGCTGTGGAATTTGGGCAGAGGGGGCTTTCCCTGTGGCTGCCTGTCTGTTCCCAGGGGGCTGTGCTGTGGAGAGAAGTTCACACTCTGTGTCTGTAGCATCCTCTGCACCATCTTTGAGGAGGCCATTTGATCCCTGCTAGAAGAAAACTGAGGGAGCTGGAGAGATGGCTCAGCATCTAAGAGCACTGGCTGCTCTTCCAGAGGACCTGGGTTCAATCCGCAATACCCACACGGCAGCTCACAACCATCATAACTCTAGTCTCAGGGAATCTAACATCCTCGTCTGGCCTCCTCAGGCACTATACAAAAGCTATATGCAGACAGAACACCCAGACACATAAAAATAGGTTGTTAGAAAGAGGAGGAAGAAGATTAAGTCTTGTTGGCTAATGTCAGGACTGACTGAGAGCAAGCTGTTTTAAGATGGGCCCTGGGCTCAGCCCCATCAGCCTGGAAAACACCTAGGGAAGGCTGTTCAAGCTCCAGGCTCTCATAACAAGCTAGAGGAGGCTGATGGAAGGTCTCGGGGAAGCTGAGAAGCAGTGCCCTCCAGGGGAAGGCTCGTTTCTCTCAAGAGTTTTACTCCAATCTCTTGGTTATGAGAAGGGGCTAACTAATGCCTTCTTCCAGTGGGCATGATTAATATATGCAGTGAGTGGTAACTTACAGAGCATGTGGGCTGAGCTAGACAGCACAGAGAGCTTACAGATTCCTTATCCTTTAGGGTTGCCAGGGGAGCTAAGAAAGGGCCTGAAATAGGGCCGCAGTTCCCTTCACTTGAGTAGGGAGGCTAGGAAAGGGCATATCTCATTATCATCTCAGAGGTGCCTGTGGAGTTGCCATCCAAAGTATCTCCAGGCCACACAGTTCATGTCTGTGTGCAGTGACCCCCAGGACAGTAGTGCTTGCCATAGCAGTTGATGACATACATAGAACTACATATTCTCTGGGCCATGTCAGCAGGGACAAAAAGGGCTGCCCACTGCTCATCTAGACACACCAGACATTGTCCCAGTGGCACAGCCAGAATTGGAACCCGTGCTTTTTGTCACAGACAGGAAGGTTCATGGAAACACTGTAGTAGTTCTTTAGTTTTAAAGACTTCGTCCAGTTGGGATGTGACTGGTTACCTTATTCTTGGCCACAAATTACTTGGAGTTAAGTTTGTCATTGTCTTTTCTCCGGATCAAGCTGCTTTTGGGATGTTATTTTGTTACAGGGTTTACTCTCCTGGCCTTCCTCCCATAGTTTGGACTGCTCCCTGGTCCTGTATGCCTGTGACGAAAGCTGCCCTGCTTGCCCTCATCAGAGACTGAGTTGTTCTGGATTCTCCTAGTCTCTTTACTCAGGCCCTTGGCTGAAATGTTTAGAGCACTGGAAATAAACTGGCCCTGATCTTTTCCACTGTCGGTGTTACTGGCCCTGTTGCAGAGTCCCAGCAGATCAGAAGGCACCTGCTCTGCTTAGACACCGGACAGAGCATCCTGAGCTTGCTGCTGCTCTACTTTTTGCAGGAAGGCACTTCCTATGCACACCTGCAGGGTCTATTTTCTTCTCCTCTTTTTGTGTCTATTCACAATTTTTGATGCACCAGTCAAATTCAAATCATTGTCAATAGGTTGGAAATCCCCATCTCTTTTTTTTCTCAAATTCAGGACTTGGTTTGTCAGTCCTTTCTTCCTCCAGTGCTTTCCCCAGCCTTTTCTTTTGTCCTTGGGAAGGAAGGTCTTGATTTAGAAGTACTATTAGAATGAAATAGAAAATAAAAACATCTCAACTTAAATCGCTTATATGTGTGTGTGTGTGTGTGTGTAAGTATTGAAATAGGGTCTCACTAAGTAGTCTTGTCTGGCCTGGAACTCTGTATAGACTAAGCTGGTCTCGAACTGACAGAGATCCACTTGCCTTTGCCTCCAGTTGCTAGGATTAGAGATGTGTGCCACCACATCCTTTTCCATTTTTGAAAGCATCCTTGTCACTAGCTAGCCAGCAATCTAGGAAACTAAAGTCAGAAGCCACTTAGCCACTGTGAACTCCTGTCAGCTCAGAATCCCACATTTGACTCCTCTTGGTTGCAGAGGTCAGCAGTGATGGAGTAAGCAAGTGAGCTAGGTATCATTATGAACTGTTTGGAAGCTGGTCACCACGCTGCCAGGAGTGAGCTTTGTGATGTACATCCATCTGTGATATATGACATCTGTGATATATGACATATATAAAGCACTCACTTTAGTTTATAATGAGCCCTCAGAAACCTTTATCATGATTGTGTTTATGCTGTTACCCTCCTCTCTCTCCATACTCCTCTGCCAAGGAGGAGAAATGGACAGCGCATCATGGTGAGGTAAGAGAGGATGCCACTTGGGAGGATCATAAGCTTACGAAGATGCTGGACTGAAAAGGCTCTTGGGAGGTGGGATGGCCAGATGATGGTCATGGGTGGGGAAGCATGCTGTGAGAGGGACAGCGCAGTTCCTGGCACTTTGGGGGTCAGCTATTTCTAGGCATATAGATAAACTGACCTCAGCTGGAGGATTGGAGCCTGTTTGCTCCAGTAGAGCAGGGCTCTTCTACCTACACAAGTGACGGCTCTCTACAATCTCTCTCCCTCGACCATGCTCCCTCCCTGCAGGGGGCTTTACCTTGCCTTTTAGTCCACCAGTATGGCTAGTTTATTGGGGTGGAGTGGAATGAGTTCTGATGGACATATGCAGGTTCCGGCTTTGGTGGCACTGTGTTGCCTTGGGCTTGTTATTGAGGGCCAATCAAGTGCATTGTGTTCTGGATCTGACACCGAGTTTGGACAAGTTTGATCTTTTCAGAGGACCTAGTAGAACTGTGCTATGCCTAGCTCTTAGTTCAAGCAGCTGATTGGTCAGCTGTTCTGAAGCCTGATGTTCCTCTACTCAGTTCTTCTTTAGCTCATTTGGGAGTTGTTACCTTGTGAAGATTTTCTGTGGTCTGAGGGGTTGAAACATGATGTCCTGTCTTACTAAGTTGTCAGACTGACCTAGAATCTGTGTAACACACGGAGAGATACACAGAGAAGAGTATGTGTGTACACATCAGTATGTGTGGAGGTCAGAGGACAGCCTGTCAGGCTTGGTGACAAGTGCCTTTACCCACTGGCCTGCCAGGCCATTCTTGAACTCAGGATTATCTGGCTCAGCCCTCAGAGTACTGGGATTATAAGTTTATGCCACCCTATTCAGGTTCAGGGTGATTCTTGTATGTTCAGTATGGTGAACCGCGTCATTTCCCCTGGACTTGAAAGTTTTCCGAGATGCTATGAAGGCAGCTCTGAATTTACCAGCCGTACATTTTTTGGGGTCTTGTTGCCTTGTTTTGGTGAGGAGGCCCATGGCTTCTAGCTCAGCAGCTTCTCAGTGGGCCTTGATAAGGGCATACAGACCTAGGAGTTAGGCTACAGTGAAGGCTGGAGCAGCCTAGGGCACCCTGCTGCTGTTGATTCCTCCCTTGTAGACTGCTGTGAGAAGCTGGGGTCACCGTTGACAACTCCAGGAGTGTGTGGTGGGCTGGGTAACTTGCTCTCCTGAGCAGCCCCCCTTGTGAGATAGCCATTTGCTATCTTTCTCTCAGAACCTTCTCTGTGATCTTTTTTGTTTACTCATTTTGGTTTGGTTTTTTGAGATAGGTCTTACTATGTAGCCCTGGTTGTCCTGGAACTTAGTGTGCAAAACAGGCTGGCCTTGTACTCAAGAGATTCACTTGCCTCTGCCTCCTGAATGCCTGGATTAAAGGCATGTGCCATGATCCATTTAAAAAATAATTAAAAAATTATTTTTATGCGTATCAGTGTTTTGTCTGCAAGTATATATATGCATCTGTATGTACCTCGTTCCTGCAGAGGCCAGAAGAGGGTGTTAGATCTCCTGGAGCTGGAGTTACAGGTAGTTGTGAGCCACCTGCCATGGGAACCCAACCCAGATCTTCTGCAAGAACAGCAAGGGCCCTTAACAGCTGAGCCTTGTCTCCAGTCCTCCATGATCCACTTTTGTACATTTCTCCTTTTTTTTTTAAAGATTTATTTATTATATGTAAGTACACTGTAGCTGTCTTCAGACACTCCAGAAGAGGGTGTTAGATCTTTTTACAGATGGTTGTGAGCCACCATGTGGTTGCTGAGATTTGAACTCGGGACCTTCGGAAGAGCAGTCAGTGCTCTTAACCAATGAGCTATCTCTCCAGGCCACATTTCTACTTTTTGATTGTAAGATTCTAGGTGTGTATTAAAAGGATCTATGTTTTTATAGGTTTTGATCTGTTTTACTAACTGTTCCTCTGTTATCTGTGGTAACAATGACAGATTAGGAATTACTTCTTAATAGAAGGAGCAACTGAAGGTCATGCTGGGGGCACAGAGCTTCCACTGGACATGACAGAGTCTGCTTCTGGACTGTTCCTTGAGCTTCCCACTCTCTACTCTCTTCGTTATGTCACAGGATTAATAATTTAGTACATGTTCTAGTGGGTTCTCATAGTCTACCAGGCTTCCCGACCTCGACCTTAGCTGTCCTGATTGCTAAGTGCCAGTGCAGCTCGCCCGAGGGACTGCTGTCATCAGAACTGGGTAAAGAAACAGTTGTGAGGGGGCAACAGAGCCAAAAACTGGGCAGATCCACCAGATTGCATTTGTGGGGTGAAGACAAGTGGGCGCAGGTCACTGCCACCCACGGCCAGTTTCCCAGGCCTCTGGAAGCTTGTGCCTGTGAGGGTCTGGGCAGTGGTGTGCGTTGGTGCATGGGGAAGAATGTGGCCATTGCATTCCCCGACGCATACCAAAAACACTTGTTACCCCTCTCCACAGCAGTTCCCAGCTATGCTGAACAACGTCAGCCTACATGAGGGCAGCATGGGAAGCGCCCACTGCGGGACACTCACAGTCATATTGAGAGAGAAGAATGTCAAGCATGCAGTGCCTGTAGCCAGGATAACTGGCAGGCAGCAGGGGGCCTCGGAGGTGGGCATCCAGGTGTGACCCCTTGGAGGAGACTGTGCCCTGTAGAGTGAAGTGCAGCAGTGCAGGGTCCCAGCTGAGTTTCCACTACCTCTGCTCAGCACATTCGGGAGCTGCTGTGCCTTTGATGGCTTAGGATCTAGGAAAAGGTGATAGATAGCCAGTGCTCAGGGCTTCCAGCCTCTACCTCTGGCCTACGTGCCCATGCCTGTGTGCAAGTGAGTCCTGTAGGAGAAACCCCACAGCTGTGGCTGCCTGCAGGGTGTCCTCATGGCTGCTCCCCTGCTGTCCTTTGGGTCAGCTCACTTTCCTCTGCAGCCACCTGGTCTCTGTAGACTTTATTCTCTTCTCCAGGTCTCTTCCTCAGTCAGTGCTGATCTTAGGTATAAATGGAGTTCCAGCCCTTCTGCAGCCCTGGCTGTCCTGTTTGCTGTAGCCATCCTTCCCTGGTAGCATAGCCTTGTGTCTGCCTTCTGCTCTGTCCCAGACATCACACCAGTCCTGCTGTCACTGGTCCAAGTGACACTTTTCCAAAAAGACCGATTGCTGCTGTAATCACAGGCCACAGCGTCCGTCAGGTGCAGAGTGTGCACTGTACCCTTGTCTTCTTCCTTCACAGCACTGGCGTGTGAATTCAGTCTGTGTGCTTAGCCCTAGGCTTTTAATTCTGGAAGAGTTAAAACTGTGTGAGTCCTCAAACCAGCCACAGTTCAGCTCTCCAGAATCCAGTAACATGCACTGAGCAGCACTTTTGAGCAGAAATTACCACCTGCCTTGGCCAGGGAGTGGCGATGCACAGCTTTAATGTCAGCACTAGAAGGCCGAGGCAGTGGATCTGAGTTCGAGGCCAACCTGGTCTACAGAGTGAGTTCCAGGACAGCCAGGGCTACACAGAGAAACCCTGTTTTGAAAAACAAAACAAAAAAAAATGCCACTTTTTTAGCAGAGATAGTTCTTATATAGAAGAAAACATTAAAACACACTTTCTAACAGATGAAATTCAGTCATCAAAATGTATACTAAGGGGCTGGAGAGATGGTTCAGTGGTTAAAAGCACTGGCTGCTCTTCCAGAGGTCATGAGTTCAATTTCCAGCAACCACATGGTGACATCACAACCGTAACAACATCTGACTCCCTCTTCTGGTGTGTCTGACAGCTACAGAGTCTTTATATAAAATAAAATTTAAAAAAATGTATACTAAGGAAATCTGTCTAGAACAAATTATTTGGCTGAATTAACTAGTAGATGGCAAGACCCATCTTTAAAAAGGGGGGGAAAAACCCCAATTTTCTTGTTGGTAATGTCAAGGGGGTTTGAGACAGGAGCTTGCACTGAAGCTCAGGCTGCCCCCAAAGTTTTGGGCTCAAGTAATCCTCCTGCCTCAAACTTCTGGTGTTGGGATTATGAACACATACCAACCACATCATCCTGTCTTCCCTGTCCTCTTCATTTTTCCATGAAGTTGTTCATTTAGTAAAATACCAATTACTTCACAGGTTCTCTAGTTGCAACAACCTGTTGATCCCTCCCCTCCCTGCCCATCAAAAGTCAGCATTGGCCTTTTGAAAAAAGTGTCACTTGGACCATGACACTTTTCTGGTAATGCTGGGGATGAAACCAAGGCTTTGTACATGCAAATTGAAAGTGTTTTGCCGCTAAGTTACCTGTATCCTGACCACTCATAAATATCTTCTTCACTATATTTTTCTCCCTCACAGCCAGCTCTGTTCTTCTCCCAAGCATGTTTCTTAACACAGGCGAGTGTACCCTGAGCACCCATCAATAGAAACTGCCTGGTTCCTGCAAGCAGGAGAGCTTAGAGGGCCCCCCCTCAAAGCTTAGTTGTATTTTTTTTAATGTGTTTGTGTGTGTGCTTGCTTGTCTGTATGAGTACCATGTGTGGGCAGTGCCTCAGTTCCTCTGGAGCTGGAGTTGCTGGGAACTGAATCCAGTACTCTTCATTACGTGCTCTTAACCACTGGGCATCTTTCCACTCCCAGCCTCCCCCTTTCCCTTTGACTTTTAATGGGCTGGGAGGGGAGGGGGTCACCTGGTTGTTGGATTTGGAGAACCTGTGAAGTAAGGGTATTTTGCTAAATGAACAACTTCATGGAAAGCATGGAGCAGACTGCCTTTGTCAGTAGCATAGAGCTTATTAGGAGAGTTTGCTTGGTGAGAAACCCTCCCTATACATGCAGATAGTGATAACTCATCGTGTGTTCTCAGTCTCATCAAGCTCCTACCCTAGTCTTATCCAGAGGCCCTTGGAACCCATAAGTCAACCAAGACATGGTGGTCAAGAAGGGTGTTGGATCTAGCCAGAGGAACAGTAGTAAGTTAGGTACTGGCCAGGATGGTCAGACGTGGTGGATTGAGGGGTCCCTGTGCTCAAGGGTTCATTCTGAAAACATGGATTATATATTTGTATTGGAAGCTATACCTGACCTTCTCTTCAGAGTCCTTTTGAGAATTAAATTACAATCCCAGGAGAAGTTCACGTAGAACAATGGCATTGAACAACTGAAGTACTGGGAAGGCTGGTGCTGTCACTCTCAGCCCTGCCCACACAGCAGTTGATGGGACATGGCTTTATGGGAGTGACTTGGAAAGGTGTTACCAGTGCTCATGGAGCCTCCTCGCTGTAGAGAGGACCGAGGACATAGATGTGTGGGTATGGTCTGTGCAGCACAATTCTTTGAGATGGGGATATGTACAGCGGTTAGAGGCCAGGATCCTTTTCACTGAAAGTCAGCCGCAGATATAAAGAGACAGACAGTGCTTAGTGTGTGGCCAGATCAGCAAGCTGTAACGTGATGGGGAATTACAAAGTTCATAAAGACCAAAGGCTAAGTAGAGCAGTTGCTCCATGGGCCGCCCAGTCAGTTGTTGTTTAACTTTTATAGAATGTAATTTCCTTGCCTTGTGAAAGCACAGCGAACACTGAGTTTGGAAAGCTGAACCGTCCCCATCTTTGCTGCATTTCATCTCAAGGTTCTAGGGTTATTGATGTACAGTCCCCGCCATCAGTCTCACCCCCTATGCTGCTCTGTGTAGTTGACAGATGCAGACAGCATGAAATTGCCATACATTCTGGACACAGGACAGTCCTATCAGTCACCCTAAAAATTCCCTGTATGGGCGTCTGTGGGCATCCCTTTCTCCACTGATCTGTTCCTGTGGCTCTGCCTTTCCCAGAATGGGAAATCATGCTGGGTGTGACTTTTGAGCCTTGCATATTTAACTCAACAGAATGAGCCCTGTTCTGGTTGAGCTGTGCTTCTCAGGGTAGGCGTGGCAGGGTGTGAGCACCCTGGGGTGGATGTGGCCTGGTGTGAACTGTACTCTTCAGGTGGATGTGCTGTACAGCATAGGCATCCACTTACCAGCTGCAGGGTGGTGTTACAGGTTCTCAGGTCAAAGATGGACTAGCAGCTTTGCTGCTCCACTTCTAACAGTTGTGTCTCTTTATTTCTTTAACCCTAGACAATCGTTATGATATATAATGTGTGTCAGGCGGTGGTAGTACACCCTTTAATCCCAGCACTTGGGAGGCAGAGGCAGGTGGACCTCTGAGTTTGAAACCAGCCTGGTCTACAAAGAAAGTTCCAGGTCAGCCAGGGCTACATAGAGGAACCCTGTCAATTTTTTTACCTTTTGCATTTTATAGGAGAGAAGGGCAGAAGCTCAGGGTTCCAAACCTTGAAACATCAACCCCCACTCTTTCTCTGCTACAGTTCTATGCTGCAACCCCTTGGGCAGTTCACTGGCTTTGTAGCCCAAGCTAACCTGGGAATGAGTAGTACAGGATGAATCTTCCAGATTGGGGATAGATCATCTCTCTGATTGGAGTTTGGTTATTAAAGCAGGACTCACTGGGCATGGAGATGGCCTAGCTGGTAGAGGCACTTACCAGTACGCCTGACAAACCTGAATTCTACACTGTGTTTTGTTTTGTTTTCTTGGCTCAGTGAGATATTGAGCTGTCAGAACATAGGCATACTTGTTCTTTTAGGCAGCTAACACACTCATATGAACTAACTGGTGTTGAGCTTCTTAGAGCCTCCCAGTGTCTACACTCAGAAATCTGTGCTTAACAGGAAGACAAATGTGTCTATAAAGAAAACGCTGTAGGTGTTTCTTCAGAACCTGGGTGTGTAGGGAGAGCAGTGGATACACTAGTCCTCCTGGGTAACGGGTGTGTATTTTTACTGTTGTCTGTTACCTGCACACATCTGTGATCCCAGATTCACTCCTTTTCCCTGCTGTCACCCAGTACCTCACATGTCATCCTCACACTCGAGCTTCTTTTGCAGAGTGATGCCCTCGCCACCCCCACCACCCCTACCACCCCCTCTTCCCAGATGTCCGCCTGGGATCCCCTCATGCTAACTATGAGCAGTGTTCATCTCTCCACCTTCGGACCCCAGCTTTGCTGGAATCTCTGGGCGGTGATGACCACTTCCTGCCTGTTTAAGACTCATAGTCTGAACACCATGAGCACTTGTCTCTGTCCACCATCTTGACCCAGAATCCTGCTTGTCCTTTCATGTCATATTGTAACTGGATAATTACTGTGTGTACTGGACAGAGACACAGGCCAGGAGGCCAGGGCATGGACATCTCTGGAGGAGCCACCGACTTATTTAGAATTATTTCATATCCCTTGTGTTTTGCAAAGTTGTCATTTTCTCTTTGAGAATTTAAAAGAAAAGGCCCATGATGAGTAGGAAAGAAGATGATCTAACAGAAAGTCATGTATGGGACTTAAGTAGCAGGCGCTGATGGGAACGTGCTGTTTTAAACAGAGGTCCCATCTTAGGATCTCTTCTTGTTCACCAGACACCCCACTGTCCTGAAGGGATTGCAGCTGTCAGGGAAAGGACAGCCATCTGCAGTTTCGGGGACACAGTGGAGATGTGTGTGCAGCTTTTTAAGATGATTAAATGGTAGTTATAGCAACAGTGATCAACACAGGGAGGAAGGAGGAGATTCTGGAAATGCAGCTGCTGCATTTCAAAATCATTATTCATGATGGTAGAACTGTGTATTATGAAAATTCCATTCATCTCTACCTCCCTGCTGCCTCCACTAGCTCCTGATTCAGAGCTGCTGATATGTAAGTGATGAGGTGTCAACCCCACCTCTGAAACCCAGTCTATGAACCTGGAGACGCAAGACACGAGTCCCCAGTCCCAAAATGTAAGGGGCCTGAGCCTGTTTAGCCCTGTCTACACTAATCCCTTATGGAGGAAGGATCTTACACACTTCTGGAGAAAAAGTGAAAAGAACATTTCAGGGACCGTGGGATGGAGCAGTAGGAAAAGACAGTTGCTCTCACAATTGAATCCCAGAACCCATGTGGTAGAGGAAGAGATTTGACCTCCACGTGTACTGTGGCACACATATATGTGCATACACACACATACACAAGTTAAGTGTCAATATTTTTAAAGTTTTAAATGTCTGGACAAAGTAGTGGCTGGACCGTAGCATCTTGCATTTGAGCATCCAAATGAAACAAAGCATAAATGCTGTATGTATAGTCTCTTATGTGGAGGATGATTTTGAATTTTTAAAAAATCATACTCTAAGTTGGCTGTGGTGGTTCATGCCTTTAATCCGAGTACTCAGGTGGCAGAGACAGGTGCATCTCTGTGAGTTCCAGACTAGCCTGGAGAGTTCCAAGACAGCCAGGGATACATAAATTGGACCTCACTCAAAAAACAAACAGGATTCATACTGTAAACCAGGTATGGTAGTGTCCAACATCCCAGCACTCAGTCAGTCAGGGAAACGGAGTGTTGATGCCAGCCTGGGCGGTTCTCTCCTGGAGACTGACTTTGGTGACAGTAGGGTTGGTTAGAAAACCCATGAATGGCAGATCTTAATCACGCGTGGAATGATTAATTTCAATCTTTTTTCCCCATGTAAATAAAACATAGAGTTGGACACGTGGTCTGTGGTCTGACCTGCCCAGTGTGGGCTCTCCATTGTTTAACTGCTTTCAACTTCTTAGGGAGGGAGGGAGTGCCCATGGTGCTCTTGGGCAGTTCTAGTCCACACCAGGCTGACTGCACATGGATTTCAGTGGAGAGTCAGAGACGACTCTCCTACCTAGTGATCATTAACCTGCAACTGCATTGAATCACACTGGATTCAAGTGATAGCTTTTGTTTTGTCTTGAGAGGTTTTTTGTTTGTTTGGCAGGGTTTCACTCTGTAGACCAGGCTGGCCTCAAACTCACAGAGATCTGCCTACCTCTGCCTCCTGAGTGCTGGGATTAAAGGTGTGCCACCATATCTAGCTTTGAAGATAACATCTTACTTTAATGAATACTGAGAGGATAACTCAAATTTGCCTGAAAATAGGTCCTTTTTTTAAAAATTTATTTATTGGTTATATGTAAGTACACTGTAGCTGTCTTCAGACACTCCAGAAGAGGGAGTCAGATCTTGTTACAGATGGTTGTGAGCCACCATGTGGTTGCTGGGATTTGAACTTGGGACCTTTGGAAAAGCAGTTGGTGCTCTTAACCACTGAGCCATCTTTCCAGTCCGAAAATATGTCTTTTATATTGCCAGCTGAGTCATTTTCTTTTAGTGTGTTCTCAGAATGTGCTATTTTGACACATTTGAAGACTAGAGAATTCCCTGAGGCATTCCCCCTCAACCATCTAAATCCATGCTATATTTTTCTTCTCTAGTCTTGAAATGAGGCTTCTGGGCAGATAAAAGAGGAGGAGCAGGATAGTGTAGTGCAGGGCCTGTTGGCGTGACCTGTGTGGTGATTTAATGCGTGGTCCCTTAAGACCGATGTGATGTTTGCATGTGTGTCTCTGCACCTGAAGACAGCATGTGAGTTAATCCTTAATGTATGCAGTGCTATTTTCTCTTTTACTTCATTTTGAAAAATTCTGGCTATAACCACTAGTGAATTTCATGACCAAGGACCAATCCTGATTGGCCGGACTGATAATGACAGAGCACAGGCTGCAAAGTGTGTCAACCAGTCTTAAAACCAAGTCTTCCTTCAGTCTGATGTATCCATCAGTTGCTGGTCTACTTTAAAGTCTCATACCTAGTAGATACATAGGAGTATGTAGACTTGTACCCATGGGAGGAAGGAAACTCCTGAGAGATGCTGAACCAGACTCCAGAGAAGGGTGGTACCTTTCCTGAGTACATCAGGAGAAGGAGGTTGGACTTGTCAAGACCATTTATTTTTATCTTTACTCTATCATTAAAAAAAAAAAAGATTTATTGCCAGGCAGTGGTGGTACACACCTTCAGTCCCAGCACTTGGGAGGCAGAGGCAGGTGGACCTCTGAGTTCAAGGTCAGCCTGGGCTACAGAATGAATTCCAGGGCAGCCAGGGCTAATGTAAGCAAACAAACAGACAGATAAATAGATAAACAAAATATAATTTATTACTGTGTATGTATATGCACACCATAAATGTATGTTTGTGTACTTGGTTTGTGCTGGTGCCCATGGAAGCCAGAATAGATCATTTGATCCCTTGGAGTTACAGGCAATTGTGAGTTGCTTGATGGGGGGAACCAGTCCAAGGTTCTTTGGGGGCACGGCAAGCGCTCTCCATTGTTAAATCATCTCTCTGGTCTTTTACTTTATTATTTTATTTATTTATTTTTTTCTGGCCCCATTTGCTCTGGCCATACTTTATCATTTTAAATGAAAATTGATAAGCCTGTAAAAACTATATATGTGTGTGTGTGTGTGTGTGTTTGTGTGTGTGTGTGTGTATGTATGTATGTATGTGGGTGTGCCTACATGAACTAATCTCCACCATGTACATTCAAGAGGACACTGAGGCCAGATGAGGGCATCAGATTTCCTGGAACTGGAGTTACTGGTGGTTGTTAGCTCCATGTGGGTGCTGGGACCCAAACCCACAGTGAGGAACGATATTTGTGTTGAACTGTGCTAAGAAGAGTATTAGCCTTTGTATGCAAATCCTTGGATTCTATCCTAGCACAAATCCCAAAAAAGACAAACCCCAAAATAACCTAAGATACTATTTAATATGTAGTCTTGCATTCTGAATTCTTCAGGTATCAGTACACTTTACATTCAAGCCACTAAAGGTAACCTAGCTCGCCTGTGGAGCTGAAGACTCAAGTGAAAAGTGACCCCTAGAAATTCTAAGCTGTAAGGGTTGATTAAGGCTTCACAAATTAGTTGTATGGGGTTTTATTTGCTTGTTTTGTCTCCTTTATAGGGATCCAAGGAGTAAATGGTTGGAGGACTGTGGCTATTGTGTGGGATACTGCTCACACTGCCTGTGCGCAGCCTCCTTTCCTTTCTAACTCACACCGAGGTGTTTAATAGCAGTGAGCGGAACCAAAAGACAACCTCCAACACAGAGTTCTAGAATAGCACATTTCATTGGAGTAGACTGCTGGGTAGAACATTACGTTCTTCAAACGGAGAATTATAAGGATATCTTTTATTTTTAGATTATTATTTTTGGCTTATGTCTATTATTGTCTTCCCTGCATGTATATATGTACACCATGTGTATGCAATGCCTGAGAAGGCCAGAAGAGGGTTTTGGATCTGCTGAGACTAGAGTTGCAGCCAGTTATGAACCTGAGTAGGTGCTGGGAACCAATCCAGGTCTTCTGCAAGAGCAGCCAGTGCTCTTATCTGCTGAGTCATCTCTCCAGCCCTGTAAGGTTGCCTTCTAAGGAGAGAACTCAAAATGAACCCTACATGCTTGTGTGTGTGTGTGTTTGAGATAAGGTTTTTTGTCCTTGTGTATCCCTAGGTGCTATGGAACTCACTATGTAGACCAGAATTTAGAGATTCTCCTGCATCTGCCTCCCAAATAGTAAGATTAAAGACTTATGCCATTATACATGTGTGTGTGCATGTGTGTGTGTGTGTGTGTGTGTGTGTGTGTGTGTGTGTGTTTTAAGAGAATATATGCAGAGAGAATTCAGTTTGGCAGGATGGCTCAATGAGTAAAGGCACTTGCTGCCAAGCCTGATGACCTGAGTTCAATCTGGGAGCCCCATGGTGGAAGGAGAGAACTGACTCCCACAACTTTATTCTGACTTTTTCTTTTTTTAAGGTGTGCAGAAAAATTAAGTCCTGTTCTCTAAGTTTGTCTGTGTTTTTCAGAGCCATTTTAACTTAAAATCTACATTATTTCATGTTTTAGAAGTTCCTCTAAAGTCGGGATGGATCCTATAATGAATAAGAATGAAATGGTTTCATTTCCAGACATTCCATGAGTGTCGGAGATTTAGCAGGGCTGGGCCTGCTTAGTACCTGGGTGGGAGAAAGCCATGCTTTGGTCAGCACTTGGAGTGATGGAATATGAATTTAATGTGACCCTTAGAGTCAGATCCAGTGAGGTGTAATGTCCTCTGCACTTTCAGGTTCATGTGCTTGTCTGAGACATGGTAACTTAGTAGGGTTGTAGATTTATATCCACCTCCTAGCTGTGCAAAGAGAATTTACAGCAGAAAAACAGAACAGTACCGCTGTGGTGTGCACCTCAGAACTGCCTTGAGGAGAGCCATCCAAAACCAGGTACCCCTTGTGCTTAACAGCCTCTTACTTATCAGTTCTGTGCCTGTATTTCCTGCCTTCACCCAGCTCCCTGTTAAAAATGGTGTCCAGGCGTGTCTTGGGGTATCAGATCTTCTGAATAGGCCCTTTCCTGTTTGTATGTTTCTCTGGAACTATAGTCTGTTCTGGGTAGTGACACTGTTTTGACTTTTTTCCTTTTGTCTCTGTCTAGGGACCTTTCCTTTCACAGGGAAAGGTGGATGCCCTCAACTTGAGTTTGAGTGCTCCTTTCTCAGCACACAAACTGTGAGAGGGTCTGAGTTCAAATCCAGCTCCCGTGTTTTATTCATCTCTTCTGCCTTGTGGCCTTCCGCATGGCTGGTTGCAGGGGAAGTTGACAGTGGCCTTCTCTCAGGACTTCCATGAGGAAGTAACTACAAAGCCTCAGTACTTTGGCCTCAGTCTGACTGTCTTCCTTCCTCCTTGCTCCCTCCCTCCCTCCCTCCCTCCCGTCTGTCTGTCTCAGTCGTTAGTCTGTTCTTCAGCATGCTTTGATGTCAGGGCACTAGCTGTAAACATAGCTGCTGTGCAGCCGGCCTGCCACCAGGCTTTGCCGGTATAGGTGCTCACGGGACCCTACCAGGTCACGGTGGGAGAAGGGATCTTTTCTTGTTCCCAGTGTGAGCCCAGGAGGACCACTGAACACAGTGTGGGTACAGTACTGCACCCAGTTGCACACTCCAGACCAGTTCAACCTCTGCCCCCAGCAGGCTGTGTGTTCCTAAAGAGGTCCGGGTTTGAGCTGTAGGCAGGAGGGAGACACTGGCAAGGTCATAATGATTTCCTACTGCATGCCCTCAGCTTAGGTGGCAGGTGATTTACTAATTATGATTCTGCCTTCCACTTCCTGCCCCAAAGACCTTTGTTCCTTCTGTGTCTCTTGGGTACCTACAGGTGTGTAATTTATGGAGATAAGTGCTGATGTAGGCAGGCTGAGGGCATGGGAAGGTTGGTTGGTTGGTTGGTTGGTTGGTTGGTTGGTTGGTTGGTTGGTTTTTGCCTACATGCCACACCATGCAGGTCCCCTTGGGGAAGTGCCAGGTTTGCTCAGGGCCAGAGAGGATGAAGAGAAAGTGTGTGGGAAATGAAAGGTGGACGAAGGAGACCGTTTAGGATTGGCTGGTGTAGCTGGTGTGGCTAACTCTGGCGGCCTTGAGACATTGGCTGTTCTTCGTTGTGACACCTTCCGTGGGTGATGTAGGGCAGGAAAATACTGGGTGTGCATATGTGCATTACATAAGGAAGTGGGTGCAAGCATGGGCTCTGGATTTAAGGCTGTTCCATCTGGGAGCTGATGGATGCTCAAAAGACAAATGTAAAACCTAAAAACCACTTTTTGTTAGCTGCCAGCCTCGTACATGAAGACTTGGTTGGAATTGTTTCTGTGGTTTCTGTCTCTTGTCGGAATCCTGACATCATCTCGTCCCTTGAATTTGCAGAAGTGATGACACTTGGGATTAACTCAGCTTTCTCTTATTTTTGAGCTCTGATGGCAGGAAAGGGCTGGACCTGTCTTCTGTCATTTCTTCCTCTGCTGTGTGCAGTAAATGTACCTGTCAACTTGTTTCAGCGGGATTCTGAAGTAATTTTGCCAAGCCAAACAATGTTACGCTAAAAATATACTGTGTTTCAAAATTAGTCTTTAGCTGGAAAGGTTGTTATACAATTAAATAGAAAAGCTAACTCAGACATATATGGATGGAAGAAAAGAGAAGAGAAGAGTAGTCAGAATCCAAAGACTCTGTCCTCCCACTAAGAATCTTGCTCTGAATTTGGCCTGTGTAGACCATTCCAGTTTTCCTTTCAAGTTTGTTTTTTTTTTTTCTAAAATTACATTTACTCCTTGGGGTGTGTGTGTGTGTGTGTGTGTGTGTGTGTGTGTGTGTATGCACGCGAGTTTTAGTGCACCTGTGGAGGTAGAGGTGCGAGGCCAATTGTGGGAATCTGTTCTCTCTTCAACCATGTGTGTGGGGTTTGGGGACTGAGCTTAGGGATTCAGGCTTGGCAGTAAGTGCAGTTACCTGCTAAGACATCTTGCCTCTTACTGGCTGTCCTAGTTAGCGTTACTATTGCTGTGATAAAACACCTTGAGCAAAGAAAGCAACCTGGGGGGAAAATAGTATTTGAACAGGAACCCTAGCAGGGTAGGAACCTGGAGGCAGGAGCTGATGCAGAGGCCAGGGAGGGGCTCTTATAACACACAGAACCACCAGCCCAGGGGTCGTCCCACCCACAATGGGCCTGGCCCTCCGTCATCAATCACTAATTAAGAAAATGTCCCACAGGCTTGCCTGATCTTACAGATGCATTTTCTCAATTGAAGCTTCCTTTTCTCCCGGAAGTGTAGCTGGTGTCAAGTTGACGTAGAACTAGCCAGCACACTGGCCCTCCGGGTTTGGTTTTTCCTTTCTCTTTTATCCTGCTGTGTCACAGTGCAGTGCTAGACTGCTGTTCTGTTCTTGGAGCCAGAGTCTTGGTAAGACATGGACGTTACTGGTTTTCTTTGTCCAGCTCAGTTCTTGGTTTTCTTAGCATCATGCACTTCGATTCTCTCTGCATGTCTGTGTTTGATGGGGGGGGGGGGGCTCTTGGATGAAACAGAATTTGTCCTGTGCTTCTCCTCCCTCAGTAGCTGGTCTCTGACTTGAGTCAGTAAAGAATGCAGCAGGCAGTGATTTTTGCTTCTGCCCCATTCTCAGAAGCAGCAGAGCCCTGTCAGAGTTCCAAAGGCAGGAAGAGCCTTGATCTTCTCAGGTCAAAGTATTGGACTGCATAGAATAGGGGTCCTATATCTAGACGGGCTGTCTCCAGTCTTGAAGTCTACTCCTGAGCACCTGCTGGAGAAGACATTGCAAGGGACTCTGTCTAGGACTCCCAGGAATTCTACAGTTGTCTAGCTCATGTTGAGCTTTCTAAGAATTCATGAACATGTGAGCTGTCTGCTTCCTGTGTGGTTCTATAGCAGTCACCCCATTCTCCTGGGCTTCAGGGATGGTTACACATTTTGCATGCATATCTCTCTTTGGAGAGATTATGGCTCATTAGAATTCAATCCCCTTGTATCCGTGTGATCTCACTCTGATGAGCTCAAGAGAAGCTGTGATCTTATAGCTGTCAGGCATGTTCTCCTGGGATTTCAGTGACAAGCTTAGAACATTTTGTTTTGTTTTGTTTTGAGATAGCAACTCTATGCAGCCATGGCTGGCTTCCAGGCTGTTATCACAGAGATCATCCACCTGCCTCTGCCTCCTGAATACTGGGACTAGAGGTGTATGCTACTACCACTGTGGGGAAACTGAGGTCCTTTAAGTGATGGAATCTGGGGCAAAGGCTTCTGACCCCGGTTCTAGGGTGGTTGTGAGAGGCATAGAAGCTCATCAAACTCCAGAAGAGTAGGAAGGGCCGGAGATTAGGTCTAAACCTGTAGAATATCAAAAATGGAACAAATTCTATAAATATCTATAGAGAAAAGACAGAGCAGACCTAGAGAGACCTGCAGGTAACTGTTGGGTTTTGTACAGTGAGACTAGACACAGAACATTCAGGAAACAACACCTAACCTAGAATTGTAGAGCCAGAAAGCCAACCTTTAAGACTGAGAGTGAGCCAGGTATAGTGACACAGGTCTTTAATTCCAATACTGGGGAGGCAAAGGCAGGTGGATTTCTGTTAGTTCAAGGCCAGCCTGGTCTACATTATGAGTTCCAGGACAGCCAAAGATACATGGTGAGACCCTGTCACAAACATACATGACATCAGTCACGTAAAAACAAAAAGAACTTACTGCAAAGAATCCATCATCTGGCTCAATAGTTAGGAGCACTGACTGCTCTTCAGAAGGTCTGGAGTTCAAATCCCAGCAACCACATGGTGGCTCACAACCATCCTCAATGAGATCAGACGCCCTCTTCTGGTGTGTCTGAAGACAGCTACAGTGTACTTATATATAATAATAAATAAATCTTTAAAAAAAAAGAATCCATCATCAAAGGACATTTTCAGTGGTGCATTTCAAGGGAAGTGAACCCAAGAAGGAAGGGCTAACATTGAGGGAGACTGCCTGTGACCTAAACTTGTTAGTCACCTAATCATGCCTTCTTCCCATCAGAAAGCAGGCTACAAATAGCAGAGTGTGTGTACCCGGGTTCTCTTCTAGGATAAATGCTGTTCTGTAAGGACATACAACCCTTGGGCTGAGTCTCACAGCCTCTGGGGCTTTGTCTTTGCTAATGGGTCCTGTCTTCTTTGTTTGCAAATCTAGGTAGTACTGAACTTTATGCCCTTGTGCAGGCCACAGGGAAGTCTGAGGCTTGAGCTGTGGCTGTGCCAGGGAAGGTCTCTTCAGTCTATGCATCAGCTCGATGCTCCTCCTTTTACATCAGTGTCTTCCTGCTGGTGCTGTCCTTCCAGACCTCCAGTTCTATCTTGGTCTCCATAACATACCCGAGGCAGAGACCAGATGCTTCCTGATCGTGCCTCCTGGACACAGGAAGGAAGTACTGAGTTGGGGGTAGGATCTATGATATACTTTGAATAATGGTTACCTTCTGTTTCTACTGTGGTACCTGAAAAGTTTGCACTCCAGCAGAAGTGATGATGTCATATGAGGTGGCAGGGGGTATCTTCATAGTAGACAGAGTTGCTAGAGCATAGAGAAGGTAAGGGGCACGCTTGATGGCGTCAGGTTGTAAAGCAGCAGGCTGTTCTGGGCTCCAGTCAGATACTCTATTCCCTAATAGCACCTTGCCTCCTCATAGAAACAACTGATAAAATGCTGCCCAGCCAGGTAGAGTGCAGAGGGGAAGAGGGGCAGAGGAGAGGCAGAGGGGCAGAGAGGCAGAGAGAGGCAGAGGGATCTCTGTGACCTTGAGACCAGCCTGCTGTACATAAAGAGTTCTAGGCCAGTCAAGGATCTGAAGAGAGGCCCTGTCTCAAAAACCAAAAACACCGCTCCCCCCAAATCAGGAGCTGGAGAGGATGGTTCAATGGTTAAGAGCAGTGACTGCTTCCAAGAGGACTCAGGTTCAATTCCCAGCACCCACATGGCAGCTCACAACTGTCTGTAATTCCAGGATCTGACACCCTCACACAGACAAGCATGCAGGCAAAACACCAGTGCATATAAATAAAGATAAATAAATTATTTTAAAAAATAAGAAAGAAAATGCTGCCTAAGATCTGCCAGTATGAAGGATATAAGGTGGGCTTGTTTTTAATATTCCTGTCAATATAGATGAATGTCTTTTTTAAAATTTATTTTATTATTTAATACATGTGGATGTTTTGCCTGCATATGTATCTGTGTACCACATGCACGCTTTGTGCCAGTAGTTTGAAAGAAGGCATAGGATTTCCTGGGACTACAGTTACAGAGAGTTCTAAGCTACCACATGCGTGATAAGAATCAGGGTCCTCTGAAAAAGCAGCAGGTGCTTTTCACTGCTGAGCCATCTTTCTGGTTCTGGATGAATTTCTCTAAGGTTTCCCCCATAGATATGTTTGCTTCCCAGCTTCTCCATTTACTTAGCGTGCTACTTCTTTTTCTTCTGCATGACCATGGTCGGCCTGGGCCTGACTCTTCTGGTCCTGTTCAATTGTAATTTCTTGTTGTGAGTGTTCTTTATGCCTCTGGTACTTTTTGATGCTCAGGACAGTTTAGAACTTTCAGGTCATGTTCTAGAAACAACTGGAGTCTGCAGGCTGCATGCATGCAGCTCATTTTGACTTGAGCTTTAGTACTGCATTTGGTCTGCTTCCTACAGAAACACATAAAGCTGCTGGCCAGTGCAGCCGCAACCTAAGCCTGTCATTCTCCAGGTGACCGTGGGTGACAGCACTGCTGCCGCATTGCTTTAACTGCTGCAAACAGCAAGGCCTGACTTGCGTCGTATTTTCTTAAGCTGTAAGTTCACATCTATAAAGTGCAGGATATGTCTGTCCTACGTAGGAGTGTTGATTTACAATCCAGCTCGTTTATTTGGCTTATTTTTTTTCTTTCTTTTGCTCAGAAGCCTAGGAAGAACTCCTCTCCTTTTCAAAAGCCCAATTTGAGGGCTGGAGAGATGGCTCAGTGGTTAAGAGCACTGACTGCTCTTCCAGAGGTCCTGAGTTCAGTTCTCAGCAACCTCATGGTGGCTCACAACCATCTGTAATGGAATCTGATGCCCTCTTCTGATTTGTCTGAAGATAGCTACAGTGTACTCATATAGATAAAATAAATAAATCTTTTTTTAAAAACGAGGCTAATTTGAAATACCTTAGGCCACAGGAATATGTATTTCCTGGCCTGTTCAGCCCTTCTCTAAAGGCTAGATTTCACCAAGACTCACTAGACTTTATTGCTTAGCTGTGTTTTGCTTACAGTCCCGTGGGCAAAGACTTTTTAACCAGTGGTTGCTGTTGACTGGTCACAGGACTTCAGCAAGGGTCACCACAGGAACAAGCTGTGTCTTATGCTCTTGTCAAGTTCAGGAAAATGATCTAAATAATCAAACCTTATCACATAGGCCCTGCAGTCCTTGAGACTTGTGCTAGCTTTCAGACAGGAAGAGGCATGCCTTTTAGAGTCCCCCTGGAACCTAGAAGCAACACTTTGGCCATTGGCTTCTGTGACAGCACCATCACTTAAACCGAATGACTTTACTGACTATTCATGGCTCTCTCAAGTGAGCCATGGGAAGTGAATTCACCTCCCCCTTCGCTGCTCTTGGTCCCTTCATGTTCCTTCAGCACAGTCTTTATGAAAAGGAGGGGAGTTTGGAGCAGACTGGCCTGGGGAGTGTTTCTCACATGGTGTCTTGTGAACATCCTACCCATTCTTTCCTTCACAGCCCTAGGAAGGAGTCATTCCCTGGCATGACGCAGCTTAGAGTTCTACTCAGATGCACTGGCCTCCAACAGCCGCTTTCACTTACTGCCATTGTTTAAACAAGTGCTGTTCCTGGAAGTGGTTTCAGAATAGTCTGTCCTTGTAGCTCGCTGCTCCTTTGCTCTGGTTTTTGAAAGTGTTTTCTTAATGCTAACCAGAAGAGCCCAAGCACAGCACGCTAGAGGACTCTGCTAGTCCAGCCCCCACCTGCTGACTTGTTAGAGTCAGTGGCGTTGAGATTTAGATCTCTTTATTTTATAAAACTGAAGAGATTCTTTGGTTGCCTGGCACCCCCACTTCCCACCATTGAGGAGCTCTGAGGTCTGAAAGTCACCTTGGACAGTAATAGAGAATGAGCTTTTATTACTTTGTAAATATGAAAATTCCAACAAGAGCTGGGGATGGGCTACCTAAGTTGTTAGCATGTTTTTAAGAGGCATATAGAATTCCATGACACTAAAATTTTCAAGAGTGGATGCAAATACAAAATGAGATGTTTGTCTGAAAGCAGTTTATTTAAAGCTTTTTTTGTTTTGTTTTTGTTTCTAAAACTTTTTTATTTTTTTATTTTTTGAAACCATCTTAGCTGTCCTAGAACTTGTTTTGTAGACCAGGCTGACCTTGAACTCAGAGATTCATCTGCCTCTGCCTCTGGAATGCTGGGATTAAAGGTGTGCAATACCACTGGCTATTTAAGACTTTTAAAAATAATGGAAAATATAAAGGTTTTTAACGCCCATGCGATTCATTAAGAACCATTTGTGTACCATGTAACTTTCATTCCCTCACAGCGTCTCTTCTTGTCTTTGAAGCCCTCACTGCAGTTTACAACCAGTATGATGCAGTCTCCTCCAGGCTGGTGCGCCCTCTGAAAGGGCGCCATGCCTGTGCTGTGCTTTGCCATTTGTCAGCACTCATTCCATAACTGGGTCCGTAGTTAACAGCAGGATTTCGGGGGTGTGTAACCCAAAGCAAGCACTAGTATTACATATACATCACCGTTGCTGTGCCAAATACCATTCTGAATGCTTTTCATGTTAGCTCATGTGTGTTATGTCTATCGGGTGCATTAGGTGTTGACTGTGGACAGAACACCCAACACATAGCTACTTCACGTTTACATCTTTTTAAAAAAAATATTTATTTTATGTCTGTGAGTACACTGTAGGTGTCTTCAGACACACCAGAAGAGGGCATCGGATCCCATTACAGATGGTTGTGAGCCACCATGTGGTTGCTGGGAATTGAACTCAGGACCTCTGGAAGAGCAGTCAGTGCTCTTAACCTCTGAGCCATCTCTCCAGCCCCACGTTTACATCTTTGTGGCAAGGACTTTGTTGCCTGTGTGTGCCAGTTGTCCAAGGCATTTTCCAAAGAGGAGTCTTTGCCACACAGAACACAGTGCACATATGCCTGCTGCCCTCTGACACGCTGTGTCTGTAGACTGTGCCTCCTTCCTCATGATCTCCTCTTTCTTTCTGCTTTAATCTCTTCTGCAGGTCAGAAGAAATACAGATTCATTGTGGTGGCAGATGGTTAACTTATTTTTTTGAAGACAGGCTCTCTCTCTATAGTCCTGACTGTCCTAGAACTGTCCATAGACCAGATTAACCTCAAACTCACAGAGATCTGCCTGCATCTGCCTTCCAAGTGCTTGGACTAAACATGTGCTTCAAAACACCTTGCCTGCAAGTGTTAACTTTTCAGTCTTACCTTAAAGCACACCCTTTGATGAAACTGTATTAGGAATGTGTTCCTCCTTTATTGGAAAAATGTTAAAACCAGAAGAAAAGCCTTTCTTTGTGTCTGTCTCAGGTGCTGCTAAGGTGTTGTACCTCTCTCCCTCCTATATCTCTAGCTGTTGGAGACATTTCTCTGTGTGTTTTGGAGGCATTCTAGCCTAGGACTCTGCATGAAAGGGAATGTCTGCTTCTCAGAACAAGGCTGGACATTTCTAATGAGAGACCCTGAGCTGTGGTTTGCATGGGACTTACAAAAGTGTGTTTTTTAGTAAAAAAAAAAAAAAACCAAAAAAACAAAACAAAACAAAAACAAAACTTTTTTTTTTTTTAACATTTACTTATTTAGTGGGGAGAGCAGAGGTGGGGAGGAGAGAAGCATGTATGGAGATTAGAGGACAACTTGAGTTCTCTTCTTCCGCTATGTGGGTTCTGGAGATTAAACTCAGGTCATAGGGCTTGGTGACTAATGCCCTCACCTGTTGAGCCATCTTGCCAGCCCAAGAGGTGTACTTCTTACTGCTGTTGCTATGAGTGTAATCTGTAACACATCCATGTGAAGTCAATTTCAAATTGGTGAGCACATGACTCAGATATGTAGGAAAGGGAGATAATGAATGACAGGAAGCAGGACAGTTGTACCCAATGGAAAGTGATATTTACCCCAAGTCTACTGACACAACGAGTCCCCTCGTGAGTGCGCAGAAGAGGCACACCGCACATGAGCCTGAGGGTGCTTCTCCTCACTTTTGGAATTTCACAACACAATAGATAACCATGTGTGGTTGTGATCTGGATGTAGTGAGACATTTGTGTCTTGAGTGTTCCCTTCTGACCTTTCCTGCTGTTCTTCAGGCCACTTTCCATAAGAACAGTGCCCCTTTAAGAATGGGAAGATGGGGCTGGAGGTATGGCTCAGCGGTTAAGAGCACTGACTGCTCTTCCAGAGGTCCTGAGTTCAATTCCCACCACATGCTGGCTTACAACCATCTGGAATGGGGTCTGATGCCCTCTTCTGATGTGTCTGAAGAGAGTGATAGGGTACACACATGCATAAAATAAACAAATCTTTAAAAACAGAAACAAAAAAAAGAATGGGAAGGAGTCAGGGAAATGAGAAAGGGGGAAGGGGTATAGCAGGGAGGAAGGTGGGGGTAAATACAAAAGAAGGGGACAGTAAGATAACAGGACACCTGGAAAACTCATAAGGAGTTATACGATTAGCTATCTACCTTAAACTCTGTAATACATGTATGTTTATGTATTAATATACATATATAGTTTAAATGAAATTTCCCATCTAGGCTGGCAGTGCTGCCCCAAGAACCACAGTCCACCTAACAAAGCCCTCTTTTGAATTGTTGGCTAAAGCTGTTCAAGAGTCTCCCCAAATATTATAGACTATTGCTATTGTCCTTGGTTGCCCCAGCCCCCAAAGGTGGAAGATAAGTCCTAATTGATAAAGACACCAGGCACTTCAAACCAAGAGCCCATGAGCTGGAACTGACCTAAACACTTCCTTGCTGAGAACTAGCGTTCAAGGCACTGGAAGGCACTGTGCAAGCTCCCAAAGGAGGGACGCAAACAGTAGTCTTACCTGGTGATGACGCCTGTGAGCCACAACAGTGAACTGTCACTTTACTAAACCAGCATAATTCCTAACTAAACCCTAAACATTTGTCTTCATAAAAGCACACATAGTGTAGTCCTCACCCCTCAACAAGAAAACTCCCTGATGTCAACATGTTCTTTTTAGCTTCTAGAAGTTTGACAGGGCTATGGACACACACAGCTCAGCTGGTACAGAGCTTGTCTAGTGGGAGCCCTGGGCTGTGTGCAGCGCTACCTGCCATAAGTCTACTTTGTGTGTTGTGCTGTGGTTCTCTTCTTTGGGTTGATCTCATTTGGGGTGTTCCATAAACATACGTGAGACAACAAAAACTTCATTTTCTGTTCATGATATAAATGTGGGTTCCATGCAGACCACTCGGTGTTCTGATGAAATGGGTTTGTTTTCTATGGACTTGCATAGTCATTTGTCTCTTTACCTTAGTAAAGAGTAGAAAGTTCTGTCTTGCCATGGATCATATCGGATTTTCTTTTTTATTTTTGTTTTATGTGCATTGGTGTTTTGCCTTCATGTATGTCTGTGTGAGGGTGTCAGATTCCCTGGAACTGGAGCTACAGGCACTTGTGGGCCACCATGTGGGTGCTGGGAATTGAACTCAGGTCCTCTGGAAGAGGAGCTGGTGCAGTTAACTTCTGAGCCATCTCTCCAACCCTGCCCCATCTTTTCTTTAACCATTTGTGTTTTGCTTTTATCCTTTTTTTTTTTGTTTTGTTGTTGTTATTTCTATGTGCTGGGGATCAAAGACAAGGTCTTACTCTTGCTAGGAAAGTGTTCTCTCACTGAGCTACAACCCTAGCCCAGACCTTCATTCCTGAAGAGTATCTTGTCTAAGGCAGATAGTGTTCTAGAACTCTTGAGTTAGCTGGTTGGTTGTCTCCTGCCTCACTGCAGACTTTAGAAATATTCTGAATGGTAGTATGGGTAATCCACTCTTAACACCCTGTGGGTGTGTGGGTGCTTCTTGCTACTGCCCCAATGTTGTAGATTCTCGAATGAAAATCTCAGTCTCTCAGTCTCTCAGTCTCAGTCTCTCTCTCTCTCTCTCTCTCTCTCTCTCTCTCTCTCTCTCTCTCTCTCTCCTCTCTGCCTTATTTTTAATTTGCCCTAAGCAGCTCAAGGGTTGGGCCACTCCCAAACTTCCATGTTGCCAACACCTCCCCTCTGATACTCTTGAATTATTACTTACTAAACTCTATATTCTATATTTGCTACCACAGACCCAATGGGGTAGATTCCTGGGTAATTTGGGAACCCAATTAACATAAGCAATAAACTAAGTCTACAACAATATTCTTTCTTTTTTAAAGTTTTGTTTTATTTTGAGCTCTGTATTTGTGTCCGTGTCTTTATGGGTATGAGCATGTGAGTACAGTGCCCCCAGATTTGTAGTACCTGGAGCCAGAGTTACAGGCAATTGTGAACCAACTGACATGGGTGCTGGGAACCAAACTCAGGTTCTCTAAAAAAGCCATCCTCACTTTTAGCTGTGGAGCCTCTGAGGGTCCAAGTGTAACAACTTTCTTGATCATCATATTTTCTGAAAAGTCAGTGTTCCCTTTCTTTGCTAGATCATTCTATGGTTATTTTCAGTGTTTGCTCTTAAAGTGATCTTCGTGGTGTCTATTTGCAGTTTCAGCTTCCCAGAAGGCTGACACAGGAGGATTGTGGCTTTGAAGCCGGCCTGGGCAACAGTGAAACTCTATCTTAAAAAAAAAGGAAAAAAAAAACCTTTACAAAGGCCTTGGGTGTTTGATTTTCATGTGTGGCTTGCTTTGTTTCTTCTTGTGCTCATTTAGTGGTTTGCCTGAGGTTTCTATATGTCATTAAGTGTAGACGATGTGCGTCTTTGTTTCTTCTGAGTCTCACGTCCTTTTCTGCTTTCCTGCAACTCCAGCTCTCCATGTTGCTCACTTGGTATCATCTAGAACTTACTCTGAGTTATTATTATTATTTTGGTCTTTTTTTTTTCTCTTGTTTGTATTGGTTTTTCCATCTGCAACTCCCTTTGGGAAGTGGGCAGAGACTCACTGTGTAGGCCAAGGCTAGTCTTGCATACGTACATACTCAATCCTCTGTCTCCCACATGCTGGGATGGCAACTGGGAGCCACCATGCCATTGGCTGCTCCTGCCCATCTCTCTTAGTATTCCACTCCTCCTCCTCCCTCTCTCATCAGCTGTTAGGCACATTTAGTGAATTTTTCATTTCTTGTGTTTCATTTTTTCAGTTCCGGAATTTCTATTGAATCTATGTGTTGTCTCTGTTCCCTGTTGGGGTTCCTGACCCACCTCAGTGAGATTTTCACCCACTCTTTGGACATGTCTCCTCCTATCACCCATGCAGCAGCTGGGAGAGCTGCTCCAAACAGCAAAGGGAGGACCTTGTCTGGGCTGCACATGGTTTCCCCAGCACCTTCTGTGGCCAGCATTTCTGATTGCATTCTGGATGGTCTAAAGTTCTGCCATGGGAATTTTAGATTCTTTTAGTCTCCTCGAGAGACACAGTTAGGGCTGCAGCATCCTTTCCAGGCATCCTTTCCAGGCATCCTTTCCAGGCATCCTTTCCAGGGTTATATCACTCCTGTCAAGACTCAGATCCTGGCCTCCCCTTTCTGACTCACTGAGCCAAGGATCCTGAGCTTTCTTGCTGGGGCTGTGCTGGCAAAGCCACAGACAGAGCTGGGAAAAGCAGTAATTTGGAAACACAATGATAAGTAAAATTATTATAAAGACAACTTTGTAAAAATATGGAACATTTTGTAAACACAAGTCCCCAAAATGCCAGAAAGCTCAGAAAGTTAATAAGTTTCGTTGATGATAAAGAGGAAAGGAATTCATTGAGGGGTTAACTTGGTCATTTTACAGACAGGAGACTCAAATGCTTCTTTTCTATTTTGTATATAATCTATTTGTAGTTTTTCCTGTGTGTGTGTGCGTGCACATGTGCACCTGTGCTAGCTGCACATGTGTGTGCTCCTGAAAGCTGGAGCAGGTATCAGTTGCCCTTCTCTATCATCTATACTATTTCTTTGAGACAGGGCCTCTCATTTGAACTTGGAGCTCAGCTGATGACTGGCAAGCCCCTTTAGTCCCTCATCAATGTTCCATGTGGTGCAAGGGTCTAGGTGTGTGCGGCCACACCCAGCTTTTTAATATTTGTGCTGGGATCTGAACTGGGGTTCTCATGCTGTGCAGCAAGTGCTGCTATCCACCGAGTCATCTCTCTAGGCCCTACTTACTGGTTCTTCTGAACGATTTATCTGTCCTTTGCAGGGTATTGATGTTTGACATGTTCAACATTGTCAGCAACTTAGGACACAATTCGTCACTGCTCCTTCTTAGTAGTTGAACAGTTTTCTTAAGGATCAAATAGATAAACCATATTTGTTGTAGACATACTCATTTCTTCATGTAATTTGTATTATCAACTAATTAAGGTTTAGTAGCTGCTGTGGCAGCACATACCTATAGTTCCATCAAATGGAAGGTGAACACAGAAAGATCAGATCTTCAAGGCCATCTTTGCAGAATGCTGAATCCCAGATTAGCCTGGGCTGAGACCCTGTCTTGAAAATAAATAAATAAAAATTTCTAGGCACAAGAGAAACCCAAGACTTGTTCACCTTTCCCCGTCCATAGATATTGTCACTTAAGCAGGTTTCCTGGGAATGAAATATGTATGGCTGTACCATGGCTTAGAGGGAGGCCTTTTAGTTTTTTATTTTTATTCTTTTGGTTTTTCGAGATGGGGTTTCTCTGTGTAGCCCCGGCTGCCCTGGAACTCATTCTGTAGACCAGGCTGGCCTCGAACTCAGAAATCTGCCTTCCTCTGCCTCCCAAGTGCTGGGATTAAAGGTGTGCGCCACCACTGCCCGGCCTGAGGGAGGCCTTTTAAAGGTCATATAATGAGCAATGCTCTCTCTCTCTCTCTCTCTCTCTCTCTCTCTCTCTCTCTCTCTCTCTCCATCAGAATCACAAACAGACGGATTCAGTAGTGTGCATGTGTGTGTGTGGAAAGACATTTGCAGTGGAGCTGGAAGGCTCAGCAGTTAGGAGTGCTTGCTGCTCTTGCAGAGGATCCAGGTTCAGTTCCTGGTATATACATCTGACAGGCTTAACCAGCTGTTACTGTGACTGCACCTGTATAAATATGTCTGTCTCTCTGTCTCTCTCTCTGTCTCTTTGTCTCTCTCTTTCTCTCTCTCTCCCCTCTCCCCTTTCCCCTCTCCCCTCTCCCCTCTTCCCTCTTTGTCTATCCTGAAAATTGAGAGATTTATAGTAAGGATTTGGAATTACAGAGGTTAACAAGGAGAACCAGTGAGGTGGTTGCGGGCCAAAGGTTGCCAGCTTTGGGCCCAGGTGGAACTGCTGTTGCAGTGAGTCTAGAGGAAAGATGAAGCACACCGGCAGGAAGAATCCCCAATTCCAGCATGGGGCAGACTCTATGGCCTTTAGTTGACTAATTGGAGGAAGATCCACCACATTAGGGACCCTCTAGTGTAAATGCCAAGCTTCCTTTAAAGCATCCTCACAGACACATCTGGATAAGTTTTTTATGTGTGTGTGTGTGTGTGTATGTGTGTGTGTGTGTGTGTGTGTAAAAGCCTTTTTAAAAGATTTATTTATTTATTTATTTATTTATTTATTTATTTATTTATTTAATGTGAGTACACTGTCACTGTCTTTACACACACCAGAAGAGGGCATCAGATCCCATTACAAATGGTTAGGAGCCACCATGTGGTTGATGAACTTGGGACCTCTGGAAGAGCAGTCGGTACTCTTAACTACTAAGCCATCTCTCCAGCCCCTAAAGGCATTTTTTAAAGTGATAGTCTTTTCTCTATCCTGGCTAGCTCCTAAATAAATGAGACAGAGACTAAGATTTATTTGATAAGCTTTACAACACAGTAGCTGAGTAGTTATTAATTTATTCTATTCCTTCAAGCTAATCTGGCTACCTCCTAGCCAAAATAATTTTATTATTGGTCTGCTCCAGGTACGTTCCCATGATGTCTCCTGGACCCTTTCCTTGTGGCAAATCTTCTTCCTCTCTCCCTTCCTCCATCTCTCCTCTCTCTCTTCTCTTTCCTCTCTCTTTGTCTCTGTCTGCCCCACCCCACCCCACCCCCCAAAAAAGCTAGGATCAGAAGTACAGCCCTATTTTCTTTTCTGCTCAGCCATTGGCTCATCATCTTTTATTGATAAGTCAGAGAATAAATGCATAACAATGTTTGCAAAACATTCTTGCAGGAGATAATTCTGATCATTACAATGCCATGCCTGGATTGCAACCAGATATGGGGGCAGAGAAATCAGCATTTGAATAACACAAGGATAATCTTTATACAGTGTATGGCAACATTATGTCAGAGTGTGTGTGTGTGTGTGTGTGTGTGTGTGTGTGTGTGTGTGTATGCTTGCAAGTGCCTTCAAAGAACAGAAGAGGGTGTCAGATCCCCAGGAGCTAGAGTTATAGATGGTTGAACTTGGGTATTGAAAACCGAACCCAGGACCACTACAAGAGTAGCAGGCACTTCTAACCACTGAGCCTTCTTGCTAGCCACCCTACCAGGCTCCAATAACTCTTTAACAAAGCATCTGAACACCTGGGGAGCAGCCTTGTTTAGGTGCCACACAAAAGTACTCAGTCTGGTCTTGTTAGAGACTACATAAGAGGAGAAGAGAAGGGTTTGCTCTGGTCATCAGAGGACGCTCTGCCATCTGGGAAGGTATGGTATCAGAAGCTGTTGCTTAATCACTGTGGCAGTCAGGAGGCCGAATAAGCCCCAAACCCTTGCTGCAGATGCCCTACTCCCTACAGATTATATCACTGCTGGGGATCTACTGAGGATGTGTGTGTGAGGGTCTACTTGTGGGGCTTGCCATCCTTTTGATTGTTGATATACTTAATTGACTATTTTAGTTTATAACGAGACCTGTAGTTGACTGTGTCAGTCTTCCATATTACTACTTAAGCTGCTTTGTCTATTTAAATCTTTATATTTGCACATTAAGTTTAGGCTCACTCATGTCTACTAGAAGCCTGCTGGGGCTTTGGTTGAGACAGTGTTGACTCTATAACCCCAGCTGACATCTGGAGTTGTCTAATCCCTGAATGTAGTCATTTTCTCATGAATTTAGAACTTTTAATTTCTCTCTGTAGTATTTTACAGTCTTTGTTATGAAGGTTTATATAACTGTTGCCAGATTCATTTTAAATATTCGTTTTTCATGTGCTCACACACATAACCCCCCTCTCCTCATGTACACACACCCATCTCCACATGTGTATACACATACCCCGTCCACATGCACACACATACATAACCCCTTCTCCACGTGTACACACGCACACACCCTCCACATGTTCAGCCATATTGGCCTCTGCTTTTCCTTGAACCTCCCTCAGTTGTCCTCCCTGAGCAGAGCCTCTGCATATGGTTCTCTTTGCCAGGATAAGCACTTGTCCTATATTTCCTCTTTCTTTTACGTGTTGTCATCTTCAGTGATGGCTTTTCTTGTCACCATATTTAAAACTGCAGCCCTCTTGTATGTTTTAGCTCTGCAGATTTAAACAGCTGGCCTTCCCTAGTTTATTGTGTCTCTTCCCAACCTGAATGTTAGCTCTGGGGGGTGGGGGGTACAGAGGGGGATGACAACTCTTCTCCTGCTGGTCAGCACTGTGACCCTAGACCAGCAGTTCTCAACCTTTCTAATGCCGTCTTTAACACCTCATGTTGTGGTGACCCCACCGATAAAATTATTTTCGTTGGTACTTCATACCTGCAGTCTTGCTACTGTGATGAATCATGATAGAAATATCTATGTTTTCTGATGGTCTTTTGCGACCCTTATGAAAGAGTCATTTGACCTTCCAAGGGATTGAGACCCATAGCCTGAGAACCCCTGTTCTAGAGCCTAGGTAAACACCAGCTCTTGGTAGGTTCTCCAGAAAATGTTTACAGAATGCCCAGTATTTATTTCCTGATGACTTAATAATGCATATGTGGGTATCTTTGTGCATGTGTGTATGCCACAGCACATGTGCTGTGATCTGAGGACAACTGTGCAAGTTGGTTCTCTCTTTTCACCGTGTGGAGCGTAGAGATCAAACTCAGGTCATTACACTTGCTGGCAAGAGCCTTATCCACAAGCCATCTTTCTGACCTCTGGTGCATTTTAATTGCTTTTCTTTCTAATACACTTTCTTGCATGACAATGTGTTCTCCATGTATCCCATGGTTTGGTGTCCAGGAATGCTAACAACTACCAAGATAGAGGGGGCCCTCTCCTTTGGAGCAGCAGACATTGGAATCACACTGGAAAAGGGAGTTTGTGAGTAGGGTCTTGACAATCAGTTTCAGAGAAGAAATGAATGAACACGAGGGCCTGACAGTTGTTCTCTTTTGACAAGTGCCACACACTTCTGGGGGCTTCTTGCACCCCACTGGAAAGTTAATCTAGAGGCTAACTTAATGATGACACTTTTGATATTTAAACAGTGCAATATTTGTGTGTGTGTGTATGTGTGTATGTGTGTGTGTACGTACATGCACAGGTAAGTTTGTAAAATAAATCCCCAGAAGTAGACTTGATGGTTCAGAGGGCAAATGTGTTTGCAATTTTGGCTGTTATGGAATATTGCCAGATTCCCCATGAGACTCTTGGGAACAGGAAATGAGAAAGACAAACAGTGTACCATGCAGGGCTGCCAACATCCCACAAGTGATGTGGTACCATGGGACAAAGGATGGTTTCGTCCCCTAAACAGTGGAGCCAGTATTTTCTGTCCTTAGGAGAACCATATAGCCCCTCAACTCCTGCCCCTCACCTGCAGATTTGTGATACTGCTTTTCCTGAGAGAAGTTCATACATACACCCTGTAAGTGATGAGCTGTGTGTGACCTTTAGGTCAGGTTGGGTCAGTAAGCCCTGAGCAGGGAGCTGGTTCCACAGAAGCAAGCCCTGCTACCCTGCATTTCTTCCCTGCCTGCCTCTCCCTCCTCTGAGACAGATGAGAAAATGGAAGAGAAGGCCAAACAGTACTGAAAATTGTTATTAAAATCTCTCTCTCTCTCTCTGTGTGTGTGTGTGTGTGTGTGTGTGTGTGTTATGGGGTCCCCATACCACAGTGCTTGTATGGAGATCAGAGGACAGCTTTTGGGTGTCAGTTTCCTTCTTCCACCTCTATGTGAGTTCTGGGGAGTGAATTCAGATTCAGACTTGTACAAGTGTTTTTTTCCCAGTGAGCATCTCACCAGGACTGAAAATTCCTAATTGCCTGATTCTTAAAATTCCTTTGTTTATTATAAGCCTATGATTCATGAAATACTAATTGTTAATTGATCCTAAAACTAATTGAACATGACTGCCTCCCAGCATTTTAGGAACACGATTTTATTATCTAGAACTTTTCCTGCAGTAGATCTAAATCATGTAAGTATTTTGACCAATTCAATTCTGTGTGATACTTGGTTTCCACAAGGATTCAACAGGTGGGACTGTGGTGTATGTGAGCACTGCTCTCTGTCTCTGAAGACCCAGCATAGGAAGCTGGAATGCCCCCTGAGAATATCTTATGCTTCCTGAATGGGAGGCATGTTCTCTGAGTCTTGGTCCCGGCTGTACCAGGCACCAGCTTCCCCTGTGTCTGTCTCTCCTGGGATCAGCCTGAGTGCTGTCTCTTGCTCCCACTATCTTGATGGCCTCATCTGTATATAGGGCTCTCCCCTCCCCCACTCCCTAGCAGAAACCCCAGTTGTGTCTCTGCTGGCTGGAGGTGTCAGGAGGGTGGGGCTATGATAGCTCTGTGACCTCATTAGATCTAATGGTCTAATGTGGTGTGTGTGTTGGAGTGTGCACATGCATGCAGAGGCCAGTGTTAACTATCGGGTGTCTTTCTCCATTGACAGCCTCTCCCTGAACTTGGAGCTCACCCAGTCCTCTAGGTTATTCCTTCTCCATCTCCCCAGAGCATGCTGCCACATCTTTGTATGAGGGTGTAGGGGTGGAGCTAAGTTCTCCTGGTGTGTAGCAAGCACTGTACTGAGTGAGTGAGCTCCCCGCCATCATCATGCTTCTGGAGGGTATGCATCAGCACCTCACTCCTTCGTGCTGGTGAAGTTTAATCCATTAGTGAGGTACATTTTTGATGACTGCCACCTGATGGACATTGGGCCTTGGTACCTGGGGCTACTGTAAACATTCATACCCAGTTCATGTGTGGATGTACTCTCATCCCTCTTCAATTGATGCTTAGCTCAGAATGTTTTATCTTAGCTTTAGATTGTTTTGTTTTGAGACATGATCTCTTTATGAAGCCCTAGCTGTCCTGGAATTCAATATGTAGAACAGGCTGGCCTCCAACTCAAGAGAGATCTGCTTGGCTTTACTCCTGAGTGCTTGAATAAAGGTGTGCACAACCACACCCAGCTTTATCTCAAGGGTTGTGTTTTTTGTTTTGTTTTGTTTTGTTTTGTTTTTCGAGACAGGGTTTCTCTGTGTAGCCCTGGCTGCCCTGGAACTCACTCTGTAGGCCAAGCTGGCAAGTTTTTAAGAGACTATGTGTATTGGAGTGTGCACATGCAAGCAGAGGCCAGAGTTAACCATAGGGTATCTTCCTCCATTGCTCTCTACCTTAGTTTTTGAGACAGTCTCTCTCCCTGAACTTAGAGCTCCTCAGGAAAAACTCCTTTCCAAAGGGACTGTGCATCTCCATTGTTTGTTAGCACGTTGTTTGTGACTGTAGCCCTTGGAGTGGGGTGCGATGGGAGCTCGCTGCAGTGGACACGGGGAACTCACTGGGTGGGTATAGTGGAGCTCACTGTGCTTCTGTCCCCTAGGAGCAGACCAGGCTGGCCTTGAACCTGCCTGCTTCCCTAGCCCTTTGATTAAAAGTGTGTGCCTCCATTGCCTGGTCTGAGCATCTTTTTGGGTGCTTACCAGCCATTTGTTTTGATTCTTGGTGACATATCAATGACTCTTTTGCCATTTTTAAACCAGTTTAAACCAGCCATGTTCTAACTGGGCAGGAAGGGTTCTCTGCATTTCGGGATGCAGTTATGCATCAGATCCATGGCAGACACATGGCTTTTGCTTTCCTCACACTGATATCATTTCTCCCCTGTGTTCTCTGGCATCCTACCATCCACACTGCAAGCTAGAGCCCCAGGAAAGCTGGTGGGGTTTCTAGAGGCCTGAGACCCAAGGGCAGTGTGAGATACAAATGCCTTGAACTGGGAACATGGAGAACAGAAGATCCTATCCTGTTCAAGAAGTCAGACCCAGGGAAGGTAAATGTCACCTTTCCTTTTTCTGCCTTTTGTGAGGCCCTCTGCTGATAGGATGAGGACAGTCCCTTAACTCAAAGGATCATATCATCTAAATCTGTCCTCACAGACACACCCAGGACTAATGTTTAGTCACTTTTCTGGCTGACACAAAACCCACTACTGCCACACTTAGGGAATATGGAAATCTCTTGGAGATCCTGTGCTGTGCCATGGGTCTTCTGTGCTAGCTGGTAGGAAAGTGACCAGGTGGGCTTTGGGGGCAAGCCCAGTTTTGTCAAGGGGCACAGGAGCCCAGACCTGGCCCTTTCCTGGCCCTAAGCACAGTGTTCCTTGAGTAGTCTATTCAGGGTCAACTGCAGCCCTTCCTTCCCTGTTCATAATGTAGTTCTGAATCCAGCTGCCACTTTAAGGAGAAAGAGCAGGGCTGACTCACTTAGGGCTGTCCTTGCTCTTCTGAGTGGAGGGAAGACTCAGACCCATCCATTCTTGTGTGTGTCTAAAACATTGCCAGTCAGTACCGGCCCTTAAGACTCAAACATAAGCTACATTCCTCAGGTCCCAAGCTTTTCCTTGCTTGGGTGCAATACTAGGCTGCCAGACCAAGGGAGGGTACTGTGGGCTGATAGCTTGGGTAAACATGGCGCTTCTACCTCCTCCTCCCTGCTGGGTTTACACTGTGCAGAGGGTTGGACAGCTTGTTTTCTTTCCCTTGGAGCCCTCTCTCTGCACTCCTCTCCAGCTGCCTTCTTCCCCACCCCCAAAAGTAATGTGATCTCCTAGGCCGCTGTGCAGATTCCTTTAGTCTTAGGGAAAGAGAGGAAAGACATTAACTGTTGGCTTCCCAGTTCCAAGTTAACCAAACCCCAGTAGCCAAGCACAGTGCTGGTCTTGAAGCCAAAGGATGATAGGGTAACAGTGTCTACTTGGGCTTGTAAGTTCCCTGGTGCGATGTCTTCTTATTTTACTGATGTTAGCGCTAAGGGTGTAGGACTTTAATAGTTTCTTTTTCAGATTTTTTCTTTTTTTTTTCTTTTTTGTGGAGATAGGGGCTACCAGCTGATGCTGACCTAGAATTCATGATCCTCCTGCCTCAACTTTCTGAATGTTAGTGTTTAAAGGGTTGTGCCACCATATTGACTATAGAGACTTAAATCTTTATTCAATATTCAGGTCAGAAGAAAACAAGACAGTAATTTCAAATAAGATTCTATGGCCCTCATTGTAGAATGAACCCAAGGGCAGGAACACAGACATTTGTGCAAGCATGAAAAATAACTCAAGTTGAACTCAGGCTTTAGAATAGAACAAGAGCGCTCTCTTGCTCTATGTTATTTGTGTTTAATGATATTCCTGTTTACAAACAAACTTTAAGGTGCTGGTATGAGTGGATTTAATGACTCGGAGCCTGGAACCTCCTCATCAGTAAAGCTGAGACTTGTTCACTACAACAGGTTTTAAAGAGTTTTTCAGCCCAATGTTCTTCTTGATAACCCCCTCACCCTGACCCTGTGTGTGTACATTTGTGTGTGTGTGTGTGTGTGTGAGAGAGAGAGAGAGAGAGAGCGCGCTTTGCGTTGAGGTCACAGGCCAACACCAAGTGTCATCTTCAGTCACTCTCAGTTTTTTAAGGCAGAGCTTCTCACCGAGTCTGGAGCTCCAGGTTGGATTAGAAGCTATTCAGCAGATCCCAGAGGTCTTCCTGTCTCTACCTCCCCAGTCCCAGGGTTACAGACTTTTAGGTGGGTGCTGGAGATCCAATGCCAGGTCCTTGTGCACGCATGATAAATACTTTACTGACTAACCCATCTCCTCACACATCATGTTCCTGTTAATTATGGGATCTAGTGGATGGCACCTAACGAGGAAAACGTAACAAAGGGCTTTAGGGATTTGGGTTCTGTCCCTGGTTTTGCTACCAAAGTGTGACTTGATGCAAGTTGTTTAACCTTCTTTTATCTGCTTCCTAAAGTGCTGGGATTAAAATGAATGCTACTACCACCACTCTGTGGGAAATTCCATTTAGCTTAGGATTTTATACCCAGCTAAACTGTCACAGTAGAATTCAGGTCTGCTTTAGACCTTTGTCTCCCCCCCAGGAAGCCACTGGGCAATGAATTCTAGCAAAGGAAGTCAGCCCATGATGACTAGCTTAGTAAGCCCAGAGCAGCAAAGTGCTGAGAAGAGTTGAAGTGTTTCAATATTTGGGGAAGTACCAGTAAGTTTTGACAGATCTTTGAAATATTTGGGGAAATAGTGCTAACTAGGAAAAGGATGATTAAATTAAAAGAAAAAAAAAGAAATATGGTATTGTAACTGATGCCACTAAGAAGAGAATAGTGAAGCATTCCTCACCTCTGAAGCAGGGAGAACTATTAACAGTGGGAAGCTCGCCTCTGTCTACTCAGAAATCAGGATGTCACAGTTGGGAGGGTTAGGCTGAAGACAGTGTGCTGCTGCTCTACTGAGTTAGTAGGTGATGTGTGACTTAGTGAGCCCAGAGCAGCAAAGTGTTAAGATTAGACACCCAAAGGTGATCAGACAGAGTGGGCTGCAGGACTAGTATTAGTCTCTGTGTTTCTGTCTCTCCTTTCTTGCCTCTCTTCTCCCTCCCCTTCCCCTTCCTCTCTTGTCTTCCCTCTTTTCTCAGTAGGTTTTCAGAGTATACCCTGCCTGGCCTGAAATTCCCTGTGTGACCAGACTGGCCTTGAACTCACAAGAGATCCACCTACCTCTGCCTCTGGAGTGCTGGAATCAAAGGTGGGCGCCACTGTGCCTAGGTTTAATTTTAATCTTAAGGCTATTAAAAGAACCTTCTTGCTGCTTGAATTTTAGCCAAGTGTGTATATTACGTTGATTAAAAGTTAAAAATAATTAACATGGATGCACTAATATTATTCATCAAACTAGATTTGTTTGTACCAAATATGTTTATACCCTTTACTTATAAAATATAGTAAAGTCATACACACACATACACATACACATATATAATGAGATTTTTGTTTTGTTTTCTAAGCTGGCCTCTTAATCTTTTGCCTCCATCTTCCAAATTACAAAATTTTATAAAAGAGAATTTGCTTTGGGCCCTCACTGAGAATCACATCCCCCAAGGGGATGGACCAGACAGGGAGCATCACTATGATGTGCAGGGTAGCCTGCAGTGTGCATGTACATAGTGTGTTGAGTCTGGAAGAGGCTGGTGAAGATGAGGGTGGAGGGGGCTGGGTTCTGCAACAAAGCCTAGGTCCCAAACTCCCAAATGTCAGCTGTAGATGAAAGGTGGGCTCTATGACATTTCAACCCAAGTTGCTGCTCATGACCCATGGCTGGCAACCCTGACCCTACTCTCCTTCCAGAGTGTCTTAGTTAGGGTTTTACTGCTACAAACAGATACCATGACCAAGGCAACACTTAGGACATTTAATTGGGGCTGGCTTACAGGTTCAGAGGTTCAGGCCATTATCATCAAGGCAAGAGCAAGACAGCATCCAGGCAGGCATGGTGCAGGAGAAGCTGAGAGTTCTACATCTTCATCAGAAGGCTGCTAGTGGAAGACTGGCCTCCAGGCAGCTAGAACGAGGGTCTTAAAGCCCACACTCACAGTGACCCACCTACTTCAACAGGGCCACACCTCCTAATAGTGCCACTCCCTGAGTCAACTTATATAAACCACCACACAGAACTAGTTTGGATTGTGCTTTCTCCAGTCATTTTTGATGCAAAGTGTTCATTTGTGTCCTAACATAGACCTAGTACTCATGCAAGAGTGCTGTCCTTAACTGGTGCAGAGGCCTCTTGGGAATGATGTAGCAGATCACTGTGCACCGTATGTGTCAAGGCTTCTGCACATTATTTCCACTGTTGAGACCACACTCTTAGGATACTCTCAGTACTTCTTGGATGAGGAAATTGGGGCTCTGAATGAAGCTGTCCATTGGACTCTCAAGTACCTACTGAGACCTCAAAAGGGGAAGGCTAGGGAGCTAGAGCATGCAGGGCACAGGCAGGACAGTCCTGGTGGGTCCCTGCGTTCCCACCAGAGTGTACCTTCCAGGTGGCAGTTGGAAGAGAGCCCTCCTTGGATTTGCAGTCCACCAGCTTCAAGCAGGTCTCCAACATGGCCCAAGCTCATCCAGTCTCTGCTGCTTGGCCTTGTCAGTTGCCTGGCTGGAGTCACTGGACCTTAGTGACCCATGACTGCAGACGAAATAGGAGTAAAAGGTTGTGAGACTTATCACGGACACACGTGTCCTTGTAGAGCAGTAAAGTGCTGTAGCTGTTGTGATAAGCTCCACCAGACAGATGGACCAAGCTAGAGAAACTGGCCAGTGAATGAGAGACTGTGGGCTGTATTGGCTGAACTTGTGAAACAGACCGTCCCTGTTCCCCCAGCATGACCAGCTGTGCTGAAAAAAAAATGCAAGATCCAGCTGTGGAGAACCCACCGGACCTCTTGTCAGACTCACCTGCCTCCCTTCTACCCACTCCCACCCCAGTCCCTCCAACCCAAAGCGTTCCCTCTACCAGATTCCTGCCTCCTCTTGACCCACTGCCATGGTGGGTACCTGTCCCCATTTTTACAAGAGATTGAACCCCAAATTTAAAATAAATCCAATCTAAAATTTTAGAGTCCCCTTTCTGTTAATTAGTTCTACTATGACATATTTCTTAAATATACAGGTTGTTTTCAGATAAGTAAATTCCAAATTCATGGAATCCATCCATCCAGGTCTGTCCCATTCCTGATAGACTCCCGTAGTAGCCTTTCCTTCTTCCAAAATGGCCCCTGCTTTCATGGGCACAAGGTCTCTGGGGCTTTAGCAGTTTAGCCCGCACATTCTGATGCAGTAGGCTGCAACTCAGATAGGGATCTGCTGTGCTCAGACACAGCTTAGGTGCCAAGTTCAAGAGTGAAATACACATTCAACACTGATCCAGTGACCTCTCAACACATATAATAGAATTATATGTATTAATTGTATGGGAGGGGAAGTATGAAGCTGTCCAGAATTCCCAAGCTGCATTGAGGTCTCTGAGCACCTTGGTTGTATGGTGCAAGCCTACAGATTTCCCAGGTGACAGCGCATAGCACATAAACCTGGGTCCTCTTATCTTCTTGTCTTCTGCTTCCCCTGTTACCTTTTATGTTTTGTTGTGCTTTGGGACGGCATCTCATTATATAGCCCTGGCTGGCCTAGAGTTTTGTCTGCATTCTACACTGGCTTTGATTTTGCAGCAGTGCTCCGGCCTCTGCCTCCCAAGTGCTGGAATTACAAGCATGCACCCTGTGCCTGAACCCATCAGTGACTTTTCTCCTCTAGGCTGCTTTAGGGGGCAGTCCTTCTGAGGCTGTTTGCTTGTACACAGCACTCTTCCCATCTTGCAAGAGTGCAAAAGCTACTGCTGGAAAGAAGTTGAGTCTGTCGTGTTTGTGTGCAACTTGGCAATGGCTCCCATGATCGCTGCTGCTTGAGTGTGGTGCCCGGCCTGTTGATGAATAGTTTTATATCTAAATTGTAAAGAATTTGGACAACTTATAAGCATTACTCACTTAGAGAGGATTTTAGAGGATAAGGTCATTGCCATAAAAGCAGACTATTAGTAGTAGTCCTTAGCTTTTTAAAAACAAGCTTACATCCCAGCGTGAAGTCCAGCACACGTAAATAAATGTCTGACTTGTATTAAAGAGTATTCAAGGATGTGGTTAGAATTTCAAAATGCCTTTTAATATGTAGTTCTTGGCATTAAGCTGCCAATCTGAATATAACGTTATGAATCGATTTCATTATAATCTGATCCCAGACCCTTGAACTTTGCAAATAGTAGCAGAACATGCAGGTACTGCATCATTTGTGGACTGGTGGCACCCCTCTCAGTGTTACTTTCGGCATCCTGTAGAGGTTGGAGGGATCAAGACAATACTAGTCAGCATGTGGTCTCTCATAGAAAATAGTCTCCCGGGATCAGGAAAGTATCCAGTTGACATCCTTGTGTCCTGGTCACTCTAGTCCTTTTCTCCAGAAGATGGAATGGCATGCGTACTATAGATCCCCTGGGTACTTGTAAGGCCTAGTCTGGCACCTGTACTAGCAGCAAAGTAGTTCCACTTGGCTTCAGCACGGACACTTTTAGTGTTGATTAGCACAAAAAGTGTGTGACATCCTGGCTGAGAGGCCTGTCACGGACACAGACATGGCACTCTTGATTACATCTGTTATTTTAGGCAGATCTAAGTGGAGACTTGCTCCTTCACTGTCCCTGATGTTCCAGACATCCTAGCAATCAGCATTGTAGGGTAGCCCAGCAAGAAACCAGGGTCCCATCCTGTCCCCCATCCTTCCCTGCTTGCTTGTTTGTTTCTTTTTAAAGGGTTTCTCTGTATAACCCTGGTTGTCCTGGAACACTGTATAGACTAGGCTGGAGGACGAAGAGAGCCCCTCAAAGACCCATCTGCCTCCGCCTCCCAAGAGCTGGGATCAAAGGCATGTGCCACCATTGCCCAGCTTTACTTTCTTTTGGAACCAGAGTCCCTTAACCAAGATTTTCTCTGAAACAAGTCATAACTTTTGTCATGTGACCATGGATCGAGCTATCCAGTGCTATCTGCTTAGAAGCCACGAGGCCAAACTTTGGAACCAGGATGACCCTGGCTGAGTGAATGTCTTCTGGATTCTACCATGTGACCTTCTGGAGTGTCTGTTATCACAGGAAGAATCAGGGGCATGCTATAACTCTCCTCACAGGACTATGGTGCACACGCCCGAGGGTGACAAGGCACATGGAGTCCTTCACAGAGAATCATCCTAGCACAGGTCTTCTCTTCAAGTGCAAGGATGTGGACCAGACTTTTAGTTAGGTGACATTATCTCGTAAGTTTATTTTCCCTTTGTCATTGGGACCTGGGTGAGTTTTTATTAGATTGGCTGTAGTTAGGGTCCTTGTTTCCCACCAACTTAGTGCCAGTAGCCCACTGCTGTGACCATTGCTTAGTTAAAATCTTGTTGTTAACCTCTAGCCAGCGTTTAGGAAAAGATAAAAACTCACCGTGAAATGGATTCAAACACTGATTACCCGTGGCACCAAAAACAGGGGAAATTCTCCTGAAAATGAGGTCAAAAAGGGCCGTCATTCCAGCCCACAGTGAACACGCACCGTAGAGATAATTCCCTAAGCTTAAACTCCCATCTCCAGGTCTAAATGGATGGTTGGAGCAGCGTCCGGTATTCAGTATTCCTGTGGGTTCTAACCCTGACTGTTCACATTCCTTAGACACCCACTATAGGTTTAATCACAGTCGCTCCCCGAATATAAACGAGACCAGTCTTGGTAACTCGAGAGGAATTTGCATTTCCACCGATCTTCCCGGACACGCGGCAGGGGCTGCGCCAGCGCCGGGGCGCAGCTGGGAAGGGTGTGGAGCCTTCCCTCGGCCTGGAAGGGGTTAAGGGGCGGGTGGGGCGGGGCGCAGGGCCCTTTGTTACCGGCCTAGGCGGGAGGCGGGAGGCGGGACGCGGGCCTGGGCGCGGGCCGGGCTGGGAGCGCAGCGAGCGCGGCCTGGCGGGGCTGGGGGCCCGGGGCGGTGGGGCCTTCGCCGTGGCCGCGGGACCATGTTGGAGATCTGCTTGAAGTTGGTGGGCTGCAAATCCAAGAAGGGGCTCTCTTCGTCCTCCAGCTGCTACCTGGAAGGTAAATCCCGGTCTGGGCTCGGGGACCCACCAGGACTGTCCTGCCCGCCCGCGCTCAGTGCGTTCTAGGGCCCTAGTGTTCTCCCTCTGAGGCCTCCGCGGCTGCTGGTGCCTCCTTCGGACTTACAGAGAGAGAAAGAGAGCCGCGGCTCTGGCGCTGGCGAGGCCCCAGCGCATGGTGTGGCTCCTGCCCAGAAAGTTTGAAAAAGTCAGCGCCACAGGCCTTAAGGTCCTCGTGAGCCCACGTTGTGGCGTTTCCACTGCCAACTGAGAATTGTGTGTCACAAAGGTGGACCTCCACCAAGTGCTGCGTACAAAGGGAACCCGCTCTACCATTTATGGGTACAGAATTTTGTGTGAACTTTCCACCCCCACCCCCACCATTCTGCAGACCACGAAGAGGTCTTGGGTATTCTCTCTTTTCAGAAGGGAAAGAGAATGGTTTTGCTTATATTTCCAGGAGTTTTGAGAGCGTCCAGTTTGGTGCTTGGTTGGGGAGCCCCTCATGTTTTGTTCTTTGCATAAACTTAGAGCCAGGAGCCTGTTGCTAATTCCATGCCTCTTTCCTGTTGTCTTTAGTGTTTGGGTCTAAAGGGATGGCGAGGGAAAAGGGTGAGTGGAGGGGACTGGGCCTTGACCAGGCCTGGTAGAGTGTAGTTGACCTTCGTGGGGACTGCTGCCTTCTTCAGAAGGGCAGAAGTACTCACAGATGTGTGGTGCCCTGGTTTTTCTAGCTGTTTCATGTAAGAGTTAAGATAGGAGTAAAAACTGTTAAGTTTACTTCAGAACAACTTAGATTTCTACTGTTTTGAATTGTAAAGAATTGAAGGCTTTTCAGTATCTAACCTGTTTCCCCGACCCCTCAACCCCCCAACTCTTCGACTCAAAGACCTATAGGGCCCCACATAACCCATCTTCAACTTAAGTGCCCAGCCCCTTTGCTTCAAGTCACAGTGTGACTCCAGCCCTTCCAGGGATTTTTAGGGACTGGATTCCTTAGAGGAGCTTGGTGTGGATGGCATGAGCTCAGGGCCTACCATTTAGAGGGAGGAAGATGGTTTATTTGTCCCCAAAATTGGCATCCGAGAGGCCAGAATCACCCTCAGTCACTGTGTTGCTTATTTTTTCCAAGTTGCTCCACATTCTACGCACATTTCTCCTGCCCATCTGTATCCAGTTAGTGAGAGGCACTCTCTCCATTTTGAGGCCGCTGGAGGCGGAGATGAATGGACTTTTGTAACTGCAGTGTTAGACCACATCACAGCTTTGCTAAGGTATCAGCTTGTTCCTGGGAGTAAAGTGGAATTTAGTGTGTATTTGTTGGTTTAATTCTTGTTTTAGGAGGGAAAAAAATCCATTCTTATTCCAGCATACCTTAAAGTGAATTCTAGCATTGCCAAGTTCCAAAGAAGTGTCATCCTCACTTTGGTTTTGTAGACCTTGTCCAGGAAGGCGTCTCTCTAGGAGCTCTTTCTGCTCACTAAGTTCGAAATGGTAGAAGGAATTCTTGTTCTGTAGCTGACGGAATCAAGCCAGCCTCAGTGTAATTATGTCTTGAAGACGGAAGTGCTGTCTGTCTCTGGGGAAGAGAGCTGTTGCCAGAATCTGGGGAAGTAATCTGGGCTTTTCATTTCTTGCTTATATCCTAAATCAATCAATCAGTTCATTGACACCCACTCAGAGGCCTGGGCCTCCCAGGCCAGGAAGAGAATTGAGTATGGTGAATTTTCCTTTATTACCAAATGCACACTCCTTGCTCCTTGGGCAGGGAGGACATGGTCAGCACAGACAGCAGCAGCAGTTAGATGGCCATAGTGGGCCAAGCATTATCTGCATTCCACATGACCTCACTTCCTGACTTCTTATGGCGGCCCTATCTCATCTTGTAGATAAGAAACTGAGGCACCAAAAGGTTAGGCGACGTCTCTGAGATGACAGAATCAGTAAATGGTAGTCCCAGGATTTGAACTTGTGCCATCTGACTCTAGGGAATCTATGAGAGAGAGGGAGGGAGAGAGAGACTGAGACTGAGAGACTGACTTAGTTTTGGGCATTGGAAGCCAGGGCCTTGAACTACACCCATAGGCCCCTGCCAACTTTTGAATTTGGAGACAGAGACTTGCCAAGTTGTCCAGTTAGGCTGTGAACTCAATCTGCTAATGCAGAGAGATAGGCTTTGCACTTGGCCGCCTCTTGCATCAAGCCTGCTAAGCACCTGGGATTACAGGCTTGCACCACAGCACCTGGCCCAGAAGGGGCCCTCAGCCTCTCTGTGCTAACGACTGAAGGGAAGGATCGTCGTCGGCTCCTGTGCAGACACTGGATCATTCAGTGCTGCCTCAGCAATGCCCAGCTAGGGCCTCAACCAGACCAGGCTTTTCCCTTTCTGCATCTGGTACTAGTAAAACACCTACTTTCATAAAGCAACAGGACCATTAACATTTTTTAAGCAAACATAAAAATACTTGTAAGGAAATTCTGAAAGAATATTTAATGAAAATTAATTGACTCTCCTATTTATTCTCTTCCTAGAGGCAATCCCTATGGTTTGGTTTTCTAAGAGAAAAAACTATGCCCTCTGGATATAGCTTATATTTATTTGTGATGCTGGAATTCTACTCTTCTGAAGTATCATTCAGAATGACTCTCGTTTTAGTCTTTGGTCCACTTTGAACCCATGTTGTCAACAGTTCCTTCTCTGTGAACTTGGGTCTCCGGGTCTGCTTCACTGCCCTTGTTTGTAGCAGGGATGCATATGGACTCTGCAGAGCTCTGTGCAGGCTGAGAGTGAACTCACAGTGACCTTTCTCATTTATTTGAAGAGCTTGCTGAAGCTTCTCAGCTTGAGACTGTGCACCAGCACCTCCTGCCGTGCCAGCCACATGAGTCCTCTCTGGAGTTCACCACTTTTGTTCCCTTGTTCAGGAACAAGAGGATCCCAAGCCTTTTCTGTTACCTTGAAGGTCAATCTTTGTCATTTTGGGCTTTTACAATGTGACAGTATGTGACCCCAGACATCCTCACTTAGTTCTCAGACTAGCCCTGTTGATTTCCCAAGGGAAGACCACAGAGTACTTTGGTGGCACTTTAGAAGTTTGCTTTGGAAGATTCCTCCCTCCCCACCCCCATCTTACCCTGACTTGCTTGGCTTCCTCTTCCTTTGTCCAAGTCAGGGAGACTTCCTCTTTGTAGCCCAAGGGTTGTTTTAAGGACCCATGAGAATCCCAGTTGACCACTTTAAAAACAACTGAGGCAAAAATGTGTATTTCTGCTGGACTGTTGGGGGTTGCTCCTTGGCGTCCTCAGACATTGTTAGGCTTTCCCTTCCAAGTCCTAGCAGCGTCAAACCTCCCCTCCCACCCCTGAGTCCCTCAAGTGTAGACAGTTCTGGAGCCAGGCACCCCCAGGAGCCAGCCATCCTCTCAGATGATTTAGGCATGGTGCTCTCTGAGCAAAGCAGCTGATATGCTCTCATTTATAAAATGAGGCTCACAGTAGTTTCTACCTCATTGTTGGGAGACATCATGTAAATTGTTCAATTCAGCGCCTGTCACTGAGCAAGAGCCAGTAACTATAAGCTGTTGTTATTGTAAACAGATCTTTAGCAATTTAAAAAAAATGGAGGCTTTACCAGTTTCTTTGATGGCTGAAATAATGATAGAATTGAGACCCACCCATAATTTTTCTTGTTAATAAATTATTTCAAAATTTAAAAATCTATATGCAATAAAATTAATACTTTGTCTTAGTTTTTTCAGGGTTTTTTTTTTGGGTCTGTGTGTATGTGCATCACATGTGATGCCTGGCACCTTATGGAAGCCAGAAGAGGGCTTCCGATCTTCTGGAATTGAAGTTGCAGATGGCTTGAGCCACTGAGTGGATGCCAGGAATTGAACCTGGGGCCTCTGGAAGAGCAACTAGTACTCTTAGACACCAAGCCTTCTCTTCAGTCCCTTTCTTCTTAGATTTAAGCTGAAAAATATCTTTCCTTCCTTGATCTTCTCCTTAGTCCATCCCATAGTGAATAGTTTAATGATACAAGAAGCATTCCCATTGATTTTGATCAGTATCTTATTTCTATTCTGCAGAGGAGGAAATATTTCCACAGCCCTAGGCGTTTACAAACTAAACTCCTATGCTGCTCAGAGCTTTTAAAAATTATATCATTGTAGGGGCTAGAGGGATAGCTCGGCAGTTAAGAGCACTGACTGCTCTTCTAAAGAATTCAGGTTTAATTCCCAGCACCCACATGGCAGCTTACAACTGTCTGGGACTCCAGGTCCAGCACCCTCACACAGACATCCATTTGAACAAAAAACACCAATGTAAAGTAAAAAGAACTGAATCATTGGAATTGTGCTGGTATTGTTGCTGATTTGAGGTGGCTGTGGGAAAACAGGACTAGATAGGTTTTAAATATATACATCACTAAACCAGGCTAGTGCTCATGCTTGTGACCCTAGCATGGGGTGGGGCTGATAAATTAGGGTTATAAGGAGGGTTTTTATACACACATGTACACACATTCATATTCAAGCACACATAAACATATATATGGTCAGCACTCATGAGGCAGAGGTAGGTGGATCCCTATGAGTCTGAAGCCAGCCTGGTCTGTATAATGAGTTCCAGGACAGCCAGGGCTATGTAGTTAGATCCTGTCTGGAAACCAAAAACCAATCTTCCTCCCAGACCCACCCATGTACATACGCATATAGGCACACACATGTACACACACAGCACAAACATGCAAAACTAGAACTAAAGATCAAATGAGACACTGGAAGAATTTGAATTTCCTTCATAATGAATCATAATTCATAAAACAAGTTATAAATTGTATTCTTAATTTTCTGTATTTATTTCCTTTAAGACAGTCTTCTAGTCTCAGCCTCTCAGGTGTTGAAATTATAGGTATAAGCCAGTGTGAATGCCACCCCCCCACCCCACCCCTGGAGACATGTCTTTATCAAAAACAGACAGTAAAAAACCTCCTCGCATGGATTACCCACCTGTACTGGCTGGTTTTGTGTGTCAACATGACACAGGCTGGAGTTACCACAGAAAAAGGAGCTTCAGTTGGGAAAGTGCCTCCATGAGATCCAGCTGTGGGGCATTTTCTCAATTAGTGATAAAAAAAACAGGGAGGGCCCCTTGTGTACCATCTCTGGGCTGGTGGTCTTGGATTCTATAAGAAAACAAGCTGAGCAAGCCAGGGGAAACAAGCCAATAAGGAACATCCCCCCCCCCCCCCACCATGGCCTCTGCATCAGCTCCTGCTTCCTGACCTGCTTGAGTTCCAGTCCTGACTTCCTTTGGTGGTGAACAGCAGTGTGGAAGTGTAAGCTCATTAAACCCTTTCCTCTCCAACTTGTTTCTTGGTCATGATGTTTGTGCAGGAATAGAAACCCTGACCAGGACACCAGTGGTCCAGCTGCTTGGTCCTCTTCACGGTGAAGCTGTAGTTACAGGAGCAACAGAAGAGTCACTTGCCCTTTTTTTTCCTGTGTCTGTATGTAATATGTGTGTGATGTGTGAATGTGTTTATGTGTGGGAGTGTGGATAGACATTGCACATACCTGCGTATGTGGAAGCCAGAGGACATATCTGGCTGTCAGTCCTGGAAGTCTACCTGGTTTGAGACAGGGTCTTTTTGTTGTTAGCTATTGCTCTGTGTATAGCATGCTAGCTGACCCCAAAAGCTTCCAGAGATACAAACTCAGCTCCTAATGCCCATGTGGCAGGCGCTTTACCTACTGAGTTATCTCCCCATGCAGGCCTTTACTTCTGAGAATATAACTTGTCCACAATGAGATCTGTTACTCGGATACTCAAGTTCCTTTTCCTAGCACATACTGCTGAGTAGTGGTGGATAGTGGAGAGTGGGCAGGAAAGGAAGAGAAGGAGGAAGAAAGGGAGAAAAAGAGACTTCTCCCAGGAGACAGGGAGACAAAGACAACAAAGTTAGGAGAGAAGAAGGAAAATAGAGGGGGGAGACTGGGCATAGGCAGACAACAGGGAGGTCAGTCAGCAGGAATGACAAACAAGACACAGTGACAGATACACTGATGGGTGGCAGCTGACAGAACTGGAGGGCAGAGACTAGCAGGTGAGGTCACCTCACTGGGCTCCCATTTCTTTCCTCTGAAAGGTAGTGATGCTTGAGGGTCAGATGCCAGCTCTCATCATGGGTTATTAGCTCATGCTTACCCCACGGAGTAACTGGACTTGAACCTCCCATCTGAGTCTATAGAGCTACAGTGTTTACTCCACCCCCCACGACCCCCCACGACGTAGCACATTTTACATGGTCATCTTAAAATTGACTTTGACTCTGGGTTGGGGGTAGAATCAGACATGGCTTTTGGGAGTCTGAGTCCTGCCTGTGTGTGCATGCATGTGTGTCTGTCAATGTGTCTCAGTGATTCAAATTAGCAATAAAAATGCTAATGGTAGTGAGACCTTCTGAAGAAGTTGACTACCTTTGAGTGGTCCAATTCAGCCAGGTCCCAAGGGACCCAGAAGACACACATACACAAAAGACAAAGAGCCTCAGGATGGCTCTCAGTCTCAGTACATGACCTAAGACAGAGTAAGACCCTTGTGTTGTTGACAGGCTCACTGTGGACACTGGAGTCTGCAGCCAGTGCAGGAACTTCTGGGATGGTCCATAGGGACATCCAGGGCTGCTCCGATGTCTGCCTGTCTGGTTTGAAAGCACAGAGAGATATGCTTTTGTGTCCTGCCCTATTTTAAGATCTTGAGCATAGCTTATGTTTCATTGAAAACAATTCCTTGCGTCCCTGGGCTGTGCTAGAGGGTTTCTGGGCAGGCTGCTTTGTCCTACATTTCTGCTGGCTTTGTTTGGGTTAACAGGTTGTTAGAGTGCACTTTTTCAGTTCTGACCTAAAAATACTTTGCTCCCTGCTAATAAGCATGGAGGGTTCTGTGTCTGAGCTTCCCAGCAGCACATTGTGCTATGCTGTGCTGCTCTGTGCAGTGATGCTGTGCTGTGCTGCACTAACTCCTCCTGAGTCTAGTGGCTGAACCTGTTGGTGTTCTGAAGACAGGTATGGGAAGGAGCATCTTTGATACAAGTGTGCTGAGATTTTAATCTAACTTGTCCATATCAGAACTCAAGCCAGGGACATGGGGAGGGTCCGGGTCCTTGTCATCTGATAGCTGGTGGCAGAGTCAATACCAAGTGCTCAAGTGTGGGTGGAGAGGGAGTCGTAATAATGCAGGGGTACAGAGGTAGGATGGAGGTCCAGTGACAGATGGGAAAAGCAGGAGGATGTTGCAGGCTGGGAAGAGCCTTCCACTGGACTTGGTGGGATCAGTCAGGTGACACAGCAAGGGCTGGGGAAGTAGGACTTCAAGGAGTTTGGAAAGATGGAAGAGCACAGCCTCCACCTGGAGCCTGCAGGGCCTTGCCACCTGCTTCAGGAGGAACCTGAAGTTTCCCTAACATGGATAGGACTGACAGTGTCATTTTCTGAGGCCCATGTAGACTTATGAGCAGTATCCAAAAAGCTCCCCACAGCTACATAGCCTGCAAGGCACAAGATGTTCTGAGCATTGCCTGGATCACACTGTTAATAAATGGTGACTGGCCAGTAACAGGTAGGAAGTAATCTGACTGGTTTTTCAGAAGGGCCCTTCCATGGCAGGTGGTGTAGAGGTGTGGTGACCTGTGGGTGCGGTGCTGACCTGGGCCTGGGTGACATATGCTCTGAGAGACTTTAGGAGATGGTGGTGTCTGTATTTTAGAGTCTCTAGAAGGCTGTTGAGGTGACAATGGATTGCCTGGGTTCCACCTCAGGACCCACATAAAAGTCAAAGAGCTGTCCTCTGATCCCCACATGCACACCCCCCCAAATCATAATACTCATAAACACTAACATTTAAAAATATTTAGTCATTTCCACCAATAGTAGTTATAGACTAGTTTAACAATAGATTAATTTTTAAAAAATGGTTTGTTTTAATTTTTATTTCTATGTATGTCACATGTGTGCAGGTGCCCATAGAGACCAGGAAGGGTGTTGAGTCTCCTGAAGTTGTAGTTACAGGCCATTGTGAACCCTGCCCCTGCCGTGGGGTGCTGGAGACCTAACTCAGATCCTCTGCAAAAGCAGCAATTACTAACCCCTCAGCCCTATCTCCAGCCCCAACAATGATCCGTAAAGGGTGGTACAAGATTCTTTCATATTTTCTTTATTTTGGGAATAAGGGTTGTATCTTCTTCAGAAAGGTTAGTATTTGGGCGGTTTGATAGGATCAGAGGTTCAGGGAGAAGTCTATGTTGTTTTAATTGCCTGAGTAAATACATTGTATTAGGAAGATTGCAAGGAAAATGTTTAAGCCTTGGGATGATGACTCAACCTGTTTTTTTTAAAAGAGGTTTCTCTAGAATCCTATTTCATTTAGTACCCATGATATCAGAGGCAGAGAAGAACAATGCATCATTTTAAGAGAAAGTTGCACAGTATGCTCTGGTCACCGCATACACCATCACTGCGGACACCAGCCTCCAGGAGGCTCTTCTGCATGGTGCTCTTTTGGTCCTTGGGTATCATTGGGCACCTCAGCAGCCCTGTGCAGAAATTGTTACTCTGGAAGGTCAGGGGAGACTGGGAGGGGGTCATGACCTTGCAAGGGTCATCTTGCAAAGATGATCATCTTTGCTTCACTAATTGGAACCAGCCTTTTTTCTTTCTTTTTTAAAAGATTTGTTTATTTATTATATGTAAGTATATTGTAGTGGTTTTTCAGACACACCAGAAGAGGGCATCAGATCCCATTACAGATGGTTGTGAGCCATCATGTGGTTGCTGGAATTTGAACTCAGGACCTCTGGAAGAGCAGTCAGTGCTCTTAACCGCTGAGCCATCTCTCCAGTCCCACCACTTTGCTTCTCTAAAAACAGAGTCTCCAGCAGAAGTCAGGTCCACATATCACAGCTGCAGGGACTCACGCTGTCACTGCCTCAGTGACAAAGGTGTTCATAAAGAAGCATGTTTTTATTGAGATCAGGGTGTCAGGATGGCCTTGGGTCATCCCCTTCTTTGCTGAGTGCTGCCTCTGTCTCCAGTCCTCCCCTCCCTGAGGAGACCCCATCTGCTCTGTCGTGCACCGCAGAGACAAGGCCCTCTTGGGCTTTCACTTTTATAGCCGTCCAGCTTTCACTGGCTGCTTCTCCCAGGACCAGCACGAGGCCACTGATGACTCTGGTGTTCTTACTTCTCCACTCCAGTTCCTCTACACTGTGACTCGGTGTTTCAGGGTGCTGGGAAAATTGGGTTCTGGGTATGGGGGTAATACAAAGGCTGTATATAGTTAAATATGGTTTTGTTTTTTTTAATAATCTGAATTATGGGTGAGGGTCTGAGTTCCAAGAGGGATGCAGTGACTTTCAGCAAGTTCACATTGTGGGAAATAAGACTTTTCCTCCAAGCTCACATTATGAGGAATGCATGAGGCTGTTATAGACTGACTTGAGAATATTCTGAGCATGACCTCATCAGCTGGAACAGAAAGGAGCTAAAACATGAAGCCCTCTCCTTTGCAAAGGGTCTGTTTTACACATCTGCGCATTGCAGAGATTCCTCTAACCAGAGGAAATCTCAAAAGGGCCACCAAGGAAATAAAGTCACATTGGCAGGGCTTAAGTCCTTGAAATGAGCACCAGGAAACGAGACTGTGTGCTCAGGGACATACCCTTTTCTGCTCCTCCCCACGAGTGTCTCCCAAGTCCAAGGTGAGGACCTCAGTGAGTGCTGTGCAGCTGGTTGCCCCACACTCCACAGGGACCTGAGCACCGGTGCCAACAGGAAGTCAGGAGCTTCCTGGGGTGTTTTTCCTAGAGGTGACTTATCCCGTCTCCCTGAGAAGGGAGACAGTGAGGTCGCCTTCCTTCCCCTGGGTCTCAGGGCAGTCACTGGCTCCCCTCATTCCTCACAGTGGTCTAGCCCAGATATGCCACATGCAAGGAACTTCTGTAAACAGTTTTCATCAGTGACTCACAGCCTTGAAAAGGGATTTCTTTTTATTTTAATAAAAAGGATCTTTAACTTATACTCAAAGATCCAAACAGATTTCCTAGAGTACTGTCTAAACAAGTAAATCATGCACAGTTTCATGGCATGGTTCCTACTGAGCTTTCCAACGGTCTGATACCTCCGAGTGGACCCCAGGTTTTCTAGCAAGGAGGTAGTTTTCAGATGGCACCACTTTGTGATGCTGCAATAGGCTGATTAGCAACTCTGGCTGAGTGTCACTGATGGGTGGCAACCTCCTTACTAACAGAACAAAATGGTCTTAAAGGGGACAACGGGCACATTTAAAAATCCAAATTTAATATATTTAAAATGTCATTCAGAAGGACACAGCAGAGAGTGTGGTAGAAAAGAGAATGAATCAGTAGTGCGTGGTGCAGATTATTGTCTGAGACTTGCTGAGAGAATAGGAGGGGAGGAGCTCTTTGAGGCATCTGTGAGCAAAGCTTTCAGACTTGATGGCGGTGGTGGGGTAGTTTCCTGATAACTGGCGGAAAGTTAATGTCTTGAGCAACAAAAATTTGAGTACGTTCTGCAACTCTGGCCTGGTGAGCTGTGATCCTTCTTACAGTTGACGAGTATGACTGACTATGAAATGAAGAAAGTAACTTGGCACTGATAGACCGTGAGTCAGCTTTGACATCAGCCTGGATTGGGAATTGGCTGGAAGGATTTGTTGCTGTACTCCATGTCTCCATCCAGAGGCATGCATGAGCAATACTTCCCTTTGGGCTTTGGCCGTTAACTTGAGGACCAGGATTGGGGGTGGGAGAGAGGGCTTGGAGGCCATCCTGCTGGATCCAGGCAGCTGCAGAGATTCCCCCCCCCCCCCCCCACATTGTCAGCTTCTATCTCAGCCTTGGGGACAGGCCTGCTTCACTCCTCACCTCTGGGCAGAATGCGTCCTGCCTACTCCAGGTGTTTTTCCAGGCCACTTCCCCTGGTTATATAACTGATCAAATCCAGATGCAGCAGAATGTTTGATAGAAGAGGTCAAATGGTGTTTGAGAAGAAAAGCACTTCTGTACGCATGACACAGCATTCATTTCCTGTATGGGCCCAGCCTTCCAAAACGCTGCGCTGTTGGCCCCGGCCTAGGGCACGCAGGGAAACACATAAGTGCTCTTTCAGGACAGTGGGAGGAGCCTCTGCCCAGAGCTGCTCATTTTAAATTGTCTGTTATGTAAGCATCCTGGCTTCTACTTACATGTTATTCTAGTGTTGGGGTTGGAAGCTGATTATAAAAATAACCTGGTCGTGTTAACAAATGAGCTGTAATAGAGGCAAGTGTAAAGAAAGCTGAGAGCCTGTGACCCTCCCTCCACAGCCTGGGACAGCTGCTGCTCACACCTTGGTGTCATTTCTTCTGGTTCTCTTTGCTTTGTATAAAATTGGGATGTTACTGTATATGCCAGCATATAAGATTTTAATGAATGTATTATAAACATATTCCCAAGCCATTAGAGAGTTTTTTTAATGAAAGTATTTTGTTTATTTATTAGTGGAATTGAGAATCAAACCTAGGGTCTGCACATTCCAGGCTGGTGTCCACTGAGCCCTGTCTAAAACATCCCAAGTGGACTTCGAAGTGTCCTGTTCAATGGATGGGGCATAGCTTGGCTTAACTTAATCAATGGGTATTTTGGGCCTTCCAATGTTTTTCTGTCTTTTAAATTGGTGTGCACAAGATTGTTTGCATATCTTGGGATAAATTGCCAAAGATGTTGAAAGCTTGTGATATGAGGTGATTGTGTTGCACTCCGCCCCCGCAGTGCGCACTGCTGCAGGCAGGCCCTGTAGAGGACCGCCTGCTGTCATGAGGTCTCACCCACACGCCCACCACTGTCCAGAAGGGCCCATCCCATCGGTTTGGAGAATTGTTGTTCTTCAGTTCCGAGCGAGGCTTCACACTTTCCCTGTCTAATGATGATTTTTGTTTTCCGTGAATTGTTTATGGGTCTTGTTCATCCTCAGACACGTCTGCTTTCCCTCCCTCTCTTCCTCGTTCATTTTTTGAGATAGGGTCTCACTGTGTAGCACTTACCTAGCCTAAAACATACTCCATGACCCAGGATGGCCTCAAACTCACTTTGTGACTGTGATGATTTGGCCCAGGGAGGGGCACTACTAGAAGGTTTGGCCCTGTTAGAGTAGGTGTGTCACTGTGGGTGTGATCTTTAAAACCTTCATCCTAGCTGCCTGGAAGCCAGTATTCTGCTAGCAACCTTCAGATGGAGATGTAGAACTCTTAGCTCCTCCTGCACCATGCCTGTCTGGATGCTGCCATGCTCCCACCTGATAATGGACTGAACCTCTGAACCTGTCAGCCAGCCTCAATTAAATGTTGTCCTTATAAGAGTTGCCTTGGTCATGGTGTCATGTTCACAGCAGTAAAACCCTAAGACAGAAGTTGGTACCAGGGACTGGAATATTACTGTGATAGGCCTAACCCTGCTTTTGTTTGGAAGAATGTGGATTTGGGGACTTTGGATGTGGAAAGCCATGCAATGCTTTAAGTGGGGCTTAATGTATGAAACTAGTAGGACTATGGAAGGCAGTGGTGCTGAGGGTCATTTGAACTGTGTAGGCCTGCTGGCCCGAGGTTTCAGTGGAGAAGAACTTTAATATGTGGCCAAGAGACTGTTTTGTTATGTTTCAGTGAAGAACATGACTGCTTTTGCCACTATCTAAAGAGACTGCCTGAGGCTAAGGTAAACAGATTTATATTAATTGTATCGACAAAGGATGCCTCAAAAAAGCCCAACAGAGACTTTGTTCTCTGGGTAAGTATGAAGAAATGCATTTTAAACGAGCATGGCAAGCTGAGAAAGGAAAAATATAAAATACATGGTTTGAATTTTAAAGGACCACCAGGAAGTGAAATGGAGCTGAATCCTGTGTTCAAGGATATTACATTGAAGTAAGGGAGTAGTGACCTTGGGGCAAGATCCTGCCCAGTTTAGGCCCAAGCCTGGTAGTACAAGCCTTTAATTCCAGGAGACAAAGTAGATCTTTGAGTTCAAGGCCATTCTAGAACAAAACAAGTCCTAGGTGAAGAAAAACTAAAATCCAGGTTTGGTGGACCATACCTTTAATCCCAGTGCTCAGAAACCAGGCATGCCGAGTTCAGGGTCACTCTACAGAGCAGAGCATGTTCCAGGACAGCCAAGTTAGGGCAGTGAAGGAGCTGGAAAACAGAAAGCTGGTGATAATGCACTAGAACAAGGGAATCATGCTCCAGCCCCAGCAAGCAGCAGAACTCGGCAGCTTTGGCACGTGACTCTGGCTTTAGAGTCCAGAATAGAAGGGACTACTGGGACAATTGATGATGGTTAGTTAGAGCTAAGAAATTAGTTGTGATTAAGAAGAGACACCAGCATCACTGAGGTGAAATCTTCTGGGAAGTGTTTCCTGAGAGCACAAAGAAGCTCCAGAGACAGCCAAGGTTGTACCTCGTGCTGCCGCTGGACTTGGTACTGTGTAAGAGTCACCCAGGTGGTACTGGGTTTGAAGCATGAAGGGGTCATGGAGAGCAGCTGAGGCTTTGCACTGAGAAGCCATGGAAGGCCACTGGGGAAGGTGCTGCCTTAGTTACAGTTGATGGCCCAGGACTGAAGGGGTCATGATGCAAAGGATTTGAGGCTTGGCACCATGAAGAGAGCCTATGAGAGGCTATTGGTGAAGCCTAGTTGCAGCAGAAGACCCCCGTGTATTGGAGATGCCAGTACCATGGGATGATCACCAAGAACAGCAGTTGCAGAGGAGTTGGTCAACCTGAGCTTAGAGTGCTACAGAGGGCAGAGCTGGAGAAGTGATGCCAGCCCTTTGGAGGAGACCAGAAGATCGTGAGTAGATCTCAGACATTGAAACAAGAAACTGTAACATTGAAGTTGCCTTGGAGACCCCAACATGTTCAAGATGCCAAAGCCATGGGCTATCTGCTGAGGAAAGCTGCTAACGGAGTGGAACCAGCCCAGGAGAAAGAAGTTTGTTGCAGTCAACAAAGATGAAAAAGGAGTTGGAGATCTGAAGACTGCTTTGCCATCAGTCATGGAGATGCAGAGTTTGGAGTTTGCCCAGCTGTTTAACTGTTTATCTTTGGGAATTACAGTTAAGTGATTGGAAGAAGTGATTCAAAATCTCAGAAGAGATTTTGAGCTTTGGACTTTTACCATTGTTGAGACTGCTATAGACTGTGGGGACTTTTGAAGTTAGACTAAATGTATTTTGCGTTATGCTATGTTTAGGTATGCCCCACATAGAGTCATATGTTTGAACAAGCTTATGGGAGCCAGAGAGTGGAATGTGATGGTTTGTATATGCTCAGCCCAGGGAGTGGCACTATTAGAAGGTGTGACTCTATAGGAGTAGGTGTGGCCTAGTTGAAGTAGATGTATCACTGAGGGCGTGGTCTTTAAGACCCTCATCCTCATTGCCTGGAAGTCAGTCTTCTAGCAACCTTCCGATGAAGATGTAGAACTCTCAGCTCTTCCTGCACCATGCCTGCCTAGATGCTGCCATACTCCCACCTTGATGATAATGGACTGAACCTCTGAACCTGTAAGCCAGCCTCAATTAAATGTTGTCCTCATAAGAGTTGTCTTGGTCATGGTGTCTGTTCACAGCAGTAAAACCCTAAGACAGAAGTTAGTACTGGGAGTGGGGTATTACTGTGGCAGCCTGACTATGTTTTTGGGAGAACTGTGGAAGGACTTTGGAACTTTGAGCTAGAAGACCTATTGAGATGTTAAGAGCTCTGTGGGAGCTCGGAAGATAATGTTGAGAACAGTGCAGAAGATGGAGGCTTGGCTTGTGAAATTTCAGAGGGAAGATTCTTATCAGGGCTGATGCTGTATTGATTGTGAAGATTCTGTGGTTTTGGTTAACTGTGGCTGAAGATTGACAAGATACCAGAAGTACTAAAGCGAAACCTTTGCATTACTAGGACGATTGATGCTGGTTAGCTGAAGCTAAGAAATTATCAGTGATTAAGAAGAGACCAGAATCACTAAGTTGAAATCTTCTGGGAAGTGTTTCCTGAGAGCACAGAGAAGCTGTGTTCCAGAGGCAGCCACGGTTGTACCTCATGTTGGCAGCCAGACTTGGTAGTGTATAAGAGTCACCCAGGTGGTACTGGTTTTGAAACATGAAGGGGTAGCAGCTGATACTTGGGATTGTGAGAGGCCAGGAGAGGCTATTGGTGAAGGTGCAGCCTCAGTGGCAGTTGAAGGCCCAGGACTGAAGGGTTCATGCAGAGAAGTTGAGGCTTAGCACCATGATAAGAGCATATGAGAGGCTATTTGTGAAAGGGCAGTCCAGTTGCAGCAGAAGACAGCAGTGTTTTGGAGATGCCAGTACCATGTGATGACCACCAAGAACAGCAGCAGCAGTGGAGTACAGGCAGCTGGAGCCTAGAAGACAAGGTGTGTGCTACAAAGGGCAGAGCTGGAGAAGTGACCCAAGCCCTAGGAGGAGCCCAGAAGATCGTGAGTGGATCCCAGACCTTGGACAGTTAGAGTTTGATTTTGCTTTTGATTGTGACTGTGCCCTGATATTTTTTTCCTCTTGAAATAAGAAAGTATTTTAGTGGAGCCCACAGTTAAGAGACTTTGAATTGTAAAAAGACTTTGAACTTCAAAAGAGATTGAATATTTTAAAGGGATTGAAATTTTAATATGGAAGTATTTTTAAAGACTGTGGGACTTTAAAGTTATTTAGATCTTGGGGATGAATAAGAAAGTAAGGGTTGAGGCTTAATGGTGATGTGTTTGTGTGTCAAGTTGACAAGGGGCCAATTGTACTGGCTGGTTTTGTGTGTCAACTTGACACAAGCTAGAGTTATCACAGAGAAAGGAGCCTCTCTTAAAGAAATGCCTCCATGAGATACAGATATAAGATATTTTCTCAATTAGTGATCAAGGGGGAGGGCCCAGCCCATTGTGGGTGGTCCCTGGGCCTGGTGGTCCTGGGTTCTAAAAGAAAGCAGGCTGAGCAAGCCATGAGGAGCAAGCTAGTAAGCAGCATCCTTCCATGGCCTCTGTATCGACTCCTGCCTCCAAGTTCCTGCCCTGTGTGAGTTCCAGTCCTGACTTCCTTTGGTGATGAACAGCACTGTGGGAGTGTACGCTGAATAAACCCTTTCCTCACCAACTTGCTTCTTGGTCATGATGTTTTGTGCAGGAATAGAAACCCTGACTAAGACAGTGGCTTACTACAGGTGGCTTTCCATCATTTTGTTAATATTATTTTAGGTGAATGCAATCAGGCCCATCCCCAAAGTGGGTATTACTGCCCAAGAAAATGATGTTTGGGGGGCGGTGTCGGTAGCTAGTCCTCTAAATGTATATGGAGATGTGATTGTTGGCGTTTGTGTGGCTTTTTTGTAAGTTTTCTACTTTCCTCAAGTCTAAACTGTTGCACAAGTTTGATTCTCTCTGTGATCTCACTGAAGTGGGATTGAGGTTTTACTCCATAGCTCTGCACTGCTGTGTCTTCTGGAGGAGACTGGCCTGCTCAGAAGTGCCCTCTGCAGACTGTTATCACAGATGTGTCCGAGACAGCTGGCACACAGTTCAAGGTTAGAAAGAGGATGGTCACCTTCAGCCTTAGCTGTCACAGACACAGTTCAAAACACAGAGAAAGAATGTATACTCCATATTGTAGGCAGTGGCAGATTATAGAGATGGATTGTGTCTATTTCTGAGAAAATTCATATTGGATTAATGAATTTTATCACATTTATTTGGGGAGAGGGTGTGCATATGCCATGGTAGGTACAGAGGTCAGAATGCAGCTTTTTGGAGTATCAAACTCAGCTTGTCAGATTTGGCAGCTGTTGCTTTTACCTGCTGAGCCATCTTGCCTGCCTGGAAGAATGAATTTAAAGGCTTAAACTATTTTGGAGCAGGGAAGCCTTAGTTTCTTTTCGGTTGCTGTGATAAGAGTACCATGAACAATGCAACTCATAAAACAAAATGTTTAATTTGGGTCTCATGGTTCTAGAGGGTTAGAGTCCATGGCCATCATGGTGGGAGTGTGGCCGCAGGCAGGCATGGTGCAGGAGCAGTAGCTGAGCTCGTGTCCTGGTCTGTAAAGCAGGAGGTAGAGCTAACTGGGAATGGTACAGATGTTGGAAGCCTCAAATGAGACCATCCCTCCTGATCCTCCCCAAACAGTTCCACTTCTGAAGACCAGACCAAGCATTCAGATATGTGAGCATATGGGACCCATTTTACTTAAACCACCATAAGGAATTATCAAGTAGAGTGAAAACATTTAGTGCTTTGCAGAATACTTGATAAAGACGACTAAACATTTTAATATGTAGATGTTAACCAGTGAATTTAGCTCAGCTCTCCCAGGTTCTCTTCCAGGTTCATTCGCCTTTTCCTTGTCTTGCAGAAGCCCTGCAGAGGCCAGTGGCATCTGACTTTGAGCCCCAGGGTCTCAGTGAAGCAGCTCGATGGAACTCCAAGGAAAACCTTCTTGCTGGGCCCAGTGAAAACGACCCCAACCTGTTTGTGGCACTCTATGACTTTGTGGCCAGTGGAGATAACACTCTCAGCATCACTAAAGGTAAAGGAGAGATGGCAAGCAAGGGTGGAGGGTGTGGCTTGAGTGGCCTGCCCTATGCTCCCCGAGACGGCAGCTTTATAGTTTGAGAGCAGAAATGCCTGCAGAGCATAGCGCCCACCCTCGGGAGGCTCCAGGGCGACATGATTCCCCAAGTTCCTACAGAAGACACCTGAACCCCAGGCTGGAAACATGAGGGATTTCTACTGTCTTTAATTCCCTAAGCAAAAGCATTTTCCTTGCAATAGGAACAAAACTCTTGAATAAACTTGTCTGGCCTTAGATGCCGAGGCAGAGGTTCCCCTGTGTACTCCTGACCAACAGAAAAACAAGATGTGCTGGAGAAAGGTTAGGAAGGAGAAAGTCGGGCACCAACGATATGTCTGTTTGCTCTTTTCTCTAAGGTGAAAAGCTCCGGGTCTTAGGTTATAATCACAATGGGGAATGGTGTGAAGCCCAAACGAAAAATGGTCAAGGATGGGTTCCAAGCAACTACATCACCCCTGTCAACAGCCTGGAGAAACATTCCTGGTATCATGGACCTGTATCTCGAAATGCTGCTGAGTATCTGCTGAGCAGCGGAATCAACGGCAGCTTCTTAGTGCGGGAGAGTGAGAGTAGCCCTGGCCAGAGGTCCATCTCGCTGCGGTATGAAGGGAGGGTATACCACTACAGGATCAACACTGCCTCTGATGGCAAGGTGGGTAACACCCTGACGGGGACCACCAGTGAACTGATGGGCTGTGGGAAGCACAGAGGGGACTGGAGATGGTAGCCCAGGACCTTGAGTTCTGGCAGCAAGGCTTGATCAGGATGCCTCAAGCAGGGTGTGGTGGCTCATGCCTGTAATCCCAGCAAGCAGCTAGACAGAAGGAAGGATCAGAAATCCAAAGCTATCCTTCACTACATAGTAAGTTCAAGGGCAGCCTAGGCTACATGAAGAACCTGTTTCAAACAAAACAGACAATATTTTTAGGAATCCTCCAAGTAAACAGCAGGAGTTTCCATTAGTTGCACAAATATATGAGCCTGTGTGGACCATTTGTATTTAAACCACCGCAGCATCTGAACTGTGGTGGGGGTGGGGTGACCTGGCTCTATGTATGGCACTCACCTTGCATGACTGTGTGTTCTCTCTGCAGAACTGCAGTTAATGCGGATACATCTTATACACACATACACGTTTTGTTCGCTTTTAAGAAAGGATCTTGCTATGTAATGCTGGCTTGCGTGGAACTCACTATGTAGCCCAGGCTGGCCTTAAACTTGTGCAACACTCCTGTCTCTCCCTCTCCCTCTGCCTCTGCCTCTGCCTCTGCCTCTGCCTCTGCCTCCTGAGTGCTGGGATTACAAGTGTGCACTGCCACATGCAGCTTTGTTTCTTATTTATATATAATGTATGTGCATGATTTCAAATGACAAAAACCAAGAACAATGAAAACTAATTCTGTCTCCTAGCGCAGTCTGCCCACGGTTGCCAGCTCCTTTCAGACTTACCCAGTGTATCATCCTATGAAGCAGAGACAGGAGTAATGCCTGCACACTGATGCACCTGGCCATTCCCCATGGGACAGGGTGTTTAGGAGCATTTCCCAGTGGCACGTGTCAGTGTCCTGCGGTAGCTTACACCTGAGGCAGGGAGATTGCTGAGTTTGAATACAGTGAGCATGACATAGTGAGCCACAGTGTAAAGATAGCAACAAACGAGAAGCGTCAGTGACCTGTTACATTTGTTTCTCTGCACTGGCATAAGCATGGGTGAGATAAAGACTGAGCTAAGCAAAGGTTCCACGCCCTTTAAAGCGTTTAAAGTTCCTGCAGCGCTTACTCCATCCTTCTCACAGACAGTTCACAGGGTATAGCCTCTCACCTGACCATGCGCCACCCTCGTTACGCTACTGGATTCATGCCCATGTGTCATTCTTGCTCCACTTATTAAATTTGCTTTTCTCCTGCTTAGAGAAGTCTGTGCACGCACTTTCAGGTGTGTGGGGTCTGTGGATCCTCTGCTCGTTTGATTCTAGTGTGAGACTTCAGATAGCTAGCTGCAGCCCTGCCCTTTGAGTCCCTGTTCAGGGGCCGGCACCTTGTGATCTTTTCGGCATTTTCCTGGTGGCTCACACATTCATTTGTACCATATGAGCATCTATATCTATAGGCCTCCTGGAACTTGCTCTGCAGACCAGGCTGGCCTGCCCCTGGCTCCAGAGCACAGGGACGACAGTCATGAGCCACCATGCCCACCCATACGCCTCTCTGATTTCTTTCTTTTTGAGTGTTCACATCCTCCTGCCTATCTCTGGGATAGTGTAGTATAGCACTGTGGTTTCAGTGCAGAATCAGTCTGTTACTGATATGTTTTAATTCCTTTTCTCAATGCTGACCAGATGCCTAACTAAAAGCGGCTTACAGAAAGGAGGGTTTGTGTATTTTGGCTGGTCCTGCTAGGGCTGGCCTATCAGTATGCGCTGCAGCTTGCTCATATCCCAGAGGATGAGGAAGCAGAAAACAGGGAATGCATTGGTTTTCTCTATCCTATTATTCAGTCCAGGACATCATCAGCCCGTGGGGCGTGCTGCCCACATTGACTGGCCATGTTGGAGACTGTCACAGAAACACCCAACTGTGCTTCATCAAGGAAGTGCCCTAGGTGTTTCCTAACTCAGGCAGGCTAGCCATGCAACTTGCAGTTAGAGCTGCTGCCTCCGCTGTGTGGGGTAGAGCTAGATGTCTACACTGGGGAGTAGACTATGGGGTGGTAGCCCTTTGAAAGAGCCCTCAGGCTTTAGAGTGCCTTTCCCCTGGAGCTTCTGGAGCTAAAGCTTGCTCTCATCTGCTTTCTTTTTACATAGACAGCCAGGCTGCTTCAGGATAACCACTGAAGTCCACACTAAGCAAAACGTTGCTGTCTCGTCCCCAGAGTCCTTTAGTCACCAGTCTCAGAACAGCACAGTCAGGTGGATCTAAGAGGCAACTCTGGAGCTTGTGCTTAGGCTGAGTACTGCTCAGCGTGGGGAAGTGTTGAGACCCTTCGTCTAAAGGCTGGTGTGTGTCTCAGTGTGGAGAGGCCTCATCTGACAGCTTGCACTCTGCCCCTCCCTGGATGAGGTTCTTCTGTCACCTGTCCAAGCATTCAGAGACTTTGGAGACATCTCAGCCCTTGATGAGACTTTTATCTGTAGAGGGTCCATACAAGGAAGCTGTACTGGGTGGACTCGTGCCCCCAGAGTGGGATACATGTGTCAGGATTGGGAGGTGCCTCAGCTCTGGGTGGGATAGTGGGGCTAAGTACTGAAAAATGCGCCCCACATAGCTTTGCTTTGATGCAATCCTCTGATTACTAAAGAGAACATTTAAGAATGGTAGGAGGCACAGACTGGGACTGATAATGCTTATATTTTATTTCAAAATCAGCCAATCCACAGCCAACAAGTAGGTGCAGAAGAGTCTTCTGTAGCCACAAAGGGTCTCTGTGTCTGTCCTCCTGACTCGTTTCCCTCTCTTGAGGTGTTGTGTGCTTTTCTGAGGCGGTCTTGGACAAGGCTTCCTCCTGGGTGACTCTGCGGCTACAGCTGTGCGTCCCCAGTTCCCAAGAGCCTTGCAGCCTTTCCTTTTCTTGAAGTTTCCCAGCGTCCTTTGTTTTCATGGTCAGAAGCAACAGGCTGGAGTTAACAGAAATGGAGCCCAAGACAGGGAGGGTCGGCCCCAGGGCCTCTAGGTTATCTGGGCTTTGCCTTCCCTGGGAGGGAACAGTGCTGTCGCCGCCATGAAGCGGGGTGGGAACTAAAGTGCTTTTGCCTCCGAGAGGGTCTGAGCAGTTCCGAAGACCTGGACGCAGTTCTAGAGTACAGATGGCATGTGCCCATGGCGTGGCACCAAGGAGAGTCAGTATGGGGTTTCTTCATGACCAGGCAGAGGCAGAGCCCTGGCCGGGCATGCTGTATGCTTGTGGAGCAAGCATAGCACAGTACTAGCTTCCCCTGCTTCTCTGAACGCACCAGGAACTCCCTGTGCTCATCCTGATTATCACTGAAGTTCTACTCAAAAACTAGAGCAGGCAGAAGGCAGCTGCCTGAGTGGACGTGTGACTCTAGGAACTTGGCAGGGATGGAGCCACAGTGCACCTGAGGGCAGCTGGCTGCAATAGTTAATAACTGATGCCACCTAAATTTTAGGTTGGAGAATGAATTCAGTCACAGCTCTCTGGGGAGTGACTGAGACAGGGAGCTGTCCCCCAAAACCCTACAGAGTGCACTGTGTCTGTGACCAGCTCTAAGGGGAGGACTGTAAGGGGACAACATTGTGTGGGTCCCAAGCTTATGGTGGGGCCACCTCACCCCTTTCTTCACCGGCTCATGTCCCGGTCTAACTCACTGTGACTCCAAAGCCATTCACACAGCCTCTCCTAGGTGCTCTGAGGTGAGAGAGGGGCCTCCTCAGCCTGGAGGGTCACACAAGGGTGAGGAACTCGTCTAGGCAAATCTTGGTTGTCTTGGACTTTCATTTTAGTAGAATTATAGATTCAAGTTTGACCTGCCTGACTTTAGAAAAATGTGTGTATATCTTCTGGACAAGCAGAGAAGGGAGCTTGCTACCCCCTTGTGGTTATCTCCTTTCAAATGTTTTAATGATCTAATATTAATACTGTAAGCTATAGAAAATAATTGTATATTCTGTATTTTATTGCCACAATGAAATAAACTGAAGCAGCTAATTCTCAGAAACTGTTTTATTTAACTCTTAGTGTGGAAAGCTGAAAATTGAAGCAGCATGGTACAGGCCCTTGGCCCAGGAGCAGTGGATTAGTGGAGTAGTCAGTGAAGGCAGGAATAGGCTTCTCATCAGAGAGGGACGGAGGGGCCAGACTGGCTCCTCTGTAACCCCCCTCTTGCACTCTGGAGTAGGAGAACTCTGGGCTTCCAGGAAGGCCTTACACCTCCTGAGACCACACCATTTAAAGTTTCCCCACCACACCACACTGCTGCCTAGAGACCATGCATACAGATATCATGACAGTGGTGCCCAGCGTGACTAACAGCCAAAGGTCTATGTCTGCTGTGTGTGTCTTGGGATTCCTCCCCCTCCCTCCTTTTGCCCTACCCCCTGCTATCCAGATATCACTATTGTAGTCACAGCCTGACCCTGTCTTACCAAGTACCAGCGCTGTCAGAGTCCAGCACCCCCACAACCCCCACTGTGAATTTGCTGCTGGGGCAAGTCAGGTGCTCGGTGCAGGCAGATGTGCATGGGTCAGTTCCTTCCCACAGCACAGCAGCAGCAGGGAACAAAGGTGGCTGCACTCCCACCGAGTGCTTCTGCCACTGCTGTCCCCGTGCTGTGGCTCAGAGAAGCCTGAAAATACTCCCCTCTCAGTCTTCCTGTGTCCCACCTTGGAAAAGGCTGTACTGGCTTCTGGTCTGCAAGGTGCTGACAGAAACATGGCTGGCTGTGGAGCCACACTGTCCTCCACCTTGTTGGTGGCTTCAGATTGGGCACTGAGGGAAAACATTTAATTGGAGGTTAGGGACTAGAAAGATGTCTCTTCAGGGTTAAGAGCACTGGCTGCTGCTCTTCCAGAGGCTCCCAGTTCTAATCCCAGCACCCACATGGTGGCTCACAACCACTCTCTAACTCTAGTTACTTATCCTGGCCTCCGAGAGCACCAGATAGGTGCATGGTGCACATACATACATGTGATTACCCATACTCATAAAACAAAAATAATTAAAAAATTAATTAAAAGTAAAAAATTGGAGATTAAAGGGGGAAAGCTGGGTGGGGTTTAGCAGAGGCAGGTGCATGTGCCCTCGGGCTTCTGAGCATCTGTGTCGGTAAGTTCTACCCCTGCTAGAAGAAGCTGCAGCAGGTGACTCTAAACCGTGTATAGAGCCTTTCCCCTGGGGTTTTGCTCTGTGAATGAGGGCTGTCCCCTGTCTTCCTCAGCTGTACGTCTCCTCGGAGAGCCGCTTCAACACTCTGGCTGAGCTAGTTCACCATCATTCCACGGTGGCTGACGGGCTCATCACCACACTCCACTACCCAGCTCCCAAGCGCAACAAGCCCACCATCTATGGCGTGTCCCCCAGCTATGACAAGTGGGAGATGGAGCGCACAGACATCACCATGAAGCACAAGCTGGGCGGAGGCCAGTACGGGGAGGTGTACGAGGGCGTTTGGAAGAAGTACAGCCTCACTGTGGCCGTGAAGACCTTGAAGGTGGGTGTGGGGCCTGCTCAGAGGGCGAGGGCGGGGTCTGCTGCTGCTGCTCGGCAGTGCCCTGGCCTCCTTGGCCTTGACTCTTTGGGAGACTGAGCGTCTTCCACCTGTGGCTTTGCAGATGGTGAGCACTGCCCAGTGCTGAGGGTCGGGAAAGGCCAGTTGTTCTGGAGCTGGGTTCTTTCAAGCCTGCTTTCTGTTCTTGTTGGGTGACATGGAGGCTGCATCCTTATGGGAGTTCAGAGAAAGAAGCACAGAGGCCGGACTGGAGGAGAGTCGTGAGCCATGAGTCCCATGTGGACCTGTGTGGGCTGAGAGGAAAGGCATGAGTGTGCTCGCTCTCCTGGTGTGCTTTCGTTCTCTCACATGGCAGGCTTCTGCCAACAGAAGCGAGTCCTCCTTGTCATGGGGCTGCGGCCTTCCTTGAATCGGGCCGCACACCTCTCCACTGTTGACCTGTGTGTAGAGTTTGCAGGTTCTTCCTTGAATCTGCATGATCTGAGCTTGTCCCTGTGGTGAGAGTGCCCCCTCGTGTTGAACTACATTGCTTGCGCATGCATGTTTTGGATGGACTGATGAGAGCCTGTGAGTGGCTGCTGTCCACTGCTGGAACCACAGGTCTGACTGTGTCCTTGTGACTCAGCTCAGCCAGGCAGTACATCTCACAGCCCGGCTCTGCCAATAAGAGACAGGAAAACAGAAGCTGAGACTTCTGATTGCCATAATAACTGTTTAGAGCAAGACTGCATTCCTTAATTACAGAGTGAAAAGCAGCTTCCCAATCGCCAGATCGAGCATTTCCCCTTCCTTTGGCCCTGTGGCAGACCAGCACTGAGGGAGGAGAGGGGCAGAAGGGGATTGCCTGGGGTACTCTTGGGTGTTTTCCAAATTCAACTTTTTAAAATGTAATAATATGAGTTCTTCACATTTGTTTGCCAAACAGGCACAGTCCTGGGTGCCCACATTGTACAGACATGAACAAAACCCCGATGATGGCGGCACAGGGGGTCAGGGTGGTGCCGGGCTCTGCCGTGCAGGGAGGAGGCAGTGTTGGCTGCACTGGATAGAAGAGTGTGGACCACTGCTGTGAGGAAGGGCAGAGGTCAGGAGAGACACTAAGAAGCCCTAGCTGAGGAGGAGGAGCCACTGAGAGGCAGGTACTCAGAGCAAACCTGGTGCCATCAGTTTTGCAGAGGGGAGGGGAGAGTGCTGATGACCCGAGTGCACCAGGCTACAGTGTCACTCACTGGCTTGGAGGGCGAGGCATTGCTGATGGGGATTTACAAACCCAGCAAGAGGGAAAGATTGTTTGAAACCCTTCAAGAGAGGGCAGCAAGGCCACTCAGTAGGTAAAGTCCGAGCCCGACACCTCGAGGGCTCCCTTAACCCACATGGTAAGAGCAGAGATCTGATTCCCACCACACATGTGCCATGACACATGCTCTTCACACAGCACAAACAAATATATGTAAAGAAAGTGGGGGTTACACAGGTGGGAAGCCCCATCGATGGGCAGTGTTGCAACTCTGGCAGTTTGGCAGGAAGTGCTCCAGAGGAGGATCTGTTCTGGTGTTTTCTCTTAAGACTTCAGCAAGTTTCCAAGAACCTCATTAGTTAGTGTCTGCACCACGGTTGGTAAAGAGCGATGGGGTCTGTTGGGTGGTGCCTGGCAGTAATCCTGCGTGGCATCTGACCAGAAAAGGGCAGGGCATTCACTGTAGAGGTGTGTTAACTCAAGACACACACGTGCAACTTGCTAAATAAACTGCCCCACTCTGCCCAGCCCTCCAGGAGTGAGGCTCTACCATCTGTTACCCATTTCTCAGATAAGAGGAGTAAAGGATTTTGGCTCTTCACCTCCTTGGCAGAGTTGAGAATAGAAATGGCCAGAGTTACTGCGTTAGTGCAGTGTAGCCCACAGAGCTGAGTGTGTGATGTACCGGTCCACGCAGTAGCTCCTCGGCTCATGGTGCTGAGAGATCACGAGTACTAAGGCATCACCACTAAGACTGTGGGAGCTGGAGCCCTGAACCAGGATTCGAACCCAGGCACCCAGCTCCCAAGCCCCACTCTTTTCACCATTCCTCTTTTAGAGTCTTACTCCTCAGACCCCATGAAAAAATAAACATAAGCCTCGACTCTGCCCCTTAGGAAAACCTTCCTTCACATCCTCTGTGTCAGTGGTTGTCAGCCTTCCTAATGCTGCAATCCTTAACACAGGTTCCTCATGCTGTGGTGACCCCATATACAGTTATTTCATTGCTACTTCAGAACTGTAATTTTGCTACTGTTGTGAATTGTAAATATCTAATATGCAGGATATCTGATATGTGACTCCAAAGGGGTTGCAACCCACAGGTTGAGAAAGACTGCGTCGTGGATTTCCCTTGCTGGCTATGGCTGTGAAACTCCTCTCAAGAGAGTCCTGCTGGCCTCCAGCAGCCTCACAGAGCATTGCTTTCTCCCATCCTTAAAACCAGCAGGGGAGGCAAGGCCTGCTTGTGTAAGGCACTCCCTTCACAGTGAGAAGACAGTATTCATTAGAAAACTGGTCCTCCTTTCAAATGAGCAAGCGGTGTGTTTGTTCCATCCCTACAGCCAGAAGTAACAGCCACTGCAATGGAGTGTGTGTCCCTGATGCCTGCTGGCCAGTCACTGAAAATAAGTCTGGAGGCTGAGGATGTGGCCCAGCTCACAGTGCTTGTCTAGTATGCCCAGAGCCTTGGACTTGATCGCTAGCACGGTCTACAGCTGGAATCTCAGCTCTTGGGAGGTGGGGCAGGGCGAGCGGGAGTTTGAGGTCATCACATGAGCCCTAGCCTCTAAAAAGAAAAGACAAAAGAAAAGATCCTCAGAAGAGTGCGGGTGAGGGTTATAGGTCATTAAGTTGCCAGGGTCTCACACAGCAACAAAGCCAGGTCAGCATAACTGACAAGCCATCCTCTTAGCCCCTATAGCACTGTCTCAAAGTTCCCGCTGTCTCCCACCAGGGTGGAGCCATGCAGGCCCTGTGAAGAGAGCAGTTGGCCCCTCTCTTCCCGACAAGCATAAGTATAAGGGATAAAGAGATAAAGGAAAATCCTCCAAGCATTTCTCTCACCTAAGCCTTCACAGCTCTATTTGTGTAAAAGGAGAGTCTTCAGAAGATGGGATGAATTAAAAATAAGCAGAGGAGCCTCACAAACTGGAACGAGGGGTTTGTTTTTGTTTTTAAAGATTTGTTTATATATTATGAGTGCTTTATCTGCATGATAGAAGAGACCATCAGATCCCATTACAGATGGTTGTGAGCCACCAAGTGGCTGCTGGGAATTGAACTCAGGACCTCTGGAGGAGCAGTCAGTGCTCTTAACCACTGAGTCATCTCTCTAGCTCCCTGGTATTTTATTTTATCTTTTAACTTTCAATATTTAAACACATTGGGTTACAGTTTAAATGATTAATTGAATCATGTTTAATTCCAGCAGGGGGAGACAAACTCACACTGATTTTTCTGAAAGGAAAAAAGTCCCCATGATTGCCCCATACATGATGCGTGTGGGGTGTGTGTGTGTGTGTGTGTGTGTGTGTGTGTGTGTGTGTGTGTGTGTAATGGGATGGAGACAGACATGCAGACAGACAGGAAGGAATGATTGCACAGGGTGTGAGTGCAAGTGTGAGAGACAGTGAGGATCTATAGTCACAGCAGGAAGGTGCTTTCGAGTAATTCTGCCTTGAGATCATGGGTCTTCTGGATCAGGGTAGGGGGCTCCACAGAAACTGAGATTTCTGATGATGAGCCTGTGTGGTTTACTGTGGTGCATTGCTTTAGAACAGAAAGGTTTGAATGTTAGAAAGTATCCGTCAAAACCAGTTGTATTGTGCAGCTGCAGCATTGACCTCCTGGTTTTGGATGCTCCTGGGCATCCATAGCGTGTCACCAGGTATATCAGAGTGCCACACACCAGAACCACAGCTGTCTGGCAGCTATGGAACAGAAGCCACTAGCCAGTGATGGGTGGCATGGGATGAATGCCCTCTGCACAGCTGGACAGAGACAGCCAGCATGCTGTGGTATATTAGAGCAACCCATGTTGTTAAAGAGCAGTAGACAGCATCTCCGTAGTCTTTTAGAACCTGTGTTTGGTGATAACAAGCCATCACACTGGCTATGGTCATGATTTGCTTCTCAATATGGCTGACCAAAGCAAAAAAGCACCAAGAAAAGGTTGGTCCATCCCTTTCCATGGCAGGAACTGGAACAGCCACAGTGCTAACCGTGTAGACAGCTCCACACTTAGCACAGGACAGTGTAGACACTTCCACACTTAGCATGAGGTCTGGTGAAACTGTCTGCCCAGGGAAACTGATTTTCATGAAGCCTCCTCCGTACCACACAGGCAGACTCCCTGCAGACACATGTGGCCTACTGTCCTCCTTGCCTCCAGAGCCTTGTTCTTGCAGCTAGGGAGACCCTGCCACTCACTGTTGCTGCTTCCTGTTTGTGGTAGTTGATTCAAAGGAACAACTTAGGTTCAAGGCTTAGGTTCAAGGAGGCTGAGGAGCGTGGACCACAGCCCTTCAGACTCAGCTGGGAAGGTGGAAAGAGTGGCCCTGTGTTGTGTGACCTACACAGATGATCCTGTGAGTCATCAGAGAGCTGCTGGTAAGACTGATTTAGAATCTGGGTGATTGACCCCCTAGTCAGTGGTGATTGCTTCATTAGGTGCTCATGACACTGCATACCTAAGTAGCTCAGGGTCTATCTGCCAGTGTGAGGCACTTTGGAAAGTCGCTCTCTCAAGCCTTCTCCATTTCAGATTCTTTACACTGTTTCCTCTTTAATGTTGAGGTGTTAGATCGGGAAGTAAACAGTACTTGTAGAAATAGTTCTGTAGTGTTTGCACGTCTCTCCAAGACCCCACAGAAGATGCAGGCAGCAATACCGGGCCACTCTGACCCATGGCCCCACTGACTCGCTGGGCCAGACAGAATACCTGACAGGAACATCTTAAGGAAGAAAAGATCCAAGTTGGCTCATGGCGTCAAAGGTTTCAGTCCATCACTGCAGAAAGCATGGCAGATCAGCTTGGGCCGTGGTGGCAAAGTTGTTCCCATGATTGTAGCCCAGGAAGAGAAGAGCTGCTCTAGAAGCAGAGACTGAGTCTGACCTTTAGAGACCTGCCTATACTGAGAACTCCTCCCAGGCAAGACCCACTTCCTGAAGGTTCCACAGCCTCCCACAATTGCTCCATCAACTAGGGAGCAGCCATTCACAACTCGAGAATTTGCCCCACAGGAGTCTTCACGTCACCAGGACGAGACCACCTGAGCCTCTCAAGGGCAGTGTGACCAATGTTCATCAGAAGCAGTGGCCTAGGCTGAGTGGAGGCTGCCACTGCTATTTGCCTTAGCCCTTGAAGCTGTGTCTTCCCTCTTAGACACTTCCTGGCTAAACAAATCTCATGCATCTGAACTTACTTTCTGCAGGAGGACACCATGGAGGTGGAGGAGTTCTTGAAGGAAGCCGCGGTGATGAAGGAGATCAAACACCCTAACCTGGTGCAGCTGCTAGGTAACCAAGTCCAGCCTCAGAAGAAGGGCCGCCAGGGATGCTGTGAAGGGCTCTGCTCCACATGTCTGCTGAGTGGGCATCACTTCCTGATAAAGAGAATCAAGTGTTAGGGGCATGTGGGGGAGGTCAGACAGTGCTTTGTCTGCTCAGTTCTCTCCTTCCACCTTCATGTGGCTTCCAGGGTCAGGCCTGCGTGACAAGCGCTTTTATTCACTGAGCCCCCTCCTACCAGGCCAGGAGCCCTTTCTTCAGTGCCAGACTTTCCTAGGGCTCCTTCCCCTGAGCCACATGCTGAAGCCTCCATGTCTGTTGTCAGGGGTGTGTACCCGAGAACCTCCGTTCTACATCATCACTGAGTTCATGACCTATGGGAACCTGCTGGACTACCTAAGGGAATGTAACCGGCAGGAGGTGAGCGCCGTGGTGCTGCTCTACATGGCCACACAGATTTCATCAGCCATGGAGTACCTGGAGAAGAAGAACTTCATCCATAGGTAGGACTGGGCAAGCAGAGGGGTCCAACTGTGGGGTCGTAGGACTCAGCCCCCAGCCTTGGTCCTGGTAACTCACTGGCCCTCGAAACCAAGGCAGACACAAGTGCCTGATGTAAGTGCTGCTTGTGGCTGGTGGGACTAAGTGCTTCAGGCCCAAGACCTGGGCCAGTGGGGCAGCTAATCTCCAGGGAAAGAAGTGTTTCATTTCTGAGGCATTTCGGATTTAGTTGAATATTAAATGAAATTCGTAAAAAAGACCTTCCTGATAATCTTGGTTCCCTCTGAAACCGAGCATTCCTGAGGCTAGCACTCAGTCACTAAAGCCTCTCTCTGCCTGGGCTTAGCGTCATTGTGTGGTTTTTCCTCCTTCTCTGTGTGTTTCCTTGTCCACCAGCTGTCACTGGGCTTGGGAATGTCTCCATGGCTGGAGAATTCTATACATGCAAACCGGTTGCTGTTTTTAAAACCCAGAGTGTTTTGACCTTCAAGTGTGCCACAATTATCTGGTTTGCATGCTTTGCTGGTGGAAGTGGCTTCCTAGCAGAGTGACACCCTGTGCAGGAGGGAGCCTGATGGGCTTGGCCCAACTCCGTCATGCAAGATGTTCTCCACGCCACTGTGGTGACCTTTCCTACCCAATTAACTCAAGTGTGAAACCTCGACATGAGATTTCATCGCCAGGAATAAGTAGTGTGTGTGAAATGCTGGCAGCCCCTCAGAAGACAGATCTTTTTCTGCTCCACAGAGCCCAGTCCAAATGCTCCTGCCGCTCAGCAAAGTGTAGCCTCTGATGCTGCAAATTGAGATTTCCTGACTTCTGGCTCGCCTTGCATGGCCAGCTCCGTTCCCCCTCCATTCACACACTAAAATGTCTTACCAAAAATCCTATTAGGCACAACTCTTGTGTGTTTAATTTCTCTCTCATCGCTGGTGATCAAGCTGTATCATGCAGTCGTTACCCTAAGCTGCCTCATCCTCTTATTCCTCAGTTCCCAGTTGCCTCAGGACTTCATGGTTAACATCCATGAACCAAAGATTAGACCTTTCCTCCCATGAAGATTCAGGAGGTGATTATATGGGAGAGTTTCTCACACACGCTTGAGTCAACATCAGGAAGCCAGAGGAAAGTAGGGATATCACATACAGCTGCCCAGGGACACCCTCTTACTGTCTTCATTTTATGGGTGAGGTAGCCAAGTTCCAAGGTAATTAACATGCTCCAGGTCATGGGGCAGGACCTGCCCCCTTGCCACCCTGTCTGCTCGCAGCCCGACTGGTACTTATTTGCTGAAGGACTGCTGCTTCGCAGCAGGGCATTTGAAAACTTTCGGAGACTACAGTCGGTCTCCTTTTGTCAGCTTTCTAGCTGTCAATGGTAGGGGAGCTGCACAGGTGGGGAGTCAGCCAGGAGCACCCACAGATGACCCTTTCCTTCCTCAGAGACCTTGCTGCCCGGAACTGCCTGGTAGGGGAAAACCACTTGGTGAAGGTGGCTGATTTCGGCCTAAGCAGGTTGATGACAGGGGACACCTACACAGCCCATGCTGGAGCCAAATTCCCCATCAAGTGGACCGCACCTGAGAGCCTGGCCTACAACAAGTTCTCCATCAAGTCGGATGTCTGGGGTAAGGGCTGGGTCCTGGGCAGTCCTGGCCAGGGTCCCCTCTGCTTCACTGGTTCTTTACCACTCTACCTCCATCTCCCCTCCACCACTACACCCTCTTTCCAGGTTGTTGGTTTTTTTTTTCTGGTTTAAACTTCTTTTTTTTTTTTTTTAAGATTTATTTATTTATTTGTATGAGTACACTGTAGCTGTCTTCACACACCAGAAGAGGACATCCGATCCCATTGCAGATGGTTGTGAGCCACCATGTGGTTGCTGGGAATTGAACTCAGGACCTCTGGAAGAGCAGTCAGTGCTCTTAACCTCTGAGCCATCTCACCAGCCCATAGTTTAAACTTCTTTTTCCTCTTTTCTTTAAAGAACAAAGCAAAAGCGACCTCTAGAATGGTCCAGAATAACACCTCCCTCAAGTCTTCATTCCGTATTTGCTGCTTGGATTTGATGATGTAGCTGACCCTGCGGGCGGCATCCAGAATCTTCTCTACAGAAAAGTTGTTTGCTTTGGTTTGGGCTATAAACAGGGCACTTCATCTGGGAGTGTCACCTGTTGTTTATTTTAATTTTTGAAAGAACAGTTTTGTTGTTTTATTTTGTTTTTCTGAGATGGGGTCTTCCTACACAACCCCACTGTCCTGGAACTCAATCTGTAGATAGGCTGGCCTTGAACTCAGAAATTCACCTACCTCTGCCTCTGCCTCCCCAGTGCTGGGATTAAAGGTGTGCACCACAATGTCCATCTTTAAGAACTTCTCATGCCAAGGGTGACCAAAGAAGGTGGAGTTGAGTAGAGAGCCTTGTGCCCTGCCTACTCCCTTGCCTCTTGTTATTTTAAAGCAAAGCCCAGACGTACTATTTTGCACATACACATTTCAGTATTTGCTTCACCTGGGAGCAGATGTGGCTCCCTCACTACAGTGATGTGTTCTAAGTGTCTCTAGCCTGTATCTGCCATCACTGATTGAATTTCCCTGCTGTTCACTTATTAATAAACTCTGTCATCTTTCCTTTAGACTTTCTAGATTCTAGACTTTGTTCATTGTGTCTCTGTGCTGTGATCTGTTCTGTGCCTGTGACTTCGGTCAGACCTGGGTAGCTGCTGACATTTGAGTCGACTTTTCTTTCATTAAATACATTAGCAGAGGCGGGTGCTGTGCATTTAGGTTGCTTGATCCATGATGCTTCATTGTTCTCCCTCTAGGACAGCGCTTCTCAACCTGTAGGTCATGACCCCTTTTGCTACCTTCTATCTCCAAAAATGTTTACATTATAATCCATAACAGTAGCAAAATCACAGTCATGAGGTAGCCATGAAAATCATGTTATGCTTGGGGTCACCACAACGTTAGGAAGGTTGAGAAACCAATATACTAGAGGGCTCTGGTGTAGCAGCGGTTGATGACCAGTGGTGGCTCACTAGGGGCTGTCTGTCATGTGATCAGTCTCCAACTCTTTTCTTCCATACTCAGTTAGCCATGGAGTATAAAAGGAAACGCATCTGTGTGCTTGGTTGTCCAGCAGTAGACTTGGTGTAAGAGTGGTGGGTTCAGAAGCTGCGTCTCGTGACTTCCGCTTTTCCAAGTGCCCTGTGGAGGCAGCAGTTGGATTTGCCAGTCTTTTGTGGTGTTGCCATGAGCTCTGTGTTGACACATCTCTGTGTTCCACTGTACTGTGGTTCTTCTCGTCTTCGGCCATCTCCTTCCTTGTCCTTTTGACAGTACCCTGCAGTCTTCTGTAATATCTGTGCTCTGGGGAATGACAAGATAGTCCAGGCTTCTTCCCTGTCCCAGATCTGAATCCACTGTTTTTCTAAGGAATCCTGGTTCTGTTAGTGGGAAGAAGAATGCCAAGACTTCAAGAGTTCACAAGATTTTTACAGACTGTTTAGAGCTGGAAGGGACTTTGGAGATAATCTCATCCACCTAGAAACAACCCATGGCCTGACAGACATATGGCTATACAGTCACAGAGCTATGATCACAGGGCAGCTGACTTACAGCCTTGTGCTGTCCACCTGAGAGACCCTGTGCCCAGGAAGCTCACCTTCCCTTCTCTCCTTTACATGCTTCAGTGTAGCCTGAGGAAACAGCTTTGTTCTGTTCTACCTTTCCTGGGCCTTTGTCTTGGAGAGCCTGGTAAATGTCAGTCCTGGGACTGCTCTACAGGTCGCTCTGCTGCACGATGTGGAGAGTGCCTGTACATCGTGTGTGTGTGTGTAAGAGAGAGTGTCTGTGTGTGTCTGTGTGTGTGTGTAAGAGAGAGAGGGTGTGTGTGTAAGAGAGAGTGTGTGTGTGTGTCTGTGTGTGTAAGAGAGAGAGAGAGTGTGTGTGTGTGCGCGCGCGTGCACGCGTGTGTTATATGTGTTTGGGTAATTTGGTGTGTTATGTGTGTTTGGGTGTGAGCATGCTATGGCACACATGTGACTGTCAGAGGACAGCTTCTCTCCTTCCACTTTTATGCTGAGTTCCAGGATCGAAAAGTCATTAGGTTTGTGCAGAATGCCACCTCATTGGCCAATGCCTCACACACCCTGATGTCTTCCTCTCCCTTTTCTTTCAGCATTTGGAGTATTGCTCTGGGAAATTGCTACCTATGGCATGTCACCTTACCCGGGAATTGACCTGTCTCAGGTTTATGAACTGCTGGAAAAAGACTACCGCATGGAGCGCCCTGAAGGCTGCCCGGAGAAGGTCTACGAACTCATGCGAGCATGTGAGCGTCTCCAGCCCATTCAGAAAGCCTTTCCAGTGGGCCCTCAGCACTGTCCCATGTTCCCAAGCTATTCATGGAGTCTGACTTTTGGGTGTCTCTCTGCATTTATTTACAGATACAATACTTACGAGTTGTTTTTGTTTGCCTTTGGGAGAGATATTTTTGGTTTGTTTTTGTTTTGGACCAGGGTCTTGAACTATATAGCCCTGGCTACATAGTGACTCTCCTGCTTGACCCTCACACAAGCTCTAGAATCACAGGCATGAGCTGCCATGCCCAGGTCACTTAATTTTTTTTTTTTTTAAAGCATAAAAAGGAGTAGATAGATGCCAAACCTGGGTATTATTAGTAGACATAGATTCCTAGGTCCTGCTTCCAAATACCTGGCTATAAATTGTCCCAGGTGATAGAACTCTGGTGTTTCTATCATGTGAGTGAGTGTGTGCACATGGTCATATCATCTATGTTCATATGATCATTCCCTCACCTTTTTCTTAATGTATTAGAGACACTGCTCCTGTCCATGTATTTAGATCCTCTTCACCCTGCTCGCCACCTTTAATCAGTGCTGCTGTCCAGCATTTCAGTTAATGGTTTGAGACATCCACTCATGTTTTACACATTTGTTTGCTTTAATTACATTTTTTAATTAATTTATTTATTATTTATGGGAGCATGCGTACAGTTCCACAGCGTACAGTTTTCGGGAGTTGGTTCTCTTTTTCAATGTGGATCCCAGTGATCAAGCTTAGCCTCAGTCTTGGCAGAGCACACCGTCTTTTCAGCCCTGTTTTGCTACTGTATATAAGGCAGAGAGACACATTGTCTCTGCACGTAGCACTGATATTTCTAAAAGCTGGACTGTTGGTTCAGAGGTTCTATGCTGTGGATAAAATTATCATCTAGCAGAAGGTTGTAGCATTTTACACTCTGCAGAAGTGACAACAGACCAGTGAAGCACGTGGCAGCCACGTCCTCACTGACGCGACAAAGCATCGGGCCTTGTCATCTTTTTTAAGGTTTTTGGTTTATGTGTATAAGATTTTGCGACATGTATGTCTGAACGTCATATATGTGTCTGGTGATGATGGAGGCCAGAAGAGGGCATTGTGTCCCCAGGAGCTGGTGTTACAGATGGTTGTGAGTCCCATGAGTGTTAGGAACCCAACCTGGGTCCTGTGCAAGAGCAACAAAAGAAGCAAGAAAGACGTGTGTCTGTGCTAATGAGGTTGGTAGACTCTGATCACATCAGTAAGGATGTGGCCGAGACAGGCTGTTCCTTGTTAACTCCCTGTCTATCAGTGGGGTTTGGAGAAACATTTATAGATGTAGCTTTTATTGTCGGTGTCTCTGGAGTTTTGAGAGCCATATTTCTGCCTGTATATAATAATGTCTTCTTAAATCCTTAGTGTCTGTCATAGGACACAGGAGTATTTGCCATTTTAGCTTGTCACAGCATCCACTGTCAGCAGACTTGTGCCTCTTTCAAGTCCAGACTGGTGCTTGGGGATAGCTAGTACAGGTTTGTTAGCAATGCTTTCCAGATGCTCTGACGTGGGTCTTCTCCGTCCAGGCTGGCAATGGAACCCCTCTGACCGACCCTCCTTTGCTGAAATCCACCAAGCCTTTGAAACCATGTTCCAGGAATCCAGTATCTCAGATGGTAAGGTACCTCCCAGGGGCCTGTGGTGGGTCGAGAGGTTGGGTTGGGGCTACACAAGCCTTCACTTGAGTCCTGGTGAGAGTGCCCAGACCAGGTGTCAGACAACTCTTTAGAGGCTTTGGTAGGGGCTCTGTGTCAGGTGCAGCCACACAGCGTTCTAGAACATGCTAAGAGCTGTTTCTTCAGCATTGTGTTCCTTTTCTCTAACTGCATAGATCTTAAGAAAAAGAGAATCCCAGGAACTGGAGAGCTAACATGGTGGCTAAGAGAATGTGGGATCAGTTCCCAGCACCCAAATGGTAGTAGCTCATGACACCAGTCACAGAGGATCCAGTGCCACCTTCTGGCCTCTGTACCCATGTGGTATATAGACATACGTGCAGGCAGAACACCATACACATATAAAAAATAACTTAAAGAAATGTATAAATTAGGAACAAAAGCAAAGAAAAAAAGAATCCCTTTCAATATGGCGCCTTTGCTGATGACTGTGGGCTGTCTGTGTGATTCTTAGAGGTGGAGAAGGAGCTGGGGAAACGGGGCGTGAAAGGAGCCGCTGGGAACGTGCTGCAGGCCCCAGAGCTGCCCACCAAGACCAGAGCCTGCAGGAGAGTGACTGAGCAGAAAGATGCGCCTGACATCCCTGAGCTGCTCCCCACGAAGGGCCCGGGAGAAAGCGGTATGTCTGCCCTTCCCAGCCTCACGCCAGACAGGTGAACGGAAGCTGTTGGTGGAGCTGGCACGGAAGGGCAGCAGTCTCTCCTCAGCGGTCCAGCCCGGGGGAGCCTTTTCAGCCGAAAACTGGGACGCCTGCCAAAAGAGCACACCCATCTTTGCATGTGCTCCTCACAGCCCTGTGGGCATCTTCCAGGGCAGTCCCAGCCCTAAACGACATGGATCCGTCGGCGCAGCTGGGCTGAGTCAGCACTGGGTTCCTTGTGGTTCTGGAAAGGCTGTCTGTCCTCCTCTCCTGCAGACCCACTGAACTCAATTGGGGGAGGGGGATCGTGAATTCCAAAAAGCCCTCAGGGCTCCTGGTAGAATGGGACCAGGCAAGACAAAATTTGATTCTGATAGAAATTTATAAGAGGTATTTACTCAGCAGAACGCACAGTTCTGTTTTTTTAAATAGTTGTGATTCTAAACCTATACTCCTACTGATGAGAAGCTGAATGGTCAAACCCACAGAACAAGTAAGAGCACCCTAGGGGCTGTCCTGGCCAGGGCCACTATTGCTGCGTTGAAGCACCATGACTAAAGCAACTGGGGAAGGAGAGCGTTTGCTTAGCTCACACTTCCATGTTACAGTCATCAAGAAGTCAGAACCTGGAGGCAGGAGCTGGTGCAGAGGCCGTGGAGGGAGCTGCTTACTGGGCTGCTCCATGGCTTGCTCACCCTGCTTCCTTACAGAGCCTATGACCACCATCCTGGGCATGGCCCCAGTCACCATGGGCTGGGCCCACCCCATCAGTCGCTAATTTAAAAAATGCTCTACAGGCTTATCCACAGCCCGGTCTTATGGAGGCATTTTCTCAAGTGAGGCTTTCTCTTCTCAGATGACTGTAGCTGTGTCATAAAGCACTCCAGCACGCACAGGTACAAGGAGCGCGTTTGGAAGGTTTGCTACGAACTGAGGGGAGGCTCGGTGTGAAGCAGTTGCCGAGCAGTTGTCAGTCGCATGTGCTAACACATATCTGTAACCCTGGGTACTCCTCAGAGACAGAGGAGGTGGTTGCAGGAGAATCCTCAAAATTTTAAAGGCCAGCTAGTATTGCATACACAGCAGGGACAAAGGCTGCCGCAGGGGCATGGGCTAGGAAAAGCCGGTGGTGAGCAAGTGTGTGTGTCTGTCATCAGGGAAGTTTCGGGCAACCATCCTGGTGAGCCAGGAGCGCCCTTAACATCTGTGCTCTGGATGTGGCTCTGTGTCCCCTGGAGTCTCCACCTTCTTCAGTAGGACTGCAGTGCAGAGAGGTCCTCTGCCCGCCTTGCTCTGATGCTCATCTCTGCCAGTCTTAGGACAGATGCACAGGCTACCTCGGTCCTACAGGCTGAGGGGAAGAAACCTCATAGAGTTGGCCGCAGTGCCTGGCAGCACAAAGGCTTTTGTTTGTTTTGTTTTTCAAGACAAGGTCTCTCTGTGTAGCCCTGGCGGTCCTGGAACTCGCTCTGTAGACCAGGCTGCCCCTGAACTCAGAGATCTGCCTGCCTCTGCCTCCCAAGTGCTGGGGTGCAGCCACCTCTGCCCAGCCATGTCACTCATTTAAATATATCCACGTGAAGTTTTATAAAGGGCATCTTTCCCTGTTTGTCAGAGCAGCTGATCGTCATGCCCCCCATGGGACAGCTGACATTGGAGGGACTCCACAACTTTAATAGGTTTCAGGATGAGGAAGGCAGGGTTGTGCCAATCCTTGCCCCTCTGGGATCAGGGAGAGACACTTATACTTCTACTGATAGTGACGGGTCATACATGCAATTGCTGACAAGGCTGAGCACTCCCTCCAGTGGCACTGAACTCTGTGCTGCCCGTGCCGTGAGGGCCGAGGGTGCAGGAGCGCCATGGGGAGCCTCCCCACAGAGGTCAGCCAGCCCGAGGGCAGTGTCTCCTGGGCGCTGTTGATTATTCTTTCCTCTGTTTCAGATGCACTGGACAGTGAGCCTGCCGTATCGCCACTGCTTCCTCGGAAAGAGCGTGGGCCCCCAGATGGCAGCCCAAATGAAGATGAGCGCCTTCTCCCCAAAGACAGAAAGACCAACCTGTTCAGCGCCTTGATCAAAAAGAAGAAGAAAATGGCGCCGACGCCCCCTAAGCGTAGCAGTTCCTTCCGAGAGATGGATGGCCAGCCAGAACGCAGAGGGGCCAGTGAGGAGGACGGCCGGGAAATCAGCAACGGACCACCAGCTCTCACCTCAGATTCAGCAGAGCCTACCAAGTCCCCAAAGGCCAGCAATGGGGCTGGCATCCCCAATGGAGCCTTCCGGGAGCCGGGCAACTCAGGCTTCCGTTCTCCCCACATGTGGAAAAAGTCCAGCGCACTGACTAGCAGCCGCCTGGCCGCTGCCGAAGACGAGAGTGGTATCAGCTCCAGCAAGCGCTTCCTGCGTTCTTGCTCGGCCTCCTGCATGCCCCATGGGACTAGGGACACAGAGTGGCGGTCAGTCACGCTGCCTCGAGACCTGCCATCTGCCGGTAAGCAGTTTGACTCATCTACCTTTGGAGGGCACAAAAGCGAAAAGCCAGCTCTGCCTCGGAAACGCACCAGTGAGAGCAGGTCTGAGCAGGTGGCCAAAAGCACAGCGACGCCCCCTCCCCGGCTGGTGAAGAAGACTGAGGAAGCCGCTGAGGAAGTCTTCAAAGATGTGGAATCCAGCCCTGGCTCCAGCCCTCCCAGCCTGACTCCCAAACTCCTTCGTAGGCAGCTCACCGCCTCTCCCTCCTCTGGCCTCTCTCACAAGGAAGAGGCCACCAAGGGCAATGCCTCGGGCACGGGGACTCCCGCCCCTGCAGAGCCAGTGCCCCCCAGCAACAAAGTGGGCCTCAGCAAGGCCTCCTCTGAGGAGACCCGTGTGAGGAGGCACAAACACAGCTCGGAGTCCCCAGGGAGAGACAAGGGACGGCTGTCCAAGCTCAAGCCTGCCCCGCCACCTCCGCCTGCCTGCACGGGGAAAGCAGGGAAGCCTGCACAGAGCCCCAGCCAAGAGGCCGGGGAGGCAGGCGGAGCCACAAAGACAAAATGCACAGGTCTGGCTGCGGATGCTGTGAACAGTGACCCCACCAAGGCTGGCCCGCCTGGAGAAGGACTGAGAAAGCCTGTGACCGCGTCTGTGCCAAAGCCCCAGTCGACTACTAAGCCTCCAGGGACCCTCACCAGCCCGGTCTCTGCCCCCTCCACAGCGCCAGCACCTTCACCCCTGGCTGGGGACCAGCAGCCGTCTTCTGCTGCCTTCATCCCCCTCATATCAACCCGTGTGTCTCTTCGAAAGACCCGCCAGCCGCCAGAGCGCATCACCAGTGGCACCATCACCAAGGGTGTGGTTCTGGACAGTACTGAGGCCCTGTGCCTGGCCATCTCCCGGAACTCAGAGCAGATGGGCAGCCATAGTGCTGTGCTGGAGGCTGGCAAGAACCTGTACACCTTCTGTGTGAGCTATGTGGACTCTATCCAGCAGATGAGGAACAAGTTTGCCTTCCGTGAGGCCATCAACAAGCTGGAGAGCAACCTCCGAGAGCTGCAGATCTGCCCCGCGACAGCCTCCAGTGGGCCGGCGGCCACACAAGACTTCAGCAAGCTGCTTAGCTCTGTGAAGGAGATCAGCGACATTGTCCGGAGGTAGCAGCAGCCTGTGTATGTCAGCAAGAGATGTTGCAGTCCACGGGGCTTTTGTGCCTATAAAGATGGGGACAGAGGACTGGGGAGCTGGCATCTTTTCCCAGAGCATCGAGCAGAGTCAGGGCCTGGTGGAGTCGGCCCTTCCGCCTGTGCTGTGCGCCAGCTGCCCTGCACCTTTCCTGCCCAGCCCAGGTGCCTCAAGCCACCTCTCCTCACTGCCCGTGGGTGGGCCTCCTGCTCGGAAGACTGTAGCTGGCCTGCTGGCCACCAGGCTTCTCACTCCCCGGCGCCTCAGACCCAGCTCCCAGGTCAGCCTGGAGTGCCCTTCCCTGTCCTTGCAGGAGAACGACCTTGGATGGACCTTCCTGTCGCCAAGGCCTGGGAGCCCCTGTGCTTGACGTCCCTGAACCTTCTGTGCTTACCAACTGCCTGTGCTCACTGTTTTTTCCTGTGAAGGAAGCTGTTGCATTAAGGGTCATGAGGTGCTAAAGCCAGGGGCCCAGGTGGGTGGTACTGGAAACAAGAGCTGGGTAGAGTGGTCTGTCACCTGCTCAGTATCCTCAGCAGTGTGCCCTGTAAGTCCTGGACAGCAAGCGTGAGTTTCATGGATGGCAGGGCTGGCCAGGCACGTAGCCAGGCCAAACCTAGGGCTCCAGGGGCTCCCCAGAATCTGATTTTGTGAGTAATCTTCGTCCCCTCTCCTGCTCTAAGGTCAGGCCCATCCTCTCTGGTCCTTGCCTTAATGACAAGGATCCAGCCTTCTGGTGTTTTGAGCATTTCAAAGGTCTGCGTAGAAAGGAACAGCCACTAGGTACAAACAGGCAGGAAGCCCTGACTGCTTCAGAACTGCCGCCTGACCACTGAAAACAGTGCTTAGCCCAGAGCGCCTGGGGGGCACGCACAGTGACTCAGCCAGGGCATGTCCTCCTCCCTAAGGCAGCCAGGACCAGAGCTGAGCTGGGGAAAGGTGTGGGCGACTTCTTGACCGAGCCAGAGCAGCTGGAGAAGAGGGCACCTGCCTAGGCCGTGTACCGGGCCGGAAGACACCTCCACGCTCCCTGCTTCTCCGCTGCAGGGGTGCTGCCTGCGCCGGCCCCAAGCCCACCCTGATCACCTCGTCGCGGGGCAGGGAGAGATGGTTTCCTCTGGAGGTTCTTCCATGGTTTTCGTAGCACCTCACCTCTACCTCCAAAGGCTGTTCTGCAGCCCAAGGGAGGACGTGCCACACTGCCAGCGACCTTGAATAGCCAGACACCACCATGCCCTGACACTGTGTTCACAAGGTCCTGCTCTGTTGCTGCCATGGGGTGCCACTATATTTTGTATTACACTTTGGTATTACACCCTTTTTTAAAATAGACTTGCGCTCTTATGAATGACATGTAAATAGCTCACCACTGTGCCCCTCTGGCACACCAACAGCATTCCCCTTTTTCTCAGTCCAGTACATTCTGTTTCTGTATATGACTCTGTTTTTTGAATCCAAATCTCTCTGTAGTATTTTTTAAATAAATGTTTACAAACTCTTGACAGGCTGCTTGGTCTGTGATTCATCGCTGCAATCCCTCATGTCCCAAAGGGTCGCAGCCTGAGTGTCCTGAGCACATAGTTGCCAGCTGCCCAGCTCTTGTCAGCCTCACAGCAGATGGCAGTGTCCCATGTCAGGCCTGCAGTAGGAGCGGCTGACCTGGGATTCTTGCCGGCAGAGAGAACCCCTCCCTGGCATGCCCCTGCATCTGAGCCTACTTCTTTCCCTAGCATTCAGCCGCCCAGGGCTCTCACACGCCACGCGTGGCTTCGGGGGCCTGCTGTTAGGCTTTAGTGGACAGTGAACCAGCCCTTCCTCCAGCAGGCTCTGGGAGGGTTGTGTTTTAGTCACCGAGGCCGATGGCAAGGACGCCAAGGCCACAGGCTGGGGTGCCCTGCCACTCTGACAACTCGACACACACAGCTCTGCCTCCCCTGGCTGCCCTCACAGATGTTGAAGTGGGTCGGAGTTGCCCAGTGATGTAGACACCGGCCGCCCTGCGGGTTTCTGCAGCAATAGGGTCGTCCTTGAGTGTCTGCTCTGTCTAGCGGGAACAGCAGGAGAGCCCAGGAAACAGCCACCACAGCTACCACTTGTGCTTTTGTGTGTGACTTGCACCCAAGGGGGCTCCCTGTGGCCTCAGGCAAGTACTGTTTGCCTGTTTTCTGTTTGTTATAAGGCCACAGGGGTGAGACCTGTCACCTACACCCAAGCATAAAATGCTTCCTGTCTCCCAGATAAGGTCCCTGATGTGTCATCAGAAACTTAGTTTGCTATTTCTATGACTGGCCTTCTAGTCAGACACGGTGCCCACAAAGGCAGGTGGCCTGGCCTACAGAGCGAGTTCCAGGGCAGTCAGGGCTACACAGAGAAACCCTGGCTTGAGAAAACAACAATGAAAAGACTGACTTTCTTGACCTCCTTAGATCATAGCTGCTCCCTAGAATCTAATAATTGTGGGTTGCCCAGAGAAACAACCCCGCACACGCCCATTCTGAGGGGTCTCTGAGATGGCTCTGGGCACGCAGCACCTGCTGCAGGACAATCTCTGGGACCCATATGGTAGAAGAAGAGAACCAACTACCGCAAGTTGTCCTCCGGCCTCCACGTGTGCACCGTGGTGCGTGTGCATGCACCCCTGCGTATACACGCAAAGGAAAGCGGAAATGATAGAGGTCTGCCCTGTGTCACCACGTGGAATGCTTTCACCACCCTGAGGTCTGGTGCTGTCCGGGCTCAAAGAGGTGAAGCCACTTAGTGTAGTGTAGACAATGCAGATAACTACAGTGGAAGCAGACGTGTCCTCCAGGCTGGGCTCTATAATGGTGAACTGGCTGCCCTGACCACACAAAGGGTACCAAGTTCTCTGGGGAAGTTTCTCTCTCTCTCTCTCTCTCTCTCTCTCTCTCTCTCTCTCTCTCTCTCTCTCTCTCTCTCTCTCTCTCTTCTCTCTCTCTCCCCCCTCTCTCTCCCCCTCTCTCTCTCTCCCTCCCTCTCCCTCTCCTCACCCCCCTCCCCTCACACAGCGTGGGGGGGTATAACCAGTATATTTGTTGCAAGACAGATTCTCATTGAACCTGAAACCCGCCCACTGGCTAGGCTAAGTGGCCAATGAGCTCCCGGAGTCTCGCTATCTCACTTCCACCACTACCATCTACCCCACCGCCCTTAACCGGCGCTGGGACAGCAGACTGTGACGGGTTTTCTGTAGGTGCTGTGGATCTGAACTCAGCTCCTCATGGCTCACATGGCAAGCCCCTTACAGAGCTTCGGTCCTTTCTAAGCCTGGACTTGCACAGATGACATTCAGTGGCCGGGAAACAAGCCCCCACCTCATCTGCCTTCATCCCTGTTAGTCACTTAGCCTCTGGCCTGGGACTCTGCTCCAGCTAATGCCATTCTGCACTCAAGACGCCTTTGGGATTCCGTTCCCCAGAGGCTTTGGGATTTGTGCCTATAGACCATGAGCACAGGGTGACCAGGAACTCATCAAGATTGGGGGCTGTGGATCTCCGGTGTCTACTGGAGCAAGTGAGGATGAGCGAGCAGCTAGCTGTCCTGGGCCTGCCTCCTTCTTCTTTCTTAAGCATTTAATTACTATTTTAAACACTGGAAAATTGGACAGACCTTTTCTATCTATCTTAGCAGCTAATAACCTGTAGGTATACGGGGAAGATTTGCCTTTTTTTGTTGTTGTTGTTCTTTGAGACAGGGACTCATTAGTCCAGGCTGGCCTCCATCTCACTATGGAACCAAAGCGCTGGCTGGCCTTGAACTTCTGATCCTCTAGCTTCAGCCTCCTGAGGATGAGGGATTAGAGGCCTGCACCACTACACCTGCCTCTTGCTTATGTCTTGAATAAATACGGGGGAGGAGCTACAGACAGCTCCTGGTTGGGAGCAGGAGCTACCAGGCCAGGCGGGTAGCCTGGGGCTGAGCCTACCCCAGGGGTGGGTGTTTCTCAGAGCCTCCCCTTCCCCAGTCTGGAGAGAAGTGATTTTTCTTGTTCCCAGGAGGACAGTGGAGGGCCTAGACCCTGCCGGAGCGTGGGAAACTCGGGGGCAGGGGGTTAAAGAGGGAGCTTAGCGCCACATAGGCGAGCTGGTTTAGCAGATCAATGCTTTAGCAGTCTGACTGTTCTGATTTTCAGGGCTATTGAGCTCCAATGTACAAGCAAACTGGAAAAAATAGCTTTGTTGGTTTTCTTTTAATGATTAAAGGTAATGACAGCAGATGTGTTCCTTTGAAGGCCTTCCCCCCTTCATCTCAGCCCTCTCCATCGAGGTTAATCTAATCCTCCTAAATTAAGAACCTGCCCAGCTTGGGTGCAGCTCAGGGGTAGAGCACTTGCCTAGCATGCACAAGGGGCCTGAGCTGAGACCTCAGCACCACAAAAGAAGGAAATTCAAAATGAGCCCCACCTACCCAGAGTGAGGCTGCAGGCTCAGCCTCACGGGTGAAGAGAGGCGCCAGGGCCCAGGCTCGAGTACCTTTCTGCCCTGGCTTGTGGTCTTGTCTGTCGCAGCCTGTCTCATATGTGTATGAATGAGCCACGGTACTGCCCCACAGCAGCGGGTGGGCATCCCTGGCTGGTGAGGGAACTGAGTGGGGCCTCTGTCACCTCTCCGTGTCCACAGTTGACCCGTGGTCTCAGAACTGTCTTCACAGACACTGACCCAGTGAGTGTGGCTGTGCCCATGACGTCCACACTAGAGGAGAGCAGTAGCATCCCTTTGCTGGACACACCCTCTGCCACATCTCCCTGAGATGGTAGGGAAGGCAGAGTGATGTGCCTTACAGATCCTAGTGTGCTTGTCTTATCCCTGTGACTGCAGCCCAGGACCCATATGCAAGACCCCGGGGGAGCCCAGGGTGGCTCTGCGGGAAGGCAGTGCACCACTGCGTCAGGTGTTTGGCTCTGGTCCCCCTCCTCACCTCACCTCCCAGCCCCGCTCCCCAGTCAACATGGTCCTTTTGTGGCTCTGATCTGTCAACCTTAATGAAGTGGCTTCCTTGGCTGCCGAGGATTGAAAGCTGCTACTGAGGACGTAAGTCACTAATAGAATGGAAAACACCAGAATACTGTGAGGTGCCAAGCTGGGTCTGGCCCAGTGTGGTTCTAAAAGGCTAATAAAAATCCACCAATTAATTGTGACAGCTCAATGGAAAATTATTCAATTGTGAACGGGGGCAAGCCGCTACTCGCAAGGAGGAGGGGAGATGTTGCCATAGAAACATCAATATAAGTTCTCATCTCAGCAGTCACAGCCAGCCCTGGAGTGAGCTGCTTCTGACGGCTGTGTGTGACCCGGGATGGGATGTAGGAGACTCAGCAGCCTTTGAAAGGGATGCTCTGCCTGGCCCCAGGCCTGCACACAGCCCAGACCGAGCCGGTCCCCCCTACACATACCTCCCCTCACCTCCCCCAGGTGGAGATGTCGGGTTTTTTTTTTCCCCTCACACTCATTCTGAGAAACGTAGGGAACAGGGAAGCGGAGAGGGAGAACAGCCTGTGCCTTCGCCCAGTTGCCAATTAAGGGGCTGCTCAGAGAGGTGTACGGGGTACAGGCTGCCTGATTTCCATCTCCCCAAAGTGAAGGCTTCAGGAACTCAAGAAAAGAAGTTTCTGAGGCCCAGAGGACCTGGAAGGAGGAGGCCAGCATCCCATTATGATGCTACAGTTGTTACAACTTTTATTTCAAAGATACACATGGCAATTCCTCGTTTGGGTATTTGAAACTCAACCTTGCTTAGCACAAAAACAAATAATAATAATAATAAAAAAAAAAACCAAGCCACCCCTTCGGAGTTCAGTTCCCATGAGGCCCTTAAGTTAGCTAACACTACCAAGGACAAGAGGCGATGGGCAGCCAGAGGAGATGCACAGGCCATTCCGTACCACTGCTGGGCTTTCTTGCCAGAGGCGTCTTGTGCTAATGGGGTAGAGAACACACTGACTGTTTGGGTTTGTGTGTGCCTGGGTTATTTCCCTCCCCTTCATTTCTCTACTTTCAGACTCACATTCTGTACACAGCGGAGTGCACTCTTTCACAGCAGCCCTTCAGATGTCAGCTACCAGCGTCCCTTCGGGGACTGTCAGAACTTTGATTTCCTGCTGTAATCTCTTGGTCCACCTACCGACAAATGAACAACAGAGCCAGAGGCCTGTTGTATCCACGGCCCCGTCACAGCCTCAGTGCCCTGCCACTGGGGGCCGGGGGGCTGCTCCAGTCAGACCACTGGGGAAAGTCAGGCTGAGACAGACAGCAGCCCGAGTCATGGGCTGCGACATTGTCTTACTGACCAAGACATACTTGGTTCTCCTGTGTGCAGGGTTTTTTGGGGGGGGCTGGGGAGGGGGAAGTGTTGATTGTTCATTTTGGTTTTTTTTTTTATTTTTTTAACACCACCCAGATTTTTCACTTTAGCAAAGTTGGAAATGAAAAAACCTGAGCACACACCTATTCGCCATCACAAGTTCACTGTGACACTCTCTCTGGGTCTGGCTGGGTTCTTGAGGTTGGGGCCGGGGCAACAGTAGACAGTCAGACAGGGCAGAGTCCACACAGGCCCTCACCGTCCGAAGCGGAAGCTAAAGCCTCCCTTCCTCCTGCTGTAACTGCTCAGCTCCTCGGCCAGAGTCCCCAGGGGGCCGCTGGCCTTCTCCGAGTCAGTGGGCAGGAACCCTGCGGCCTCAGTGCTGCCATCCTGCCTCCCGAGACGGAAGCCGGTGTGCTCCCTGTGTGAGGCCTGCTGCTCCTTGGCCACCACAAGCAGGGCCTGTGGCTGTAGACTTTGACCTGAGTGGGGGGGGTGTCCCTCTGCCAGTTGGGCCCAGCTCATCCTGGCTCCCATGTCACCGATGTCTGTGTATCCCCTTCTGTCCAGCAGGGGAAAGCAGGCACTCAGAGGCAGGAGAAGGTAGAGCCAAGAGCGGAAGCACCTCATCTGAGCGGAGGAAGGAGAGAGAGGAGGGGGTTAGTGGCCAGACACATGCCATCCCTGGCCCCAGGCTTCCTGAGGTCTGGGCAGCCTTTGGAGGGAGAGCTGCTGACTGTACTTAGCCTGGTTCCCCAGCAGCCAGGACGCCAGGCTGTCTTAGCCACCACAGGAACTGCTTGCACCAATTAGGCTGCTTCCCACTCGCCTGTGCCAGGGAGCTGCCTGCCTTGGTGGCTCAGCACTAGAATACCAGAGCCGCCAGCTGGCTTGCAGAGGTACCCGGGTGGCCCTCGGGGCTGTGTGCATTTGGGTTCAATTTTCTATTATAATTATTGACTCTCGGGCCGTGGGCAGAGTGAGAAGCCACCGCCGTGTTTTCAACTTGATAATGAAAAGGTCTAGCGACTCTGCTGGGAAACCCCACGGTTTCCCTAATTCAGGAACAAGTTGCTCTTGGGAGGGGGAAATGGCTCTGGTGGCCCTTGTGCAAGTCAGACACCTACCTGGGGAGGAGCTGGAGGCAAGACTGGCGACAGCCAGTACCCACTGAGCTCACTGGACAGGACAGGCTCAGGACTAAAGATTACACACACAAAGGGGCTTCTCTGCACAGTAAGTCTGTCTGCAGCAAACTCCGCCCCTCCACACAGTTCTGGGCTCTAATGTCAGTAGGGTTTCTCCCTGTGACAGTCCTTGGGGAAACAATTGCTTCCTGAGTAGAGCCTTCCAGCCCACCAACCTGGGGGGGGGGGCCACCCCTCAATACCTCAGACTCAAAGAGGCTCTGGGTTTACCCTAGGTCCTACAGCTTTCTAAGCTGAGTTCAAGGGAGCCTCATTACACTGTGCCCCCGTATCTGTCCCATTGTTGCGAGGTCCCCCCACACCCGTTGTTGGGAAGTGTGCTCTTCCCTCACAGAGAAAGTCTGTTTTGCAGTGATCATGGGTGAGCTGGGCTGGACTGGACTGGCTCGTCCTCTAAGGAAGCCCCTGAAGCTGGAAGAGAGGGGAGGGGAGGACTTCTTTGCAGAAACAGCTCCCTTGAAAACATTTCAAAGAAGTAAGCTCAGCCAGAAAGCTTCAAAAACAACAACAAAAGCAGCCCCGCTTTCTACCCAAATCCATCTTGCTAAGCCCCCTGGTCTCCAGGGGCTGGAGTAGCCTCCAGTCTGCTGCTGCTAAAGGGGCTTCCTCAGGCCCGGGTGGAGAGGGCCCCCCCACAAGGGACAGACCAGCCTCACTCCCTTCTCCCCATGGAAGGGGAGGACCGAGGAATGTTCTTTATCCTAGGAGATGAATACTTCCTGCCTGGCGGATAGGGTTGGCTGGCTCTGGCAGAGGAAACTGGGGTCTCCCACAAGCCCGCCCTTCCCGGTGCCGGTCCCAGGTGCTTGCTGTACACGCCTGCACCCAGCTCAGCCGGAGAGCCTGTCCTCCCATCCCCTGCTGTACTCACTGTGCCGTGGGCTGCTCTAAGAAGGGCAGGTGAGTCCCTGGGCCCCAGGGTCAGGCAGAGCTGCTCAGGCCCCAGTCCAGCAGGCATGACTCTGGGGTTTCCCTGCTTTATGAAGAACCCTGATGTGGTGAGCCCCAGCCTGCTGATTGCTGTGCATTCCTAGCCCTAGGATTCCTTTGGGGCTGTTGGTGGTGAAGGAAGGGACATTGTGGGCCACGGGACAAAGAGACAACGCAAACAGGATGTGGTCTGATGAGAGAGGCGAGTGCCACCCTTGGAGAGCATCATCACGAGTCAACTGCAGGCTCCGACCCTGGACGGCCCGGGTGGAGACATGGAGGCCTGCTCTTGAGAACCCTGATGGTGCTGCCTTGGTCTCCCTCCAGAGACTTACAGAGACTTACAGAGTGGGCTTACAGAGGCAGCTTCTTCACCGCTGAGGGGGCTGGAGGGTCATGGACATCCAGTCCCTTCTGTAGGAGGGTGAGGTGTTCTGGTGGGTGATATACCCTTCCTTAGGAGCCTTAGGAGACATGAAACTGGGCAGGAATTCTTGCTTCTGAGGGGTTCAGGGTTTAGAACTCATGACTAAGCAGGCCCCTCTCAGGCTACAGCTACAGCAACACACTCAGTCAGTCCCAAGTCCCAGCGACTTGCGCTCTGTCTTTCTCATCATGCGGCCCCATGGCTGGGCTGTGCCTGATGCCTGGATGTATCTTTTCAGGCTTGGCTGCCCATCCAGACATAAAGCCACAGGGCCTGCCCTTCTGAACAGCGGAGTAGGATCACACCCACCTCCCCAGTGACTGCCATGGTGGCTGGGAGATAAGGCATCGTGCTGGCTAGGTGTGGACCTTGGCAAAGGCATAGGGCATGTGATGAGGTGATCAGTTCTCATCCCTCCCACACTGGCACCCATGGGGTTGTTTATCACTGCCACCCCTAGCCACACACCATGGCTTCTCTTCAGCTGAGTTCACAGCTGGGTGCTGTTCTAACCAGCAGGCACCTCCACAGTGAGTGCGTGTCTGCAGGGGCTGAAGATACCTCATCTCCACAGCCCACTCCTTTCTACCAGACTCCCTCTGGAAGCTGCCCACGGGTGCTCTGGCCAAGGTGTGGTCACTGCCCGTTCCAAGGCCACTACTCAGTGCAGTTCTTTCGGTGACTAATGACAATGCCCTCCTCCCCCAGTTGAGACCTGGATTCAGCAGCTGCATGGTAGGCTGGGACCCTTCCCCCTTATTCCTCAGCTCAGACTGGGTTCCCACCTGCCATGCTGTGCCTCTCAGGCCGGGAGGCTAGCTCCGAAGTTTGCCTTGAGCAAAGGCTTGGCTCTGAGCGCTAGGCTGACTCCCAGAGCACTTTCCAGGCACACTCTGGGTTCCTGCCTGCATCTGTCTCTCTGATCCTTGAGCCCCAGCGTCTTCAGTGGCTGCCCAGCGGCTGTCTGCCATGATAAGGGACCTTGCCAGCTGCTGGTGTCCAGGGCAGCACGTAGGCTGGAGTTGAGGGTGTTTCTGATGTCATCCAGCAGGACGGGCCTCTTCAAGGTTAGAGGCTGAACAAAGCAGGAAGCAGTGTTACTGGAGGAATCGTGGTGGTGGTGGTGGTGGGGAAGGGGAGGCAGCTTTCCAGAAGGTTCCAAAGCTCCCTGGGTTGCAGTCCTGAGGGCACAGGGCTCCATGCAGCCTGTCCAAGCTCCCCTACAGCCTGGCTTCTGGACCCATCCTTATTTCTCATGGTGTGAGGGAGGGCTGGAACTGGGTGTGAAGGTATATTCATGACAGCCAGTCTGGGCTGTGCCCTTGCAGGATCCTGGCTTCATCTGAACCATCCCCCCCACCCCCCCAGAATAGGACCCAGCCTGGAACTCCATATGGCTATGATCTCTGAAACTGATAATGTCACAACACTCCTCAGGTCATGAAGAACACACTACACCATGAGGGTGGCGAGGCCAGCAGGGTGCCCTTCCCACAAGTGTTCACCACCGCTCGGGCCTCTCCAGTCTCCCGGCAGAACCCTGGGGAGATCTCTTCCCTCATATTATACCCTGTAGATGGCTGGTCCCCAAGCCCCTTGATAGCTCTAGAAAGCTCTGAGATTGGGTTGGTAAGGCCCGTCCAGCTGGCTCTCACAATCACAGGCAGAGCCGTTTAGTCGAGGCTGTGGCTTAGCAGTGTCAGGGAATAGGCGAGCTGGACAAGGCCCCCACATAGGTGGACGTGCTCCCACAGAAACAGACATAATCTCCGTGGATTTCTGAGGGCCTGGCTCAGGAGTCCTGTCCCTGGCACCTCTCCCCACCCCGGCCCCCAACCCATCCCTCCAGCCCTGTGTCCCAGAATAAGCTGCCTAGAAGACAGGACACTGAGAACCTTGGGAGAGAGTCTGAGAATTGCTGTCCTGTGGACATGGCCTCAGGACACTCCCACAGTGCAGGAGTGGTGATCCCTCCCTGACTGCCCTCATGCCAGCGGTAGGAGGCGGGGGCTCCACCCATGTCCTTCCTGCAGTGTGGGAACTCAGTCGACCCTACCTTTCATGGAATAACTTGAGCTTCAAGTTGAAGCATCAGTTAGAAATAAACGACTGTTAATTAGTTCCTCAGAGTGTCGACTTCTCAGAACCCCAGGACCCATCCCCTGTAGGGGCAGTTCATCACCACGAAGACACCTATGGGATACACAGAGCCAGCCTAGGTGTACCCATGAGACCTAGACTCCAGGACACAAGCCCTGCTGGATGCAACCTATGCAGAAGGCTGGCCTGCCCCTGCCCATCTGCCCAGGTTGTCTCTGCCTAGCCAGTGACTCCTTGGGAGCGAGCACAAAGTCATCTGGAGGGGAGGGCAGAGCAGTCCCAGAGCACTGGGTACCTGTCTCTCTCTGCTGGGCCATGGAGCGTGGTGCACAACTGTACGCGAAGGCTGGTGCTGGGTCACCACAAGACTTTATTGAAGATGGGGATATACAAGACGCCGAGTGCACACAGCCCCACACTGTTCGCCCATGGGGTGCTGCACTGACCCTCAGAGCTGCTCCCCAGCCCCAGGGTCCCATAGTATCTGCCAGCATGCACACCTGCCCTGCTTGGCACAGCTAGCCTCAAGTCGGACCCCTCCCCCACCCCAATTCCATAGCAGCCTGACCCCAGGCCTCTGGATTTATGCATCCCTGCAGTTGATGAACCATTAAAACCAAAGGCAGATGAAGAAACTGAGGCTCTGAGAGGCCCCCGGACGCTTGGCTCCATATTGTTTCATCACACTTCTGGGTTCCAAGAGACTTCTGCTGGCATGTCGCTCCTCAGATTACGGGGTTCATGGCAGCCATGCCCCTGGCTTGTGTACATCTCCCGCCTCAGGGTCAAATCATCTTATTCGAAGCTGGAAGCTTACACTGTTGCTCATAGATTTTCTGGTCATCCAAGGCCCTGCTGTCTTCCAGAAGTGCTGGTTGAGGGCCAAGACCTGCAGTGACCATGGCCACAGATGCCCGTTCTCCAACTGGAGGCTTGGGGTGACACAGATGAGGGGACAGGGAGGAGCCAGGAACTGGAGATGCCACTCCCACCTACAAACACTAGTGTCCCGCACGCATGAGCCACTGATGCCACAGGAGAGGCTCACAGCTCTAACAGTCACTCACCAGCCCAGGCTTGCAGGGGACCCAAGGCACTGTCCACTCCCTGCATGCTGGCTAGGTGGCCACTGGCACGACCCAGGTATAGCCAGCTGTGAGGCCTTTGGTGGAATCCACAGAGCCAACGTGGGCTTGTTGGAAAGAAGTTTCGATGCTTTGTAAGGTAGAGGCAGACACAGTGCCAAGACCCTAGTGTGGGATGTGGAAACTCTGCCCAAGAAGACAAGCAGCGTGGTTCTGCCAGGTGACATCATTGACTCACCCCAGTTAGTCATTCCATTGCCAAACCAATATAGGTCTGCTGGGTCAGGGACCACAGCCTGCTGACGTTATCATGTCTCAGTAGACCTGTCCTGTACCCCCAACAGCTGCCCAGCATTCCTGCGGCCACTCTGATCATGGGTGGCAGCCATCTACACGGACATCAGACCAGTAAACGAAAGCCAGGACTGGAGGCTGTGGCCCAGTGTGCAGGAACAGTGCTCCTAGGGACAGTGCTCCCACCTACCCTCAGAGGGTGCACACCAGGAAGGTGAAGGACTGTTGGCCTGGTCTCTCCCTACCCCTCCCTGCCCACTCTGTCAGTGTTTGGCAAAACCACACCCCCTAGAGTACCAGCCTGGCCTGGGAGAGGGCTTGGTGTCCCTGGGGCAGTGGCTGGGCTGAAGGGCTGTCATTTCCAATGTGACCAGACAGGGATGCATGTCACCTGCCACGTGTCCACCAGCTGCCCTGGTGGGATAAGCTTCAACTCCTGCGTCCTGCAGCCCAGCCCTGGCCCACCGCCATCCTGTCCCGCACTTGCGTGTGTGAATCTGTTGCTTCACTCGAAGGGGTTTGTTTGATGCCACATCAGAAAGCGCTCGGCACTTCTGAGCAGTGCTTACAGCGGCAGCTGGCAACAGAAACCTCTTCAGCACCAGCCTCGGGGGCGGGTAGTGTCTGCCAGGCTGTGCTTAGGCTCCCACCACCTCTGCAATGAAGGTGTCGGGGACAGAGAGGGAATGGGAAGGGACTTCCCTGTGTACCCCCTGTCCCACCAACATCTTGGCTCCTCTACCCATGTTTCTTGCCACCAACTGGGGACCATAGAAGCAATAACGAGCCTTGTCCATCCAGCACCCAGGACAGCTTTGACTCTCACAGGTGTGCCTCAGACCCTTGCTGAAGACCCAAGGCCCAGTGTGAAGGACTGAGCAGGTCACACAGTTCATTGGTGGGTTCAGGCTTTGGTACAAGTCTGGCAGAAAGAAGAGGCATGGGGCTCTGCCTCCAGACAGAGGAGGTCACCATTGCCATCTTACTATCCAGTTCTTTGAAGCTCCCGTCAGGTTCCCATAAGAGCACCTCATCTGCCAATCTGAGGGCAGACCTTCAGCCTGCCTTCCTGGAGGATCACCTGTGCAGGTGTTGAGAAGGTTGGACAAGGAAATGTCCAGATGTCCAACCTGCTTGATGCTTTGTCTCCTGCCCCCAAGTTAGGTCCCGATGGCAGTGTCTGTGATAGCCAGCAGGGGGCAGCCTCTCTGCAGAGATGGTAGTCTCGGGCCATACTGAGTCCATGGAGGTTGGCAGAACGCAAGAGCCTGGCACAGCCTCACCCCAGGAGGTTCTCACTGCCTTAGTCCAGTCCCTCTTGCCCCATAGGCAGGTGAGGTGGGACAGGACCCATGGCTGCTCTGCAGGAGGGCAGGTGGACCTGGTTTGTGGTGGGAAAGAACACATGAACTTTGAAAGCAACCTGGAGAATAGAAACCCCCCAGGTCTGCGGAGAGCCAGGGAAGGGTGGCCTAGGGGACTGGTCTTAGCCTTGGGGCTTTGTAGACAGCTTTGTCCCAGCCCAGGTGGCTACAAGTGAGTGCTGTGGCAGCTGTCTGAGGTCCTCTGATAAGAGGTAGGGTCTCCAGGCCCTGAGGGATCGGGGTTAGGGCAGGCAAGTGTCAGATGCAGGGTCTGATCTTCCTTAGCTCTGCTGGAGGGGCCGGAGTGCTGTCTGCCCCCCATTCTGGAAGCCAGGAAGAGTGGAGGTGCTGCCTTACCAGGATGCAGCAGACAGAGCACAAGGACCAAAGCCTGGACAGGTGCGATTTGGGGTTACCAGGTGCCAGCTCCGCTGGTAGGAACAAAAGATCATGTCACCTGATGAACAGGGACTTGGTTGGGAACGGGTGTCACTGGCTCAGGGAGCTGAATTTCAGGGCTGGCCCTGGGCCATCCCTACTAAAGAGCAGGCCAGCCATGCACAGGGCATGTTCTTGCAGCAGTGGGCATGGAGTGGGCATGGGATGAGATGTGCAGGGACCAGACATAACCAGAGGACACTGGCGCTGGTCAGCGTGCCAGTCTAGCGGTCCTCACGGACCGGCCGGATCTTCATCTCCGAGAACTTGAGTGAATACTGCCATCCCGTCCAGGAGGACCACTCGACGCCATCCGCGTAGGAGGCATGTGCGCCACGCAGGTACTGGCCATTGAGGTTGGATGTGTGGCAGTTGCGGTACCACCAGGCTCCCCGGTAGAAGGCGGCACAGTTGTTCTCCGAGTGGTCGCTGTCCCGGTCCTTGGTGGTAAACCTCATGCCGCTGTGCTTCAGGAGGGAGTCACCTGCATGGCAGGTGCGCACAGGGTGGGCACCTGGCCAGACACCTGGGCAGAAGCATGCACTGCCCCCCCCCCACTGCCCACCAACCATGTGAGTCTGGGTGTGCGAATGTACACACCACCCCTAGACCTGTGTCCAGGCAGCTCACTTGTCCACCCCATGTCACACGCAGGCATCCTGGCTGTTCCTGTGTCCAGGCTGTCTCTAACCTCCTCCCAGCTTTCTGACTTGTCCATTCCTTTTTCTGAGATGAGCCCAGAGGTCTCATCTACAACTTAACGGTCCCACGGAACCTGGGGATCTCCTGGTTCCAGCTCTGGGCTCAGTTCTTCTCTCTGTGAAATGGGTTAGTCACCCAAGCTCCACAGGGCTGCAGGAGTGAGGACCCGATGGGACTTGTGACCTAGATCCTGACCCCAAAGAGCGGAGGGCTTGACCTCGCCGGCTGGCTCTCCCGGCTGCACCGGAGCCTCACCTGCGGTGCCGGAGTAGTCAGTCACGGTGAGTGGGTACCCATCCTCCTCAGGGTCCACAGAGAACAAGCCCACAGCAAAGCTCCCGTAGTGGGCATAGGCGGTGCCGTTGTCAAAGTCTTCTAGGTCCACGTGAAGCTCATATGCAGCTTGTGTGGTCAGGGCGTGGATCCGCTTGAGCCCTGAGGATGCCGGGAAGGGGAGGAAGATGATGAAGTCAAGGGATGGGGGGAAATACCCTCCACCCACCCAAACAGAAGCTGGGGACAACTGCTGAGTGTGTGCTCTGCTCTCTGGGCCACTTCCTTCTCCCTGCAGGTGGGATTTTAGCAGGTCATGTCTGATTTTCTGTGTTAGCTTTACATCGGGCTGTTCCTTCCAAACTTGGTGTTGGTGTTCCGTGTATCTGTCAGTCTCGGGAATCTCCCTCCATCCTCTCCACCTTACTTTTGAGGCAGGGTCTCTCACTGAACCTGGGCTGCACTGATTCAGTCAGGCTGCCTGGCTAGTGAGCCCCGGGAACCCTGTACCCCCATCTCTACCTCCTCAGCACGTGGTGCAGGTACATGACATTGAACCTAGTTTTATTTTATTTATTTTAACGTGGCGTGAGGATCCACATTGAGGTTGTCTTTATCAACTGAGCCATCTCCGCAGTCCCCCAAATGTATGCATTTTTGAGATGACAGCCGGTAGAGAGAGGGTCGGAATTTACAGTTCAGATGGGTGGCGGTACAGGTGTCTGAACCCGGCCCCTGAGCCTTCGTGTGTGGTGTTTTCTCTGCCTGTTGCCTTTCTGCTCAGTCTAGGGAAGGTGGCTGGTCTCCCATGCTGACCCAGGCACCTCCTTCTTCTTAACATTCATTCAGGTTCTCTCTGGTTCCTTGTGAATTTCCCAGTCAGCTTAGTTCCCCAAACACAACTCTTCAGTCAGTGTTTGCTGCGACCCCAGTGGCACAACGGGACCAGGCATGGCAAGTGCTCGATAAATACTTAGTTCACAGAGCCAAGGCAGTGCTTGAGCTCCTGCCATCCCCTGGCCTGGCTCTGCGCACCCCTGCTGCCTACCCCCTTCCTCTCTCCCACTCTCCTGCTCTCTGGCCCTTGGGCCATCTCAGGGTCTCACACAAACAGGGCACTTTCCTGCCATCAGAATCAACCCTTGATTAAGAGGGCATTTAATTAAACGCCTCATAGGTTCACGCACCTATAGTGTTCCATCAGTCCCTCCCGGCGGGCTAGTATTTTGGTTATCGAGAGCTTTGTGGACCCTCCCTGCTCAGCCCCAGTGTTCTTTGCCAGGCAATCAGCAGATCACCCCAGGATACATGTCCCCCCCTTAACTCTCCCCCACCCCCACCCCCGCTCAGAGCTGCTGACTCAGTACAGCCCTCCACCCTGAGACCTGGAGGCTGTGGGGTTCGCCCAAGAGACAGCAACCCCACTACATCCCTCCTCCCTGCCTGGCCTGTTCTCCCAGGGCTGGCGTCATCAAGGCAAGCTACTCTCCCCTCTCGGGGCGTGGCCCGCACACCTGTGCAGGACTGATGGAGAGATGCTCAGGCAGCAAGTGACAATGACAACAGTCCGTACCTGGAAGCCAGGTACCAAGCACCTCCTGCATGGTGACCAATCAGGCAGCACAGCCCGTGACCAATGCCACCACATGCGGCCCAGAACTAGCTGCTGCTGGCCAAGGACACAGGGAGGTGGGCACAATGATGCCCCACTGTGTGGGTGGGAGAAGAAGGCTCAGAGAGGTGCAGTCACCTGGCCAGGTCACACAGCTGGCAAGCAGCAGAGCTGGGATTTGAACCCAGGCAGAAGGGCCCAGACCCCTATTCTTCAGGCCTTAGCTGAGACAGATTGCATTTCCCAGGAATAGTGTATGATGGAGACAGCCCCAGGGGATGCTGGGAGATGCTCTTTTCCATCACTATATAGTCACTGGAATCCAAAAAATCATGCCACAGTTAGGGTTAACAATCTTGGGCTCCGGGTGCACTTTCCTGGTCCCTTGCACTGGGGCTGGCTAGATGGCTCAGTGGGTAAAAGTGCTTGCTGCCAAGCCTGACAGCCTGAGTTCAGTCCTCAACATAGTGGAGAGAACTAACTTTCCTAAGTCGTCCTCTGATCTCCACACACATGCCATGGCACACGCGCACACACACACACACACACACACACACACGTGTATACACATGCACACGGATGATAAATAATGACTAATAAAATTAAAGTAAAAACACAAAAAACAAGGGCTGGAGAGATGACTCCGCAGTTCAGAGCACTGACTGCTCTTTCAGAGTCCTGAGTTCAATTCCCAGCAACCACATGGTGGCTCACAACCATCTGTAATGGGACCTGATGCCCTCTTCTGGTGAGTCTGAAGACAGAGACAGTGTACATAAATAAAATAAATAATTAACACACACACACACAAAAGAGCAAATAAATGAAATTTAAAAGCATGGTAAATAGTGCCTGAGGAATGATAGACACCTCAGGTCAACTTCTGGTACACACACACACACACACACACACACACACACACACACACACATACACACACACACACATGACTACCTGCATCCACATCATCCTACATACACATACAAAAATTAAAACTTTAGGAAACAAGCAATAGTGGGAAAAAGCTAAGAGGTAAATTAATGAAAGCAGTCATGTGTGATGTCTACCTATAGCCATTATATATAAAGAGCATCTGTAAGTCAATAGAAACAGAGGAAGCCCTCAATGAGAGGGTGATGGAGGGGTAGGAAAGCAGCGGTGGTGCCACTGGGATCTGAGGGTCTCCCGATTGACATTCTTGTCAGGACTTCTCGTCTGCAGAGCTAATCAAGGCCCTGCTTAAATGCTTCCTCCCCACCTCTACAGCTGCTGATAGATTTCAATTAAGATGCCACCAAGCAGCGAGCCGGCCGCGAGCCACCAGCCCTGCTCTAAGCTTATGGGTGGGAAGCGGGGACAGCCTCTAACCACCACCACCACTTCTTCCTTCACATAGTCACCTCAGGTGGGTGAGGAGGGATTTCCCACCCACCCGTTTGCAGTCCCTCCTAAAATGTCATCAAGCATGGCCGTCCCTTCCCATGGAGCTGCCTGGGCGTTCACACCCGGCACATACGATGGGACTTGTGGCCTCCCCTCCTGAACTTCAGCTTTGTCATCTGCAGAAGGGGGTGATGGATATAGGACCACCTTCCTGGCTGGTGTGAGGCCCCAGGGACTGATGTGTGACATTTAAAGGGTCCCACAATGAGCCCAGCAAGCTCTGACCATGGCCCAAAGGGTGTGCGGCCTCCGCCTATGGAAAGTCCCCATCTGGGCACCAGGATGGGGTGGACCCTGCCCTCCTGGCCTCTGGCTAAGGAACATGGACTTAAGTGACACCATAGGTCAGCATGCTGGTGCCTTACGGTCATCCACCTTTAACTTGTCATGGGGCCTGCCTTCCATCTGCCCACAGGTGCAGTGAAAGTCTTTTCTCACCAGGGAGCCGCCTCCCACCACCTGGCACCCACACCCAGGATCCTGCCCCTCAAGAGGAGCATGGACTGGCCTCTCACTGGGGTTCATACTCAGCATCCCTGGCAAGGCCACCGCTAGCCCCGAGGCAGGGCAATGTCCGGAGTATCAGTCCTCCTGAGGCCTGAGATGGGGTCCCCTCACCCACCATGGCTGGAGTGACCCAGGACTGTCCAGGGTCCCTAGGTAGTTCCCAAACAGGACAATGCTTCCTGCTTCAGACCTAGAGTTACTGAGACAACCCTTCCCTACCTCCTACATGAATCCCAAGAACGGAAGAACAGCTATGTGGCCTGGGTGTAAGTGCCTTTGCCTGCTGAGTGTGATTTATTATTGTTGTTGTTGTTGCTATTGTTGTCATTTTTTGAGACAGGGTCTTAATATTAATATGTAGCACTGTCTGGTCTGGAAATCCTAAGCACACCAGGCTGGACAATCCTCCTGCCTCAGCCTCTCTCCTGCAGGGGTTACAATCGTGAACCATCAAGTGTAGCCTTTTGTTTTTATTTTTCTTGCTGGTCTTGAATGACAGAGCTCAGTCTGGCCTTAAACTTTGTAGCCTGGCTGGCCTGGAACTGTGGTCCCCGTTCCTCTCTGGGTGCAAGGGCCACCTTATCCAGCTTTCCCTGTCACACTGAACTGCATGTCCGTGCATGGGACCCGCGTACAATGGTCTCCTGATGGTTCAATTCTCAAGCTCTCGACCACTTGAACCCCTCAGTTACTCCCACATACCAGCGAATGGCCTCAGAGACTAGAGTGGAATCTGGTTAAGGACAGGTAAGGACCGGGCAGAGTGTGGAGACCCCGGGGTGCGGAAGCTTACCCAGCCAGTGCTCCCCTGTGAGCTTGCCGAAGCCCTCCCGGTAAGCCTCCCAGCCTCGGAAAAAGTTCACAGAGCCATCCTCCCGGCGCTGAAACACCTGTAAGGGCAGAGGGGGTGCAGCATTGGAGTCAGTGGTGTAAGGACCCCACACTAGACTCCCACCCTTCCTCAAGGCTCCCCGGCCAGCGTGGGACATGGGGATGGGCTGGGGTTGGGGCCAAGCCACCTACTTATCTCAAGGGCTCCTAGCTCTGGGACCTGGAGTAGACCAGAGCCTCAGAGACTCATGGTGACCGGAGGCAGGTCTGACTAACCTGCCCCAGATCCCTGGAATGTCCCCACAAAGAGGAGTCACCACAGGCAGGAACCTCAGCTCCCAGGCCCAGGGTTCCGGGCTGAGCCTCTCCTGGTTCTCACCAGGAGTCTGTGGCCCTGCTGACACAGTGCTTGCAAGCCTTACATGAGCTCTCTGGGCTCTGTTGGCCTGAGCCAGGCAAGGTGTCTGTTCATGACACTAGGAGACAGAGGCAGGAAGAGCAGAAGATCAAAGTCATCTGTGGCTACACTGAAAATCCAAGGGCACAAGCTTCATGAAATGCTGTCTCAAATAAAAGAGACAAAGTTAAAAACAGAGGGAGAGCGAGGAAAGGAGCGGAAGGGGGGGAAGAGGGGGGGTGGGGGGAGGGGGGGAGGGAGAGGAGAGGGAGGGTGAGGGGAGAGAGAAGGTGGGGGAAGAAAGGGAGGGTGGAGGGAGAGAGGGAGAGAGGGAGGGTGGGGACACAGGGAGGGTGGGGGAGAGAGGAAAGATGGGGGAAGAGAGGGAGGGGGAGAGAGAGGGTGGATGGGGGGTAGAGACGAAGGGTAGGGAGAGAGGGAGGATGAGGGAAGACAGGGAGGGTGGGGAGAGAGAGGGAAGGAGAGGGGCATATGCCTGACGTTGTTTGTTGGAGTTGTTGTCTATTTGTTTCTGAGATAGGATCTCTCCCCTGTACTCATCTATCTGGAACTCACTACGCAGCCCATAGCAATTCTCCTGCCTCAGCCTCCCAAATGCTAGAATTATAGGCATACACCATAATACGCAGTCCATTCTCAAGTTTTTAAGCAACTCCTCACCTGAACCTTGACCCCTAGATTCCCGCCTCTCACCCTGCTCCTCTCCACAAATCACACCCTCCCGGCAGGATGCAGGGGGTGTGGCCTGGGAACCCTGAACCCAAGCCACTCCTCGAGGGAGGCCCATGAGCCCAGAGCTGGCTTCGGGTGTGACTCGGGTACCAACGAACCGCGGTGCCGCCAGAGCCGCCGCTGTTCTTTTTAATAACATTCTCGATTTGGGAGTCTGAAGTCCCCTTGGTTAAATTGCCTTGAAATAAGGACGTTGCTGGTCCCGGCCGAGCTGACGAGTATTTACGCGATCGCTGACAGTCCCGTTCTGGGGCCGCCTGGCCCACGCCGCCTTTCTGTTTAACAAGCCTTTTCCTGCTCATTTGCAGAGGCAGCGCCCACCTGCCTCCATCTGTGTCTGTATCTGATGTCAGAGCTCTGGCTGCCACTTTCATTACTAAGCAGTCCGGTTCCGGCAGCTCGGAACCGCCCGGGTGCCCGGGCGGAGCATCGGCGTCTGCTCTCGAGATGCACCAGGTCCCCGGGGACGCCTCAGTCACAGACAGTTGGGCAGCTCTGACGTCACACGCTAGAGGGAAGATGACACTTTTTTTTTCCTGCTTCCTCCGACCTGGTCCTGCCCTGAAATATCAAGTCCTCAGGAGGGACCCGCTGGGTGGAAGGAAGTTCGATAAGGCTTGGGGAGATCTGAGCGGTGTGGAGAGCCGTATTGACTGGCGCACATTGGGACCCAGAGCACGCGCCCTTTGAAAGGCTTAATCCTAGCAGAAGCTTAGGCCCTCCCGAAGGCGAAGGCGGCAGACAGGCTGAGCCTGCTTCTGCTGGAAGAGGAGGAGGAGATCTGCAGGACCCGCAGTCGGGAAGCCACCCCACCCCAACCCCTGCTGGCCAAGCTCCCACTGGAGACCCTAGGGCCCCCACCCCATCAAATGAAGTTGGGTGCTAAGGGCCTGGACTACAGAGCCTACTGCTCTACAGATCTCCTCCCCTCTCCAGACCCGGTTTGTCATCTGTGAAAGACCACAGGCTGTCAGGATCCACTGAGCCTCCCGCAGTGGGTATGCAGTCAGTGCTAGTTAGGCAGATAAACAGGAGCTTAGTAGGCCGGCCAGTCTCCTTTGCTCACCTCTCCTTCTTACCCTGCTTTCTCTTCCAAATGGCAGCTCTACAGTCCTCCCCAGCCTTCTCATGCTACCAGCTTCTTTCTGGCACAGGATCCCATCCAGTCTCTCTGAGGAAACTAAGTCCAAGGCACAAGGTCTAGACTGCCCTCAGGGATCTTGGGCTAGGAAAACGCAGAAGGACCCGTGTGCAGGGGACTCTACACCACACACACACACACACACACACACACACACACACACACACACGGACACAGAGCAGATCTAGGACAGAGGAAAAAAAAATAGGTCTGCACAGAGAAATGCAGCTTCCTAGGGGGAGATGGAACCCTGACCCCCACTGGCCTGCTATATAGCTCAGTTCTGCCCTTCTTCCTCAACTCCGACAGCAAGCTCTGCATCCCAGCACCTCCACAAAGAAACCCCTCTAGTGCCTTGCCTAGTGAAAGTGGGGTGCCAGGCTTCCAATCTCCCATGGGAATGAAACTTGTGGAGACCAGACAGGGAAGTCTGCTATAGAGAGGGATGTCAGAGAGGACCTGCACCTCCCACAGGCAGCGGGGCCCAGCACAGGCTGCAGTCAGTGCAGCTGAATGCACAGAGGACCAGCTGTGCCCCTCCTGAAAGGTTGAGGGACAGAAGGGACCCTAAGGTTTCTGGATGGAGCCTCCCAGTTCTGCAACGCATCCTCAAAGAGCTCAGAGCAGTGGGTCGGGCCAGCCTGTTCTTCAGATACACTGCAAGGGGCCCGTGGTCCCAAGCTATAGTTCCTGGAGCCTGGCCTGGTTCTGCCTTTCCCTAACCCTAAAGGGCACACCCAAGTCAGGAGGGCAGAGCACCAGACAGATGGTGCCGAGCCGTCGCTTCCCTCCGCGGCACCTGCTGTTCACCACATCCCTCCTCCGGCACAGATGGGCTCTGCGCTGCTTCCATGTTCTGTGTTGTGGCAGAGAGAGCTGGGATGGTGGCAAGGTAGCCAGCACATGCTCAGCCACCGTTCCACTGCTGACTCAGATGCTATTAACCACCAGATTGTCCCCACTGCACCGCGGACTCCACCTGAATGGTCACTGCAGCAGACACACCTTCTATGCCCACCAGGGATTCTTGCTTCTTTTCTACCCAGCAAAGTGACCCCGAAATTAAGAATGGCCAACATTCGTGTTAGACTGTTAGACTTGGCCCTGAAGAAACCATAACATTGGCCTTGGGAGATAGATCAGTTCAAAACTGCTTGCTGTGTAAACACAGGGCCTGAGTCAAAACCCTTAGGTCCCTGTAGATAACCGGCCGTGGTTATCTGCACCTTTACTTTCTGCCTTAGAGGACAGAGACAGGTGGATCCCAGCCAGCCTAGGAGAAATGACGAGCTTCCGGTTCAGTGAGCGATCATGTCTCCAGGCAATAATGTGGAAAGCAATAGAGGAAGACAGGCAATGTTCTCCTTTGGCCTCAGCATCGCAAGCATGGAGCACACACCCACATCTGTGTGAATGCACTGTGTGCTTAAGGCATATAAATTGGGGAACTGGGCACACACACACACACGGACATGTATGCACATATACAAAGAAACCCCAGCATTTCCAACATGGGCATTGCAGTTGGACTAAGACACACTATGACCCGCCCCTGTGTGGGGCCAGCACACATCCCTGCCGTGGCCTTGGAGATGGGACTTTGAGATCTTTGGACCAGGGCTCGGAGAAGTGCACATCCCACCCCCGCACACAGCCGCACAGTTTATGTCGGAAGTGGCTGCGGCGGCGGCAGGAAAGAAGCAGGCTGAGCCATTTCCTACTGTGTCCTCTTCTGCTCTGCTCTATTCGATTTAAAAAAGCGATGTTGATCACAACCCAGGAAATTGATTTCGCCACCTGCCAATGGATCCAGGCCCACAGTTTTAAGAACCGTTGCCATCAGGTTCCTGGTGTCTGCCGAGGGCCATGCTAGTCACAGGTCAAGTATCGAGTGACCGAGCGTCTCTGCACACACGCTGAGACCCACTGCGGCCCAGTGTGTGGCCTGACAAATTCTGAGAGGTCCACGTGCTCCAGCTAGCCAGATGGACAAGACCAGGGTGCAGGGCGCATCGGTGGGTTTCGACTCCAAGGCCCGAGGCGAACTGCAGCTGGATTATAGTAATGACGACAGGATGGCAGCCTTTAATTAGAGAGCAAGGATCAGCTGGACAGGAGGATGCCAGACACAGGCCTGGAGTGTCTACATCCCCTCCTTCAGCCCCAGGCTGCCCAGGTAGGCGAAAGCCGAGGACGCCAAGGCCAGAGCAAAGTAGTTATTGTTAACCCTGGGCCTGCAGTGGGAGCTGGCCCAGCTATGGAGCTACTCTTGCCTTCCTGCTGGAAGGCAACAGAGAAACACTCACGACGACGCCGGGGCCTCCTGGGCCGGAGCCATGAGTGGGAAGGCAGACAGCGTGTGTTTTCTTGGTTCCAATTCTTAAAACCCGGTCTCCTGCTGCTACTGCCTTAGCTTGGAAGTCCCACCCAGGGGGCTCTGCCAAGGAAGCGTGTGCTTCCCATGGTCCTGCAGATGGTGCTGGGCGGTTTCAAAGGACAATCAGGACTGCACTTGGTGTAGCTGATTGTCCTGAGAGTGTCAGCAGAGCCAGAGGGCCACATCGACAGCCGGTGCCTCCCCAACCTCCTTCTCCACAAGTCTGGGCCTAGTAGAGTGTCCACTGCAGAATAACCCTGCCCGGCCCACTCCATGTCTTCAATAGTACTGAGTTTGGAGATGGAATCCTAAGTGGTGGGATCTGGGATCATCTTTATCTCAGAGGATGGAACAGGCCTTACACTGCAGTTGTACAGAGGTGGGCTCCCATCTGGCAGTTGTTAAGACCAAGACTGGGAGTGTAGGTGACCTTTGGGGTTAGGGGTGGCCAGAGATTAGAGGTGGCAGGGTATATACACTCCCTGTGGAGATGTCCTGTGCCTGGTAGATAAGAAATTAAGCCAGCACACCCGTGAGCCCAGTTGTCTCTCAACCCAGGGGAGCACCCTGTTGTGGCACAGGACTAGGGCCGAGTCCTGGCTCCTCCCTTGGAATCATGGCTGCCCCAGTGCCCATCATGTGCTGAGCATACACGGATGGATGAGCAGAGCAGCAGAGAGCTGGCAGTCCCCAGACACAGACACACGTAGGCCGGCAGACACGGCACAGATGCATCCACCAGGCTTACCTCGGTTTCCTCATCTATTAAATGGAGACTGTGACAGCCCCAGGGCCTAGTTTATGTGAGGAATCAGAGAGCAAGGGCCGGGGATGTACTTCAGCTGACAGAGAGCCTGCCAAGCATGTGCAAAGCCCTGGGTTCAATCCTTAGAACCAGGGGTAGCAAAACACTCCAGGAACCTCAAAACATGGGAGCTGGAGGGAGAAAGACCAGAAGTTCAAAGTCATCCTCGGCTACACAGCAACTTTGGGGCTAGCCTGGGCTACATGAGACCCCGTCTCAAAACCAAACCAATACACACAGCATTTAGACACGGCTCAAGGGATGCTCTGAGCAGTTGGGAACCCCCTCTGAGGGACCTGGGGTACTCAAGGAGGCTGCTATACTTGGAGCTACACTGAGACACTGGGAACCAGGGGTGAAGGAGGGATGCTTCCCCACAGGCCTTGACCCTGGGGCAGCAGTGGTCCCTAGACCTTTGAGTGTCCTCAGGAAAGGACACTTTAGATTGTCCTAGTCTGAGGGGCTTGCTGACCTGGGGACAGGCAGGGGCCTGCCCAGTGGGTGACTCTGGGAGTAGAGGAGGAAGGAGCCAGGGAAATGCTCAACTTTTGAAGCTATCGTCAAAGCGCTCTGCCCACTTCTCATGGCTGCCTGACTTGCAACAAGTCCTGAAGCCTTCCTAAGCCATGTTTCCCCCTCTGAGCCCTTTCCTTATTCCTGAAGATGAACCAAAATCAGCATAAGCTGGTGACACACAGTAGGCCTGACACCTGTCCCCCAAACCAACTAATGGCACACAGTAGGTCTGACAGTTGCCCCCAAAACCAGCTGATGGCTCACAGTAGGTTGGAAGCTGCCCCCAAACCTGCTCATGACACACAGTAGGTTGACAGCTGCCTCGCCCCCCACCCCCTGCAAAAAAAGACAGCTGCTGGTTCCAGAAGGAAACAGTCCGCTCCTTGTTTGTGACTGAAAATGGTACCCCCGGGCTTGGCACCCCGCCACACTTCCCAGGCTTGGCAGCCAATGCCTGCCGACTCTGGCAAAACAGTGCTGTGAGCTGCCATTTATCAAGTGCCGTGCCTAGTGTTTCACGTGTGGTGTCCCACGAACACTGTGCGCTCCCCAATGGATGCCAGAGTTGTGGAAATTGACCTGCACCAGGTGGAGGCAGCTTCCTCCAGCAAATCAGAACAGGAAGGAGGAGGCACCCATCTCTTCAGTCACTGTGAAGGAAGGTGGGCTCTGGGCAGCAGCATGGGGACACTGTGGCCCTACTGATGTGACAGCAGGTCACTGGCCCTCTGGAGGGGAGGGGCTGGCCACAGTCTCCCTGGCAGTCCTGCAGCCTGGCCTTCCCAGCATAGGGTCCCTGGAGCTTTTCATCTCTCTCTGCACCGACTGCCTGCCAAGCTCCTTTGAAGTTCTACAGAGAGGGCACGGCTCTCCTCCTGCCCCACAGCCTAAGGAGGAGACAAGAGGACGTGAGGAAGGGGGGGCTTCCTCTTACAGGGAGCCAATTAGAGGCACATCTGAACCCATGACCCTGCTCGCTCAGTGGGAAAATGCCTGATGACCAACAGAAGATGTGAGTGGGTAACAGCCAGGTGGGGTGGGGTGTGTGTGTGTGTGTGTGTGTGTGTGTGTCTGCATGTGAGAGTGTGTGTGTAAATGCAAATGTGTGTGTGTATATATAAGTGTGTGTGATGTATGTAACTATGTATGAGTGTGTGTCTCTGTGTATGTATGTATGTGTGTGTATGTGTGTAAATGTGCATATGTGTGTGTGATGTGTGTCACTATGTGTGGGTGGCGTGTGTCATTGTGTGTGTGTGTGTGTGTGTGTGTGTGTGTGTGTGTTGAGTCTCTACTGGAGGAGATGTGGGACTCACCCATGATTACACAAAGGTAAGGCTTTGGCAATAAAGGATTTCTTCCCCTGCCCGACCCACTCTCCTCTCTAGGGAGCATCTTGGGGCCCCAGAGGGGAGGGTCATTCATCTGAGCACTGTTAGGGGATGAGGACAGTGCAGGTGCTGTCCCAAGCCCAGGTGATCTTGAGAGAACACAATCCCCACCCTGCCTAGCACAGAGGTAGGAGATGTAGGGGAGGTGGTAACCTTTGAGAGGTCAGGGAAGGAGCATGGTCAGGGTGATAAGAGAGGCCTCCGGAGGACATGGCTAGGGTTGGGCTATACCCAGTGAGGAAGGTCTCTGGTCTGGGTCACAAGATCATCCATCTCATTTTCTGGAGAAAGGACAGGTGTCAAGTTCAAAGTTCAGCCACGTCCTGACATCCCTTCATGTGCCCCGCTCCTCATGTGAGGTTTCTTTCTGGCCTGGCTTGTGTGAGCCTGTGGTGAGTGTGTGACAGCAAAGGTTTTGGTTTAGTCACGGTCAGGGGCCAAGCGAGCCTGAAGGCCACCTTGAAGCATCTGTCCATCTGCCCCGAAGACTATCCAATGGCAAAGAGCCCCAACAGCATCATTCCAATATGGCGCCCTATTTCCCGAAGCAAGGACTCAGGGTCCACAGAATTCATGCTTCAGAGTTTTATTCCGCCATCATGGCACCCCTCCACCTCGCCTGTCAGGATTACCCTCTCCCTGTGGAAACCCTGTGATACGGAGAATTCATTCATGCTTCAGAAGGCGCCCAGCTCCATGGGCCTGTCACCCACATGCACCATTGTCCACTGTCCCCTGACTCAGACTCTCATACCAGATGGGTCTGCAATGGGAAGCAGCCTTAGTTCAGAACAAGCCTTGCCGCTCCCCACACTGAGCCCCTCTCTGTCCATCACCAGGTCTCTAGACTAAGATCTGGGCCTCTGCTGTGACCCTCAGCCTTGACACAAGCCAGCTCCCTGGTCCTTCTGCCCTCTCAGCTGAGAGCTTGCTACCGCCTCAGTCCCAGATGGCTCCCTGTGGCTGATGCTCAATTAATTGTTCGGTAGCAATTAATTGCATTGACTTGCCTCAGAAGGCCTGGACTTCCCCCGGCCAGACTGGCTGGGTAGGAGAGGCAAACCTCTTGCCCTCTCTAGGCTTCCCTGCCAGTCTTTGGGAATAGAAGGGCACGGGGTAATGCCAGGCAGGAAGTGGTATTCAGACTACAAAGGGTCTCTTGGGCTGAGCCCAGTCCTGCCCACTCAGGTCTCTAAGAAGGCACGCGGTGACGGAGGAGACACTCAGGGGCTTGAGGCCCCCAGCACAGCATCCAGTCCACTGGAGAGGACCATGCAGTGTTGGTGCCTGAAGCTGGGTGGTTTTGACGGGGAACCTAATGAGGATGGATGGGCCGAGTGAGGCCAGCACCTTCCCAAACAACAATTGAACATCCAGGAGAGAGAGAGAGAGAGAGAGTGTGTGTGTGTGTGTGTGTGTGTGTGTGTGTGTGTGTGGAGGGGGTGATCCTGACAGGTGCCCACAGGCATCTAGGGGAAGATTGCTTCAGACAGAAACCAAATGGATATGAACGCTTCCCAACCACGAGAGCACTTTGCAGAGCACTCTGGCCTCTCCTGCAAGAGCCCCCACTCAGGCGTAGGGGCGTCAGGTCTAAGCCGGCCACCGGTCCTCACCCATCCCAGTTAATCGTCCCTGAAGCCAAGGCCAAAGGAATTACCAGACCCAGACCCTGACTGACTCCCCAGAAGATTGGATCCAAGTCAGTCCGAGTGGAAGACAGATGTGCGGCCGTGGCGGAGCCTCAGTCAGGCACCAAGCCCTCTTAACCCTTAATTCTGATTTCTGGGCCTGGTGGGGGGGCCTCCTGGCCGGTTTGTCTGCCCAGGGGTCCCAGAGGCAAAGACCATAACTCATCCTCTTTGCAGTTAGGAAAACAAAAGAGCTTTTAACCCCAGACACAGATCCAGTGCGTTTAAAAGCTCTCCCCTAGAGCCCGAAGACGAGTTTAGAGATATGTCCATCTTCCGGGTCTCTGGGGGATCCTTGGTTGCACTCAGACTGGCTCCTAATTGCAGGCTTTGCTCTACTCGCTCTGACCACCCCCACCCCCCCACCCCCGCCATCTCCATCCCCCTCTGCTGGAGACACCGACCCCTTTCAAAGCTGCCTGATCTACAAGTCCCAGGTGCTCTCTGGAAACACTTCCTACCCTTTTGCTTTGTGCTTTATCTGACATTAAAATCCCCCTTGGACGTCCATCGGCCTAGACATCAAATACCAAAAATAGTCAATGCCAAGGGTCTCAGGTAAGCGATGGAGGCACCCGGTGTGAGCTAAGGTCAGAGACATGAAGAGTGGCTGTCAGGCCACACTGGGAACAGTCGGGCCGTACTTCACTGAACCAAGCTTCCCTTACTTAAGAGCGAGGCAGGGCGGGGCTAAATATCTGAGTGGACTCTTGGTAAATCACTGGCTTCCACGGGCAGCGTGGACCAGGAGGCACAGAAGTAGACTTTGCAATTTCTTTAAGAACTATGAGTGTGTGGGCGCGGGGGAATGGTTCATGTGTATGTGTGAGTGCCTGTGACTGGGAAGGTTTGAGCTCTGTGTCTTCTTCAGCTGAGCCTGGGTTGGCAGACCAGCAAGCTCCAGGAAATCTTCTGTCTCCGCGTCTCCCCAGAGCTGGGGTACAGGCTCAAGTAGCCAGATGCAGCTTTTACACAGGTGCTGGGTACCGTCCCTGGCTTCATGCGTGGGGCACGCACTCTGTTGACTAATAAATAACATTAGCGCCTCAGCTCATGGCCTCGGCTTTGGTTTGGCTTGAGTACAGGTGTATCACAGCCTCAATGTTAAAACGCCAGGTTCCAGCACAGCAGTGTGACCCCACCCCTTCTAGAGAGGTGACTTTGAGTTACTGGCTGGGCAGCTTCAAAGCCACAGTGTGTGACACTCAGTGGCAGCGGCCTGGGATACTGGAGTGCTCGCACCAGACCTACTCCAGCTTCTGCTAAGTGACCTCCAGCCTCCCATCTCCCTCTAGCAAGTTCCCTGTGCTCCTAACAGCCACTTTCTGGTACTCGCCTTTAAAAGCACCTAATGCTGGGGTCGAAAAGATGGCTCAGTGGTTAAAAGCCTGTAGTGCTCTTACGGGGGACCTGAGTTCGAGTCCCACTCATAACTGTTTGTTACCCTCACTCCAGGGCATCTGATGCCCTCTTCCAAGGTCACCTGTACTCATGTGCACACACCTGCATAGATACACACAGTACACAGAGTTAAGAGTAAGAATTGGAGCTCAGAGAACGTAAGTAACTTATGATATAAGATCACACAGCAAGTCACATCATTGCCAAAGCTATTAATGGATAGAAGAGCCCAACTATGACCTCTGGGCTCCAGAGCTTCCTAAGCAGAGGGGTTAGCCTTGTCAGCTGAACTCCACCTGTATCCACAGACACCTGAGAGTGAGTGTCCCAGCTCTGCCGAAAAGCACACAGTCAGACCACTGCTGAAGCCTCATTCCATTCCACCCCCAATCCCTTCTATGGCTATACGGTGCCTGTCTCCAATTCCAGCCTCAACTCACAGCCACACACCCCAGCTGACTGTGCCCCAGAGGTCACCTGCTCTCTACTGTCTGGGCTCAAAAGCCACACCCACCCTCCCAAGCCAGGCTAACCTTCCCGCGAACCCCCCTCACACACACACACACAGCAACTCCCAGCTTAAATCCCTGCAGGGGCCTCCTCATCTCTACACTTCCCAGGTCCACAGTACACAGTAGGTGCTCAAACATGTCTACTGTTCAAAGAAACCTGATGAACAGAGCAAGAGTTTCCTCTGGCCAAGCCCAGCACTGTACTCTGCACAATGGAAGAAGGAATTTACTTATTTATTTATTTATTTTGTTTTGGAGACATGGTTTCTCTATGCAGTCCTGGCTATCCTGGCTGAAGGATTTGCATTTCTAAATTTCACACAATAGTCAATGTGCAGTGAGCCTGGGAGGCTCTTGAGGGGTCAGAACCTACCAACGTGGGGAAGGAATTGCAAGCACATTTCCTCCAGTGCCCCTTGGCTCTAGCCCAGGACTGTGAGTCACGGTGCATGGGGTAGTTCTTGCCTGATGCCCACTGTTCAATACCATTTGAATAATACTGAAGAATGTTTGAGTATTTTCTTAAGTCCAGATCTCAGCGAGAACAGCCAGTCTGTCTCCTTTTTGACTTATTTCCCCTACAAAGGCCCCTGCAGATGTCAGAGCCTTTGCTGAGCCCAAGCCTGTATTTCCTGCCTGGTGCTCTGCAGCCGACTAGTCAGGTCTGGCTTGCTGGATGCACCCCCAGCTCCCCCAACTCAGGGGAACCTCAGGGTACCTGTGGCCTTACCATCCTTGCTGCCTGATAGAATCTCCCCGTCCAGTCAGGCAGGCATTGGGCAGTACACATGTACCTCCACGACATGTACCTACCTACGCTGGATAGACAGAGAAGAGTAACAGGTTCCTGGAACTTCTACACCCTAAGGCCTCGCCCAACACGCAGCATACCCGGAGAACCAAGGCTTAGGAGCAATGGTGCCTCTTACGTGGCATCTGATCCCCGAGGGCACACTCACCTGGTGTCTATAGGGAGTGGGTGGAGTTTGAACTAGGCAGAGTGTGCTGGGCAGGCTACCTCTGTAGATGAATGCACAAGTCAGACTCACCGTCCAGCCTCCGCCATCAGTGCGCATGTCACAGTAGACCTGGAAGCCAGCTGGGTAGTGAGTGGGGAAGACGGAGTAGACACCATCATCCTGCTGTCCACTCAGGAGAACATCCAGGCAGTCCCGCGGCCGAGAGCCTGTGACAAGGAGCAACATCAGGGTGACAATCGCCCAGACACTACATTTTGTCATCCTTCCCTCCCAAGAGTCCCTGGCAATCTCTCCACCAGAGGGCAAAAGCATAAGCCCTCAGTCCTAGGTAAATCCTTGAGGCCTTGCTTTCCTCATCTAGAAAATGGGCTCACAGGAAGTTCCTTTTCTATAGCAGCAACATGTCCCTGTCCATGAGTCAAGGGACAGGTGACAAAGGATGGAAGGCAGCCCTCACTACAACCCTCCATCTCCCTGGAGCTGGGCACTAGAGCCACCCAGCGAGCAAGAGTATCTCACTCACCATTAGCACAGCCTCGAGGCCGGGCTCCCCGGGAAGGCGCCCTCTGAAGGTCAGCCTTGACACGGGGCCGGCCTAGCCCCCGCTCCCTCTGCAGAGCCTCCAGGACATCACTGACTGAGTTCACCAGGTGAGCCATGTGACCTTGACTCTCGGAGAGAAGCTGCAGAGGGAGCACGGAAGGCCTTAGAGGGAGCACGGGTCTGCGAGGCCCCTGCCAGGAAAGGCTGCGCCCTGGTTTGCTCTGATCCCAGGGTCATGTTCATGGCAGTTTGAGGGGTCAGTGGGGCTCTAAGGGGTTCAGAGGACAAGGGCTCAGGCAGAAGTTTGGTCACTTCTACACATCCAGCCCCAGCTGATGGGACAGTGCGGGGGGGGGGGGCGGGGGAAGGCCCCAGCAGGCATCAGCACGAGCTATCCACCAACCAGTTCCTCCTGAAGCCGCCTTCATTTTTTCCCTAGGACATGATGTCACATGGCTCAGGTAGTCTTTAAGCCTCTGATGCTCCAGTGTGGAGATTATAGGCTAGTGCCAATCACATACAATAGACACAGTGCTGGGAACCCAGCCTGGGGCTTCCAGGGCAAGCACCTTACTCACTAAGCCATGCCCCCAGCAAGCCTTGGTTAGAAGAGAAGAGTTATCATCACCAACCTAGCCTAACTCCTCTGGGGACTGGTGAGGGAGCATACAGAGCATCAGCACGGCACCCACCCCAGCACGGCACCCCAGCACCCAGCACAGCATTGGGCCTCATGAGGCCCTTGCTCCACCTTCCTGGCTATAGTACATCCTACCTCCTATCTCCTCTAAGACCCCCACATGAGGAGGCTAAGGCAGGGGTGGTCCCTGCACCTGAGAAAACGGACCTGAGTATTGGGAAGGGCGTGGAGCCTGGGTGCAGGTAGCTGAGTTCAAACTGGGCCCCAAACAAGGATGCCCTTGCTCCCTCTGCCACCCCGCCCCCGTTTGAACATCGTGGGGAGTCTCCAAAGAAGCCTGGTGTACAGCAACTCACAGGGTCCCCAGTACTGCAAAGAGTCAGGACTTGAGATTGTTACCTCCGTGTTCCAAGAGGGAATCGGAAGCCCAGAAGGAGAATCCCCACCCCCGCCCCCTGCCCCCAACCCCTACCCGCTACCCCCTTACCTACAGGGGAATCAGGATTCATGTCACTTCCTCAAGGCAGATGAGTGGCAAGGAAGGAAGGGTAAAATCGTCCTATGACCACACCGGGTGTGGGTGGGGCCCGGTCCTGGTGTTCTCTGAGTGGGTTGTCACTGTGTGACACCCTCCCTGCCCTATCTGCAGGCCAGGATGAGGGGACTGTCACTATCACCTGTTCTCCATAAGACTCCAGCCATGTGAGGTAACACTGACCCCTCCCATCTTCCCCTCCCTCACTGTCCATGGGTCGGAGCTCGCCAGAGCAGCAGAGGTCTCTAGGGGCGGCTTACTGTGCTGGCTGCGGAGGGGTCTGGGGGTCTCCTGCCTCCTCACCTGTCCCCCCTGGGTTTCAGGAGTATATAGGACCCAGGGGAGGATAGCAGGCAGCTGGCAACACGAAGCAAGCTGGGTCTTGCTCACCGAACCTGTCACTTGCCAGATAATAGCCCATCGGAGGAAGAGAGAGAAATACATCCAGCCAGACAGCAGTTTACAAAACGTGATTCTCAGCTCGGCCGAAGGCAGGGCCCTGTGAAGCTCTAGGCCCTGTTGATTTCCCCTCTGCTGAGCAGGTGATTCTGTGGTCTCCAGGAGAACTACAGGGGGCTGCAGGAGTCCACCACAGTGACCTGCCGTCAAGCTCCATGGAGCCCTTGTGGGGACGCAGGCAGCCTTTGGTGAGGGGGTGACGGAAGTCCCCTGGGTAAATCTCACCGCACAGCCCATCCCTTTGAGTCACCATGGCCATGACATTCAACAGCTCAGGCACAGCCCCTCCCTCTCCCTGGCAGGCCGGGGAGACCTCAGTTTAAACTAGCAAATGATTACCACTGAAACATATAAACCTGCCCCGAATTAATAGGGAGTCAGTTCCTGCTCGCTGAGCCGCGCAAACTATCACGAGAGAAGCTGGCGGCAACCAGAGGCCGTGAAATCAGGGCAGCTGCTTCCAGCGAGGCCAAGCAGCGGCCAGGCTTCCACCAGGCCCTTCCCCGCTGAGCCTCAGTCTGCCCCTCTGCAGAGTGGGCGACAAAGGTACCTGTCCCTGGAGCTACTGCGTTGATATGTGCCTTCAGGATGGACCATCGCTTCCACTCACAAAGGGCTTTCAATGACGGTCCCCAGGTGAAGTCTCCATATGGAGCTGATAGTGTTTCTCCATGCTCGAGGCCCGCTGAGCCCTGCCCAGTCAGGAACACCAGCAGCCCCTGGGGCTTGGCCTGCTACCCCATTTTACAAGTGAGAAGAACCTACCTAGAGAGGGGATAGGGCCCACCCAAGATTGCCCAAAGCTAAAATGGATCCCACACTGTAGCCTCAAGTCAACAGGCAGAATTGCTAACCTTAGCTGGGCCGGTGAGCAACAGAACCTCAGGTCTGCGCCTCTGCCCAGGGAAGAAGCTTCAAGATGGGGTGAGACCTAGCTGGTTGACTCTGAATGATCCAGATGGGCAGAAAACATCTTGGATGGTCCTGAACCAGGTGAGTCGCTGCACCGGAGACTGGGTGCACTATCCATCTGCATTTCATGGGGCCATTCCAGCTCACAGGGCACCTCTGTAGCCAGCCTGAGCTGACCAGGGCTGAGCTGGGCCTCTGTGTCACCCAGAGCCCAGCAATCTGTTCTGCTGATGGGCCCGGGGGAGGGGCAGCAGGAAGCCGGCTGTATGTCCCCCAGCCCAGGGGACCCATCACCCCGTCAGTCACCCAGACAGGGTGACAAGGGCTGTAATTTCTCCAGCTGCAGCCTTCAAGGGGAGGGAAGAGGGCCACTGCTCATGAGCTATGGGTGACCAAACGCCTGGTCACCTTGGGTGCCCAGATGAGGGAAGTATAGAAACAGCTGTGCTAGCCGGTTGGGTGGAGGTTGACCTTAGTGCTAAGCTGAGTCAGCCAGTGAAGTGGTACAGGGCTGGAGGCTGGGCAGAGTACGCCGGGCTCCATTTCAGGCCTGATCTAGCTGTGGCACCCATGACACACCAGAGCTACTTTCCAGGCCTTGATTGTTTTTTTTTTTTTTTCGTTTTCTTTTTCTTTTTTTGTTCCAGAAACTGGCAGAGGCAAGGGAGACAGTCCCAAGACCCTCCTCCTACAAGGAGAGCTTCTAGCTGGTGCCCAGGGCCTGCTGGTAGAGCCAGAGCCAAAGCCTTCCCCCTAACTCCACTTGATCCTTGAAGGAACTTGGCTGGGTCCAGGGGATGGGAGGAGAGGGGAGGGGAGGGGAGGGGAGGGGAGGGGAGGGGAGGGGAGGGGATGGGAGGAGAGGGGAGGGGAGGGGAGGGGAGGGGAGGGGAGGGAGGAGTTGAGAGGCCAAGGGTCTGGTTGGCTTCCCCACAAGGGCACAGCAACCCCGGAAAGCTATGGGCAGCTCAGAATAGAGCAGTGGCAAGTGAGGGGGGGCTGCACCCCTCTAGGAGGACACTGGGCTGTCACATGATAGACCAAGAGCAAGCCTCAGGCCTCCTCACCTCAGTTTGCAGCTAATAATCAGCGGAGGGCATGGGGGAGGGGGCAGACAGGGAGGCAAGGCCTACCTTGCTTACAGTTCACAGCCTCTTAGTCAGCCTCCAAAATCCCTCTAGCCCTGGGTCTACAAGGCTACAGAGTTACCATGAAGTGGGTTGGAACACTGGTCATGAATGTGAGAACACAGCCCTCCACAAATGAAAGAACAAGGCCCAGGCTGGAACACTTAGGGACTGAGACTGTGGATATTACACACTCAGCACAAGGTGCCGGTGACACCACCTCTCAAATCAAGGCATACACACACTCACACACACACACACACACACACACACACGCACGCACGCACGCATGCACGCACGCACACACACGCACGCACACGCACGCACACACGCACGCACGCACGCACACACACACACGCACGCACGCACACACACACTCACACACACACACACGCACGCACGCACGCACACGCACGCGCGCACACACACACACACACACACACACACACACACGCACGCACGCGCACACACACACGAGGCATATGTAGATCCTACCCTCACCTGGATGAGACGACCCTGTTCACTCTGCAGGGTGCTGAGGCCCTGGCCCAGCAGGCTGTGTCCCTTACGCAGCCCAGCACATTCAGTCTGCAGCTCAGAGGCCCTGGCCAGCAGCCGGGGCAGCTGGTCAGCCAGTGCATCCAGCAGCTCGGGGGCACCATCCAGCCTCGGCTGTGCCTGGTGCTCACTCAGTGCCCGAAGGATGGAGGCCTGGATGCCCTCCAGGCGGGTAAAGCTGTCAGTGAGGTCGGGGCAGCGAGGGTCGATGAGGAGACTGAGGTGGGAGCTGTCAGCCCTCTCCACGGTGACCAGGGCACTGTTGGCCCCGGCAGGCCCCGTGCTGACGATGGGTGGGGGCGCCGTGCCTGGTGCGTGGGTATGGTTCAGGAAGAGAACCACACCGGTGACAGCCACCGCCAGCAGCACTGCGAGGGACAGGAGCACCGTGCACAGGACGTAACTGCAGCTTGCTCGCTGTAGGTCAGTCCCGGGCACAGGCACAGACAGACAGACAGGAGAAAGGAAGGCAAACGTTAGAGACCAGCTTGTGCCCAGGGAGGCTCAGGAGGCTGGAAGGGCAAGAGACCCCCACAAAAAAAGCTGTACGAAACCCAGGGTCAGAGAGACAGAGGCAGGGAGGGCAAAGAGGCTGGGGCAGGGGAGGGACAGACAGAGAAGACAGCCGGAGAGAACTCTCTCCTCACCCCTGCGCAGAGCCATCTCTCTACCTTGCTCCCTTCCTAGAGCAGGGCCCTAACTGGACAAAGGTCAGACAGCAGGCAGAGGCTCTCGGAGGCCACTGTAGCAATGCGGGCACTGTGCCTCCCAGGCAGGCGACGTGTAGACGCAGGGGACAAACCGGGTAGAGTGTCGCTATAAGGATAGGGCTGGTGCACCAGGGGCTTAACAACAACTGAAACCAAAGCCAGTGTCACTTGTAATTTAAGATAGCGCTATGACTGTGTAGCAACGAATGCCTTGGGGACCCACTAATTATACCAAGTCACTCATAGTCCCTGAACATTTATACATAGGAAAAACAGAAGCCCAGAGAGGGCAAGGACCTGCCCAGAATCACACAGCCAATTCGAGACAGCATTCTGATCGGATCTGTGCCCCCCACTGCTTTCAGGGGGGCAGGCACCTCCTATATCAAATCTCAACTCTCTCCCACACACTGCCCCTACACCCCCAACTTCCTTAACTGGAGATACCTCTTTAACTGAATTAGTATATTAAAGCCCCTGGAGCCGTGCCGGGCACGTTACACTTCTGCAATAAATATTAGTGGCTTTTATTATCTCATGATCACTGCGCGCAGAGCATCTGGAGGTGGTTTTTATCTTCCACCCAGAGCGTTATTTCTGTGTGTCCTCCGCATTGGGAGGACACCTTCCCTTTCTCACATAAGGTAAGACCTTTTGAATGTAGTTGGCTGCCAGCTTGCTTTTCTGGCCATATAGAAAATACCCATTGCATTTACTACTGAGAAAGCGATGGAGCAAGCTGCTTTTCTCCCATAAATTTAAACACCATCTCCTGAGTCTCTTGGCAGCAGAGGCTGAGAGCAAAGGGCTGGCCCTCTCCAGGAAGCTCTCCTTGACTGCTTCTTCCCCTCTCTGCAGCTTGGAGGGACTCCTCTCCGATGGGCATCTCGAGACAGATCTCATCACTTTTCCCCTCACAGGATGTCCCATGAGCCAGGCTCTGGCCCACTCCAACAGAGGCATCAGAGGGGCTCAGACCCTATGTCTGCTCCAGGGTGGCTTGTGTCCATAGACTGGACTCTCGGCCTTGCTGGGGGCAGGATCCCTTTGGGACTCTGACAAAGGCTGAGGACAAAATTTCTAGGGGTTCAGGAGCTGGCAAGTCATAGGGAAGGAAACCTGCTCTGCCCTGCCCCTGGTCCCCGTGCCCAGTTTGACCACTGGGCACAGCGAAGTCCTCACCTGTGAGGTGGTGGACAGACGGAGGCAGGGAAGGCAGGTGGACCAGGCCATGCCTTTGGGACAAGCCGGGCACCACAGAGCCTCGGGACTTCCCTGCAGAGGCAGAGCCTTCAATTCTGAGATGGGGCTACCTTCTCTCCACGACGGTACACACAGAACAGAGGCAACCCCAGGCTGAAGCAAGCCCTCTAGCCCAGGCAGCCCCGCAGCCTGCAGGGAGCCTTCTGGTCACCATCCCTCAGCCATGTGCCTCATCCGTGCCCCTGAAGCCTGCAGGCAGCGTCTGCTGTGAAGGCTGTGGTTGGACTCATTTTGGAGAGGTGGAAACTGAGGCCCAGTGAGCAAAGACCCAGTCCCAACATGACACAGTGAGGGCAAGGGGAGGGGGAGGGGGAGAAGGTGATAAGACAAGTGGGGTCTGGGTGGCCATGGGCTGGATGTCTTCCAACATTCCTTCCCTGAGAAGCAGGCTGGGGAATGAGGGACAAAGCTATGTTGGCAGCTAAACGGCTGTTACACCGGCTTCTGGTCCATCAGGAGACACCTTGCCCTGAGCATCTCCAAGCTGTGTTCTCTGATTTTGTAGCATTAAGGTCCTCCAGCCAACTTGGGGGGGGGCATGCTCAACATCTCCAGGACTTCATTCTGATGGATTGGCCACACATCTTCCCAGGGGAGTGGGGACAGAGGGGGCAGAGATGGAGAGGGTGGAGGGAATTGCAGGGTCCCTTGGAGTCAGTGTGGCATGGGAGCTCAGCGAAGGAGCAGTTCCCTCCTGGAGGAGAATTAGTCTTCAGAGATCAACCTTAAAGATGAAGAGCTGTTCGCTTTTATAGGCTGCGGCTTACGTGCCTCGCAGAGAAATCGCCCGAGATAATAAGGGGCCTGGGCTAGGCGGTCAGCACGGTGCCTTGGGCTGGAGCTTATTAATCAGTCTTTGGCCAGGCAGAGCAAGGTGCACCCCAACCTTCACATACAAGGAGAGGGAGACAGAGCTTCCCAAGGACAAGGCACAGTGCCTAGAAGGAACCAGAAGTCCGAGACAGGAGATGGGGTTGAAGGCTTGCATGTTCCCGGCTTAAGGGATGTCTTTGACTCCTGCGATTGGGGTCAGCAGCTCCCTAAGCAGCCCCCGGCAGGGCCTGTGAAATGGTCATCAGGAAAGGGGGCTTGCTGGTAAACCTGACGATCTGAGTTCAATCTCAAGGACCCATGTCAGGGAGGAAAGAGGAGCTAGCTCCCAAAAGTCGTCTTCTGAACCTCTCCACATGCACCGTGGCACACATAACTCCCCTCCCCTGCCACACAAAATAAATGAAAATGAAAAGAAAAATGTAAGCCACTGTCTAAAGGAAAGTTAAGTAGGGTTTGCCTGAGGAGGGATGCAGGAGCCTCCCAGAACACCTCTACTGGGAGGTGACATTTGTCCAGTATATATCTTATAGCTGCCGGCCCTTGAGAACTTGGAATCTGGAGGACAAGGTTCAATACCAAGGGGTCCTGATGGCCCCCACTCCCGAATATGGCACGCACCCCCTCCTGCTTGCCTTCCCTGGTGGCCCAGTCCCACAGGTCCAAGACAGAGAGCCTTATCTTGGCTGTCAGCCGGAATGAGGATGTCTCTTGTGGGCCCGAGAGGCGGGGTGTCTGGAGAGCCATTCTGTCCCCCTCCTGGGAGCCTCAGCCAAAGGCTGCAGCTGTACTTAAGGCTGACCGGTGCTGCTGACTGTGCACTGGAGATCTGGGGAGTTCCAGCTTTCTGGAAGGTTCTAGGAGCAGCCACTGAAGGTGCCCAAGGTGACAGAGATGATGCATGGCGTGCGTGACTCCTAGGGACTCTAAGACGCTCACTCCGTCGCTCCCCGGGGAACTTCTGGCTTGGCTCTCACTTTGCTGGCAAAGGGCTTCCACAGGTGTCTGGGAAGGGCCCCCAGATCCTGTTCTCCTCCACATGGCTGACCAGAGCCTCAGCTCTGCACACCGACCTGGCTACATCTCTGTCACCTGCTTCAAAACCAATGCCACCAGTGGCCTGAACACAGAACAGGCGGGACGCTCGCCCCTCAGACCCCTCCAGGCCCCACACACTGGAAGCTTAGGCACGACCAGACCCAAGTGCACACTCTCGGTGTCTGCTGCCCCTCCCCAGACATGGCTCTATGTGACTCTCCGCCTCAGGCAAACCATGCTGACTGGAGAGAAAGCTGACGGGGCATGCCTCCAGTGGTCTCTTCCCCACTACCCCAAATCTGACGGTGACTTCTCATACTCTCGTAAATGGGAAGAAAGAAAAGCCTTCCTTGTATGGTATCCACACGGCCTGCGGCAGTTCCTGACTTGTAGGTTGGTCCCTAGGGTATGCTGTGTTCCCTGAGACCCAGGCTGCATCTCCTGGTGTGACAAAAGGTCTCCACAAATAGCCATGGAGTGAAGTAATGGGACAAGGATTAAAGCTGGATGCCAGGAAAGACTTCCCACAGTAGCTGTCTGGGATGTCCCTAGTCTCCAAAGAACTGAAGCACAGGCCTGAGCACGGATGAGAGGCTGATGGCCAGCGGCTGGCTTGGGATCCGCTCAGCAAGAAGTCATCACTCCCTCCAAGGAGATGGTGCAGGGTGACATCTTACAGAGATCCCGGGGTAAGGCCATGTGTAGTTCCAGAGTCTTATATTTGAACACCTGACAAATGTCAGTGAACCTCATCTTCCTGCCCCAAGGTCCACAAGACCCTTCTTGTACAGGGGGCAGGAAGGATACCCTAATGAAGTTGGAGTCAGCCACTTGGCCGAGGTCATCTATCCAATGAGGAGACAGTTCTGAAACACAGCCAGGAAGAGCAGGCCCAGGGAGATTCCCAGGAGTGGCCATACCTGCCAGTGAGGAGGGTCGCTGCCTGCTCAGGTCTGACTAAATGACTAAGCTCCGGAACCAGCCGGTTCAGGGAAGAACAGGGTGCCCGCCCTCCCGCCCTCCCTTCCCCTTTGTCCCATCTGCTTCCAGAGGTCACAGGTTTGGTCCCCCTACCAGAGAGCCCAGCTCCAGCTGGCTCATCTGTTATATCTGCAGGCTCCTAGGGTGGTGTGACCAAGGTATGACAGGGAAGGGTGTGAGCGAGACTGGTGCTGGAACAGTCTCCTTCCAGTGGGAAGAGACTGCCACATATCCCACCCTGGGAGAGCCATGGCGGGGAGAACCGACCTGTGTGTGGGTGTGAGGCACTCTGAGGTTTACAAATACACCAGAAGCTCACTGGTCTTCCCCATCAGCACAGGTGGCGTGAGGAAGAGGAGGGAAGGCTTGGTTCCTCTTCACAGGAACACAGCATGTCAGGGATCACAATATAACTAGAAAGCAAGGGAGAAGGCCCCAGGGGAACTGAGACACACCTCTCTCCCTCCCACTGCCTGCCTCCTTGCGTGGCCATACAGCGGGCACAAAGGACAGAAGGGGTATCTGATACCCCCATACCCAGCATAGACCCAGCTCTGCTCTACCTGGTGCAGCTGGGAGCTGGTTCCCAGGGGCAGCAGAGTCCGGAAGGCCACACCTGGCCCAGGACTCCTTGAAGCCCCATTTCTAGCAGACTCCCCAGAAACCCCCATCCTTCCTCTCCCATGTTCCTCCTGGCGTAGTTTCAAGCATCTGACCTCAGCTATGGCCCTTACCTCAGCTGGGCTTCTAGAAAAGGCAGCAGCCTGGGCAGGGGGCCATGGGGGAACTTGTGACCCCAGGGAACTAGAGCCAGGGACACAATTTAAAAAATGATGAAATTGCCCGGACCAAGAGCCCCACCCCAGGCAACCAGGGAGGCCTCCGAGAGGAGGCAGCTTCTTTCCTACTCTCTGTAGAACAGGTATTGTGCACCTGGGTGTGCAGTATTTGGGGGCCTGGTGGTGTCAATCAAATGAGCGAGTAAAGGTCTAGAAGTGGGATCTGGCCCGGGGAGGGAAATAACAAGCAGTCAGGACCCATAAGGTACCAAAGGGAGGGAAGACTGGACCAGGCTGGGGCAGTCTTGGGGACAAGCCTTGAAGTTTCCACTGCTCCTTTAAGATCTCTGCAGGAAAGGCCCTGCCACCAGGGGACACAGTGAAGGCAGGAACAGTTAAGAAGGGGGATGGACCACCCAGGGAGGCAATGGACCGGGTCTGAGGTGGGAAGGTAGAGTCCCTGCTCTCTGGCTCACATGTGACTTGGGCAGATTCAACCTCCCTAATCCTCATCTGGGATGTGGGAAGTGTACACTTGTGAAGAGCCAGCTTCGCAAACTGTAGTTAGCCGGTTCCCTTGCCAGACCAGTGTTACTCTGAAAGAAAGGCAGGTTGCAGCTTTGATTAGTGAGGGGTGGCCACGCCCACCCCTGCCACCGCCTCCTTCTCTGGTTGCAAACTCTCGCTGTTCCTTCCCCAGTGACATCTGTCTGGGAGAAATTTAAAATTTAAAACGGGCAGCCCCATTATCTGCTCTCCTTGGCGAACGGCCTCCTCAGTACGCCTGTCTATCCCAGTCCCTTGATGGCTGAGCCTGGGGCAGTCCTGCGGCCACCCCTCTGCTTCTGCTTCAGACGCCCGATGCCCAGTACCTCAGCAGCCCCTCCCTGCTCTGTCCCAGCTGGTACAGTGCACAGCCCTGGGCACCCTCCAAGCCGGGACACTTCACTGGCCCTGCAGAGGCAGTGGGGAGAGAGGATCAGCCAGACCCGGGTTCAAATCCCTATAGGGCTGCGTGGCCTCGAGCTGCAGCGGGACCTCTCTGAGCCTGAAAGTCAGAGAATCACAGTGCTTAGGCTTCTTATAGGAGATTAATATTTACTGTTCCCCAATTGAATTTGGGCGCTTGGGTAAAGAAGGTGGACCTGGGGGGGGGGCGGCCCAGCTCTTGAAGCCTGGAAAAATGTGCGGGGCGCCTGGCATAGGTTAAATTGCAAGTGAGGAGGACCCCCCATTGAGGCTGTAGGCGAACGGGACTCTGTGCGCCGGTCATCTGTCGGCTGTCCCCAACTGAAGGGCTGATCCACAACCAACTATAGGTCCTTTCTCCCCTCTGCACGAGCAAGCACAGGGGTCTCTGGTGGGGGTGGGGACTGGCTGCAGCGGGTGCCTTTTGCAGGGAGCCCAGAGTTCAAGACTCCGCCAAGGGGAAGAGGAGAGTAGGTGCTCCCACCAAGCTCTGCACAAGCTCCCCAAACTCCAGCCCCCACACCCATCCCCGCGCCCGTGGGTACCTGCGGTTTGTCGCGCGGTTGGTCCTCAAGTTGGGACGCGCCGCCCACGGTCTTCCACCGCTCGTGGACCATCTTCCCGCAGGACCCGCGGGGGTGCGGGGCAAAGACGAATGCAAAGGAGGAGAGGGGTGCACAGGGTGCGTTGCACTCGCAGGAGGTACCCTCGATGCCGGGGATTCGGGGTGGCCCGGGAGCGGCGGCTGCCAGCTAGGCTGCGTGTGAGCGTGTGTGATCGCTGGGAGCGCGGGCGCGAGCCTCCGAGAGCCGCCCGCGCCGCGCCGTCCCCGCGCCCCGCTCCCGCGCCTCCCGCGCGCTCCGCCCTCTTCCTCCCGGCTCAGTCGCCGCGTCTTCGTCTCGGACTCTCAGGGCCTTTTATTGCTCCCCAGGGCTTCCCGGGCACGCGCGAGCGCGCGCGCGCCCCCCGAGAACCCTAAGAGTGACTCCGGCTCCAGCCCGGTCGCTGGGTGGGGGTGGGGGTGAGGAGGACTAACCACCAGCAGCGGGCGTGAAGGCAGCCACGGGCTCCCCGAGGAACCTGCGCGCCCCGTGGCGCCCCGCGCAAACTTCCTCTCGGGCGGGACTCCTCTAAGTCCCCTGGTGCATGCCGGGATCACACCTAAGGAAGGGGCTAGGCAGAGACCTGGTGTCCCTTTCGGGGTTCCGGGGTTCCAGGTCCCGGGGCAAGTGTGCTCGTGGCCCGCTAATCTCCAGCCCTGTGGCCTGGTGCTGGAGTCCCCTACTCCGCAGCCGGGCTGCTGCACGCCCCCATGACATCTGCCCACCCAGAGTCCCGGGCAACACATTGCCCCCCCCCCCAAAGCCGGCCTGGAGCTATCCCAAGCGCGGGAGGAGGGATCTGAGCCACCAGTGGGGGCCTCTCAGTCGTCCCTCCCACCAGCACCACTTTTTAAAGCATTTAATCCGCCGAGCAGCCTTCGGAGGTAATTGACAAAGTCCTTAATCTGCGCGGTTAACGAGCTGCTGTTGTGGCTCCGACCGCGTGGCTCCCACGCGCCCCACGCCGCGCCCCGCCAGCCGCCCTTCCCCCAGCTCCGCAGAGACGCCTGGGCCCCCCGCTATTTCTTAAAGCTGTTTTCCGGCTCCGGGGCGCTCTGGCCGCCTTGCTGTTCCCTGGCAAACACGTCGTCTCTCTCCCACCGGTTTCCAGTCTGTCGTCCCATCTTCGCCTTCGTCCCTCGTCTCGTCTCGTCCCTCTAGGTGCCTGGCAAGCGTGGGGCAGGCCTTGTGAAGGTGGGGCCAGAGCCTAACAAAGGCAGAGTGGTCCCCAGGATCACAGCTGGAGCTAGGCACCGCGGCCACATGCCCTCCCAGACTGTCACCAGCCAGAAACGGTCTCACAGTCTGCACTTTCAGTGTTACTGGTGGCTGTCTTCTCCCGCAGTCACAGCCCCGCTTCCCACCAGCAAGCTGCTGGAGTTACTTACTGCCCAGTTGCCCTAGGCTGGGGTCTGAAGCCCACTCCTTAAGGATGCACCTGTGTCTCCCTGCAGACACACACACACACACACACACACACACACACACACCCTCATCACTTAAGAGGATTGTAGGTGACCCAGAGATTCTTCAGGCCTAAGCAGGAAACTGTTACTACTGACCCCTGACCCTCTCTTGACTCAGGTTCGCCTTGTATCAGCACCTTACTCTGAAGGGCTCTCTCTTCCGGGTTCCGAGGCAGGCACCATACATAAGCCTCTGAGGCGTTAGTGTTAGCTAGGGCTCAAACTTTCCTGCTGCTCCCTCTCTCAGTGTCTGTTTCCTCATTGAGCAAGGACAGAGGAGAACGAGGGTTTCCCCGGCTCCTCACATGAAGCAGACATTAGGGATCCCAAGTCTGATTCCGCAGTGCTCGGGGAGAATTTTGACACCAGGCAAGGTGTGCACTAAAAATCATCCTGGGTAGTCCTGGACGGGAGAAGGGGCCCAAAGGTCCCTGGGCGTACATGGAGAGCGGTCAGCTTCTTTAGGGTGGGAATACTTGGTTCAGGGGATGCTACTTTGATGGTTAAGTCAAGGGAAGCCAAGCGCTGAGTGGGAGACACAGTGAACTCACAAGCAGGTGTGCATGGCGCCTTCAGGACTGCTTCTGGGCCTGTGGAAGGACAGGTAAGCGGGGGCCACCTAGTGGTTCCTCCTGGCAGTGTTTGCTGCTGGGACCTGTCACCTACTCAGAGAGTCCCCAGTTCTCCTGCCTGCTGGGGTGCAGATGGTGGTGGCAAGCTATGGGCCTTGCCTGATCACCACTCTGCAACAGCTGTGCTCTCGGCTCAGGTGACACGAGGAGGATCAGTGGTGGCCCGGGGTTGTCAGGAGCACACTCAGTCTGTGTACACTGCACTAGCCCAGCGCACACAGGCTCATCAGCCCCACGGGGCTGTGTGAAGGAGAAGCTCCTGGAGAAGACACAGAGCAGACCAACACCGTCCCCGGGTGCTGTGACTTTTTACCAGGCTGATAGGGGCCAAGCGTCAGGGACAAGTGTGGCTGAGCTTAGCATGCTGGCCTCTGCAGAGGCAGCCTTCGAGCCAGCCCAGGGTCCAGGCAGGGCCTCAGGGAAGACAGAACCCAGGACTCACGAACTACAAAGACTTAATCCAGAACTGCCTGGCACCCTGACTCCTCCTCTCTGGCTCACCATATATTCAGGGTTGTGGTTGTTGTTGTTGTTCTTCTTCTTCTTCCTCCTCCTCTTCCTCCTCCTCCTCCTCTTCTTCCTCCTCCTTCTCCTTCTCCTCCTCCTGCTCCTGATCCTCCCCCTCCTCCTCCTTCCTTCCTTCCTTCCCGAAGTCCCCTGAGTGTGATAACTCCAACTGTCAGGCAGTTACAGTCTGGAAATTTTAGTTGAGATTCTAGAGAGAGGGTCTGGCCAGGTCTTGCCCTTCCTTCGGAACCTGGATCCATCAGTCACAAACTGTCAGCTGGCCCGAGGTAGCTGTCCTCCCCAGGGTCCTCACTGCAGTGCAGTGGGGAGTCGTGGCTGCCAGCTGTCTTCGTAGGGAGGGGTACAGGATGGACGGTGAGGACAGAAGTGAAGAGAGACAAGAGAGCAGCTAGAGGCCCAGGGTAACAATACGCCTCTGGACTGGCCAAAGTGGTCAGCATCTGTAGAACATTACCCTTCCATACAACCCTGTGTGGGGCACAAGAGCCCTCCCAGCTCCCCTGACAGACCCGAGCTGTGACGAGCCTCATTCAAGGATGGTGAAACGGACTCAGAAATACAGTTCAATAATTCACCCAACAGTCTAAAACCATTCAATTAATACCAAGTTGCCATTTAGTAAGGAATCCTCACATGTGGACTGCCATTCATTTTCAGTATCAACAGATTTCACACATGGTCTCCTCTCCAAAGACCTGTGAATTGTGGTAATGTGCCCATTTTAATGCAAAGCAACTGAAGATCAGAGAGGCTCAATACCTTGACCAAGATCACACAGCAGCTGGTAGATCCAGAATTTGAACCCTGGGCTGTGCTCTGCTGGAGCACAAGAGTCTTAGCGCTTGCTGGGCTCTGATATTCCCAGAGAGCATTGCGTGCAGCAGAGCTTCGGAACGTGGGCGGCATGTCAAACGTGCCTGTCTCCGGAGACCTGGAGGCAGTGGGCCAGGAGGTCAAGACCTCTGGCCTTCGTCCACCCACCTCTCCCTGCGCGCTGCCCGGGGCACTTCACTCTTCTGGTAAAGCGGTTTCAACTCACTTCTGACAGTCGCATTTATCATTAAAAATAAATTCATCCTGGCTCCCCTTGGCATGGGAAGGTGTCGTGCAGTGATTCAGTGGGCTTGTCACCCTCTCAGTTAGATGCGGGAAGCTGAACAACTGGATGGGCTCCAGCGCCAGCGCCTCATTTTCTGCACTGGAGCCAGAAATGTACAGTGGGCTGACATTTAATTTAGAATCCAACATACCTTGACACAAACTCATAATACAAAGGCGGGGGTGGGTGGGGGCTGCCAAGCCGGGCAGGAATGGGGGAGTCCGAGCGACGGGGTGGATTTCTTTCTATTTTTTTTTTTAACTTTTGCTTTGTCAACATGGTGACAAGTCAGAGGCTGCCATCAAAGGCAAGAATTAGCAGAGACCAAGTATGTGTATAGTGTGTGTGTGTGTGTGTGTGTGTGTGTGTGTGAGAGAGAGAGAGAGAGAGAGAGAGAGAGAGAGAGAGAGAGAGAACTGCTGTGTGTCCATGCCCTGAGTCCACTGGACAGCATCTTTCAAATCTCGAGGTTAGTCCGTCAGATGTTACCGGAGAAGCATGCACCAAGGCTGAGCTGTGCCGGCCAACTCTTGTGCCCAGGAACTGGACAGTACAGTCCTCCAGAGAATGGCACCTGCACCTTCCATCCCTGTGTCCCTAGCACTTTGCTCAGATCCTCTAAGATATACTCAGCACTCAGTAAATACAGGGCACGAAGGAGATATGTCATTTTAAACATTTCAGCTTAGTTTCTCTCAGGAAGAAAGCCAGGTTTTATTGGACAGAGCAGTCTGATGGGCCATTTAGTTGTCGAAATTGGAGGTTCACTGGGCTGGGGAGATGGACATGGTTCACTGGGTAAAGTGCTTGCTCTGCAAACATGAGGATCCCAGCACCCACATAAAAGCCGGGTGCAGCACATCTGTATCTCCTAGCACTGGGATGCACAGGATTCCTGGTACTTGGTGACCAGAGAGTGGTACCAAAGTGGCAAGCTTCAGGTTCCTTGAAGTCTTTATCTTAAAAAAAAAGGGGGGTGGGGGTGATCCGTACGAGTGCTGTGGTATACAAATGTGCAGATGCGCGCGCGCACGCGCACACACACACACAAATTGGAGGCCCAAGGATCACTGGGAAGGAGAGAGCAGAGAGCAAGAGACTTGAGAAACCCAAGGGAAATGAGGACTTGTCCAAATGGAGGGTTGGGAGAAAACCGAGAGGAGCACTAGTCAGGGCACACCAGGTGGAGAGGGTGTGCTTCTCAAGACCCTGGCATCCCTGAGGCTGGAGAAGAGAAGTCAGAAGAAAGGAGAAGCAGGGAACTCCATAGAGTCAACCACTAGGCAGGAAGCCCACGCAGGCGCGACAGGAAGCAACTGGGATGCCCCAGGCCAGCTTAAGTGTCTGCCATGTGGCTGACCTCTGAGTGCCCTCCGTATTTCCACACGACAGGAAGAGAGGAGGGAAATCCACGGAGGACAGCCACTCACCTTTTCAAAACCGTGGTAAGGATTTAAGCTCTCCTGCCAGACTCCAGAGTCCTCACTTTAAATTGTTTCATTTAATTTACAAGTATTGGGGAGTGGGCAGGGCAGGCTCATATGCTACCAAGCATGCGTGGAGGTCAGAAGACAGCTTTGTGGGGTCACTTTTCTCCTTTTCCTTTTCATGAGTTCTGGGGAGGAAAGCAGTGTCCCCATTCCAGCTTCATCTACCTTGTCTTCCATGACAGTCCTCACTAGGACCTGAGGCCCGCCTTTCAGGATAGGTTGGCTGACCGAGGAGCCAGGGGAACCCCTTTGCTTACCCAGTGAGGAAACTGAGGCTCTGAGAGAGTGAGAAGCCTGCCTGAGGTTACAACAGGAAAGTCTGAGTCCTAACTCCTCAGATGCTAATGCATGGTGCCTGCCTCAGGAGCCCAGAAGAGAGAGCCCTTTCAGAGTGAGATGCTGTTAACCCTTTGGATGCAAGAGGAAACTGAGTCTAGAGAGGTTCAGTTACCACACAGTTTCCTGCTTAGGCCTGAAGGCTATCTAGATCAACTGCAACTGATGAGGTGGGGGGAGGGGGGAGACACAGGTACATCCCACGGAGCAGCTCTGACCCCAGCCCCAGGCTGTTGTCAGCTCTGTCTCCCCGGTGTGATTACAAGCACACACCATCTTGCCCTGGTTTTTATGTAAGTTCCAAGGTTCAAACTCAGGTCTTCACACTTGTAAGCACATAACTCAGTAAGAGCCACTTCCCCAACTCCAAATGTGCAGGGTTTTGTTTTGTTTTTTTAATAAAGATTTATTCATTTTTGCTTTACATGTATAGGTGTTTTGCTAGCATGTGTGTGCAGTGTCTGCAGAGACCAGAAGAGCACATTAGATCCACTGGAACTGGAGTTACAGATGGTAGCCAGTCTCCAAGTGGGCACTGGGAATTGAGCCCTGGTCCTTTGCAGGAGCAGACAGACCTTTTACCTGCAGAGCCATCTCCCCCATTCCAAATCTGTAGCTCTCAAGAGTCTTGTCCACCATGCCAATCGCATGTATGTCACCTCGGAATCCCACTTGGTCACATTCTCTTCAACCTTACTCCTGTTCTTGGTTCATCTTGCTTTAGTTTTTTGGACAAGGTTTCCTTGTAGCCCATGCTAGCCATCAACTCGCTGTGTATCTGAGAATGATTTTTCTCTCCTTCACCTGCCTCCGCCTCCCCGTGTCTGATGTCCCACCATGCCTGTTTTGTGTGGAGGTGGGGATGGAACCCAGAGCATCCTGCATGCTAGGCGAGTGCTGTGTTATGGAGGCCCAGCCCAGCCCTGCTTGGCCTTTTAAATACTTGTAGTGAGACCTGCATGGTGTGCCTTGGGGGCCCTCACCAAGGTGTGTGTCCTTGGCTCCGCCGCTTTTATTGAGCATAGCTCCATCTGTGGCTCTGCTGCCGCCGCCTCTGTGTTGGTGGGTATCTGGTCTGTTTCTGTTCAAGGCTGTAAGGAAGGGTACCGGCACTGCTGTGAGAGCTTGCACACGTTTCTGGTGAACACATACCTCATACACACCCTTGGGGCTCTCTGCGGGAATGTGGAGTGGGAGGGGGAACTAACTCTGAAAGAACTGGCCAAATGGCTGGGAGTGGTGGCTGCCCCACTACTCGCTCCTGCCCACAAAGTGTGGACTCCTGGCTCATGATTCTCTTCCCCACTGCTCAGTGGGAATCTGGGTGGTGACCTGCTCCCAGGCTGGGTGGTGACGTGCTCCCGAGTGGATCTGTCACTCTGTCCCTTGGCTCCCTCACCCTGTCACCTCATCACACCGTGGCGAGCATGCCTCATTCAGTGTGGACCCTTAGACTGAAGAGAGGGATGTCTGTCCCCGGGGAGCGCTCTGCCTCCCTGGGTGCCCTCTCTCAGGGTTGCCAGAGGACTGGTCTCAATGCAGTGGCAGGGCAGGCAGCTCAGTTGTCACTGTGCCTCCAAGGAGGTTGACGCATGGGTCAACACTCAGAAACAGTGTCAGTGGGAAGGAAGGGCACGTCAGTCAACTCCTTCCAGTGTTGCGGGCTTCAGTGCCCAGCTCCCTTCGCCGCGGAGAACACAGCACTGGTCCCCTCCCTAGGGCTGCCTCTTCTCTTTCCTGTGCAGTTGGTCCCATCCACACTCCCGCTTGCAGGGAGACTCCGAGCTCCACAGCCCCTTCCCATGTCCCCATCCTTTACACGGGAACAATTACTCAAGCGTGGCTGTCAGAATTCTGTCTCCCAGCCAGCCTTGGAGCTGGGAGTTGGTGGTCTGAGTCCCACGCAGACCCTCAGCTGGAGTGACAGGTGTCACTGCTCAGTAACAAGCCCCTAACCTCACAGAGGTTACCCCTTCAGACAATTCCTAACCTCACAGAGGTTACCCCTTCAGGGAACCCCTCGACCCCTCAGTACTTGGAGCCGTCTCTCTAGCTTTCTCTTCTGTCGCTTCCCTCCCCACCCACAGCCAATCTGCTAGCAAGCACCTTCAGCAAATATTTATTAAGTGCCACTATGTGCAGTTTAAGCCTCGTGGTGTTAGCTACAGTGAAATGGTGTGTCTGAGAAAATGAACCAGGTACCAGGGAAGAGCTGCTGAGTGGTAATCTTCAGAGAAGAAAGGAGGGAGGCGCTGAGGGGGAGCTCTCTCTCATCAGACACAGGAAGAAGCAGATGCAAAGGTCCTGGGGTCCCAACACAACTGGCAGGTATTAGGGACAGGACAATGGAGAGAGGAGGTCAGAGACAGAAAGAAGGGTGTGTGATACAAGGCAGGGGACCTGTGTAGATATCGTCTTACTCAGGATGGGAAGCCCTGGGGATATTGCAGGCCAAGGTAGGAGAAGCAGCATCCAGTGGACATCTTTGAGGGTTAGTTACCACGTTTTGCAGGGGCTCTGAGGGCAGCTGAGGCAGGCCACTAAAGAGACTCCTGGGACTGCAGGAGATGGAGCAGCTCAGACAGGGGCGATTAAAATGGACCCGTGAACAAGTGCAGGGCAGAGCTAGGACAGAGCCAGGAAGGAGGTAGACAGCAGATGTGGGGTGGGGTGGAGCATTGTGCCACTCGGTTCTATTGCTGGTGTGACTCGAAGCGACCTAAGGACCCAAAGATATGCTTTGGCTCCCAGTTTTAGAGGAAATAGTCCATCGTTGTGGACATGACAGAGAGAGTCCATTATGGCTGTAAGGATGAAGCAGGCTAGAGGACCCGGAGCCAGGGCAGCACAGACCGCACGAGGTACTCCTGCACTCTTGTCAGGGATCTGAGAAGCCACAGTCCCCAGCTGAGCTACCAGTCAGAGAGATAGATGCTATTTCGTAAGCCACGGCGTTGGAAATGGTTATTACACAGCACAGCCACAGATATAGCTGACGAATGCACAGGCAGAGGCAAGTGGTCTTCAATGAATGTATAAAGGTCACCCACTGTTGGATCTAGAAACCACCTCTGTTACCGATTTAGAGCACTTCTTTCGAACCTGTGTTTGGTTTATTTGTTTTGAGACAGGGTCTCACATAACCCAGGCTGGCCTTGAACTTGCTTCGTGGCCAAGGATGACCTTGAACTGGTGATCCTCTTGCCTCCAGTTTCTCGAGTGCTTGGACTACAGACTCGAACCACCACATTTGGGTTATGTAGTGCTGGGGGTAGAGAACCTTGGGCTTGGTGCATGCTGGGTAGACACTGTACGGCAGAGCTTCCCAGCCTTCCTGCGTGCTTTCGGGCATTGCTGGAGACTGTACACACCACCCTCCCAGACAGAAACTTCTAAGGAATCTGTGCCTTCGTAGCACAGGCCGAGGGAGGGCGTGTCAGCGTGAGCCTCCAGGGCTTAGACAGGAAAACAGCAGCTCATTTCATCAATATTTGCCACAGCCCAGTGCAGCCTGTGTTGTCAGACCTCTGGCCTGTGGGAATTCAGCTCTGTGGGCACTTGCCATTCCCATTCTAAACCACATCAAAACATGCAATGGCACCCTGGCCCTGGGGCAGCCCTTAGTCACAGACACGTAGAAGCTGGGTGATTTAGAGACCCTTTCAGATCTCACCTTTGCGGAGGGCAGTGCTGACTTGTTTTCTGGGTTCCTGTAGGCTTGAGCCCGTGGTGTCACCTTTCCTCCTGGCATTGTCCCCCCTCTTGGCCTCAGCACTTTGGGGTCATCTGCAGATCTCTCTGGTATGCACAGCCCCACAGCTCCCACGAGGCAGCCCGTGCCATGTATGCAGACTGGCCGGCACCACCGACTTCTTCTTGCCACAGCAGTGAATTGTGATCTAACCAGTATTTAGACCATGGCCTGACACCAGCCTCTGTCTGTCCCTATGGGGGCATGTGGCATCTGTGTCCTCAGTGCAAAGGCGGTGCCCCTCACTCAGGCTGAGCTGAACGAAGGCGGACTTTGTGCTTGACTACATACTCTATTGCGTTACCCAGATGGGCGAAGGGGCCATGTTCTTAAGCTTTTTAAATCACAGGTTTATTTGATTTATTTAAAACTTTCTGTTACATTTTCTTTATTTATTGTGTGCATGTGTGTGTGCTTGTGTGTGTGTGTGTGTGTGTGTGTGTGTGTTCTCTCCTTCCACCGGGTGGGTTCTGAGAGTCAAACTCAGGTCACTAGGTTGCTCAGCAGTCAGCACCTTTGTCCTCTAAGACATCTATGTGGCCCATCAAAGACCTTTCAGCAGAGTGTGTCTGGCCTGGGGCTTTAGAAAGAATTTTCTAAGACAACTGGGGTCAGCAGGGGAACAAGGGAGACCTGAGTAGGAGCGTCTGGTGGCGCCATGTCTGATACCCTAAACCTCCTGTCTAATTGCAAGTCTGACACTGGCTTTTGCGAATGTGTCCAGAAGATGCTCTTGGTACCGGAGCTGAGCCAAGCTGAGTTTTCATGGCTACTCCCTAGATCACCTTCCACAGGCAGCCATCTCTTAGTAAGGTTACGCCATCTACAGATGAGGGAACAGAGGCCTCAAGAAGCCACCCAGGGAAGCCTGGAGCCCTGCCACAAGCGTGGCCTCCAGAATTGGAATGGCGGAGCTGCGTGTTTGTAAATCTTGCTTCTTTTTGGACATTTATTTCCACTTTGTAGCTGTTGATAAACAACGCACCATGAACAGCCTGCACCACATGAACACTCCTGTGTATCTCAGCCTGCCTCACTAATTATTCCCTTAGATGGATTCCCGGGAAGGGAATTACCGAGTCAGAGGGCAAGCCCATCTTTAAGACACCCCATCCCCTCTCCCAGCCTGGCCTTGCTTCTGCAATCTCAGGATTTCTTTCCCACAGTGTCAGGAGTCCAGGGTTGGTGGGAAGGCTCCAGCCTTCTCTGCACCCAAGGACACGGGCAACCTCTATCCCAACATCTCAGGCCTGTCCTGCAGTCCAGAAGATGGGCTGGGGCTGCACTGGGGCTTGCTTCAGCACACAGCACACTTGGTTATGAATGAATGAATGAATGAATGAATGAAGTCTGACTTCATCTGCTCCCAGTCACAGAGCAGCTCCCTGTGGACCAACCCCCCTCCCCCAATACGGTGTCCCAAGTGTGGTCCTCACATGGAAAAGACAGCTTGCTGCTGGGATGGGCAGGGGAGGGGAAGGAGGTAGGAAAGAAGACCTGGAGTCTGTAGCCAAATCCCATCATCAACCTTCACCAGCAGCTTCATCCCCACAATCATTATCATCACCATCTCCAACACAAACATTATCACCCCATCATCTTCATCACCACCATCACCATTATCACCACTACCACTACATTTGGGGTCAACTGTACCCCTCAGCAAGCTCCTCTCATCTCAGAGGCCTGGCTTTCACCTGGAAGAGCTGGTAACTGCTAGTGGGGGGTGGGGGTGGGGTTGCAGGACTCCTGCTCCCTCTCCTGTCTGGTTTCCTCCTAGAGCCCCCACCCCCACCCCAGTGTGACTGCTCTAGAGCTCAGTTCTAACCAGCTTGTCGCTTGGAGTATACCAACTCTGCTCCTGACCATTCCCTCAGGGCTTGCTGTGAACTCCAGGCTGAAGGGACCCCCCCACACAAACCCCACTGCAGCAGGCCACCTCTCCCAGTCAACCAGGATACCTCCGAGAAGAATATTTCCCACAATCCCGCCCGGCCTGCCCTCCCCACAGTCACCCACTCTGAGGCCAGCCGGAGAGGCCGTGGACTCTGCCCCTCTCTTTGTCACTCAGGTAGTATGGGACGATTCGGGCTTGGGCTCTACACTGAGAGAAGGGCCTCCTGGGTGCTCCTAGCTCATAACACCCACTCCGTTCTGCCCACGAGCTCTGTATCTGGAGCCTTAGCTCAGAGCAGACAGCCATGTTAATCCTGTCCCGGGCCGATGGTCACCCCGCGAGGCAGGGGAACCAGCTGCCCAGAAAACTGGTGCTGAGCCTGGGTTAGCAGCCAATGGGATGCCGGCGCCACCTGGAGATTATCTACCCGTGGCTAGTTCCCAGCAGCAGGCCCCAGCGCCCCAAAAGAAAACAGCTAGCTATTAAAGAGATTCATGGAAGGGGTGAGGCGAGAAGGAGGGCTAATCAAGCTGTCCTGATTGTAATTGTCCAAAGGTGCTGGCCTTGCTCATAAACAGCCGGCCTCACCCGGCCGCCTCGGCATCTCGGCAGGACCTCTCCCTGCTGGGACCATGCGAGGTAATGTTCTTTCAACATAACTCTATTTAAATTCACATTTCCATCATCCCCCAGAGGAGCCGAGAGAGAGAGCTGCGTGGAATAAGCCGGCAAAGGATTAGATGGGGTGGGTGGTGGGGCTTTTTTCTTTTTCTTTTCCCTTAGTGATGGAGATGGGGCTGCGGTGGGGCAGGAGGGGTGGGGGCTGTTCTCCATTCCTGCAATGTCAGAGAGGGAAGAGCTGCCAACAGCCAGCCAGCTTAGCCTTCTTGACTTCCAGATAGGAAACTAAGGCCCACAGAGACCTTCAGCATGCCCAGAGGAGCCCCTTCGTAGCTCCTTCAGGAGACTCTGGGACCAGTGGCATGGAGGTCCATCAAGGAGAGGGGCCATCCACCGAGGGTCTTCAAGGCGCGGAGCTGGGCCTCTGTGTCTGCTTGTTGCCTGGGGACCTGACTTTCCTCCAAGCCAGTGGGCAAAGCAGCAGGGTCCTCAAGAGACCCAGCTCTGTCTCTGCTGCTCCGCCGAGCCCAGGAGATGACAAAAGTCACCTTTCTCCAGCGCGGCTGGCCCTCATTTCCTCTGCAAGAGGCCTCTGGGGGCGGGCCAAGGCCAAGGCTTCTTAGGAGAAGATAAGAGGCAGGTGGAGGCCTGTCAGGTAGTCTAGGCCCCCCGCACAGGGATGGATAGATTGGCCAGGAGCGGGGCTCCCTGGGGAGGTGGAAGTCTGGGTCGCCAGCAGAGCCTTGGCCAGTGAGTATGAGCAATTTGGGAGTTAGGGGGACATGTAGGCCACTAGCTGTTGAGTTGGGCTGGGAGGTGCCTGTCTTGGGGGCTGTCACCTGTGGGTGGGGGAGCTGGAGACAGCAGCCAGGAGGCAGAGAGAGGAAGTACAGGCATTTGGGGAGCTCCAGCCTTCAGAGAGAGAGGAGAGAACGCCAGGAGTGTTCATAGAGCAGCATCTGGTTCTGTTTTTTCACGTTGCCGTCAGCAGCTTGGGCACGGGGGACTATAGCCCAGCTGGGTCCCCCTGCCAGGAGGCCCCACCACAGGGACAGTAGGATGAGCACAGGGACATGTAGGCCACTGGCTGTTGAGTTGGGCTGGGAGGTGCCTGTCTTGGGGGCTGTCACCTGCGGGTGGCAGCCAGGAGGCAGAGAGAGATGTCCTCCTGACATCCAGAGACTGGTGCTGTGCTCAGGAGAGTGACCCCACCTGCCGAGGACCATCTTCCCTGTCCCAGAGCATGAGGGGACAGTTGGGGACTCCAGGGAGGCCAGGGGAGAACCCAGGAGTCAGGCACCCTGGGCAGGTCAGCAACCTCCTCCTGTGTTCTGTGACCTCCATTAGGTTATAGCTTCTCTCTGGCCTCAGTTTCCCCAGCTTCCTTACAGAAGTCAAAGAGCTAAGAAACACGAAGTCGCTCAGGAGAAGGGCTCCAGAGTACACACAGGCTCACACCGTGGTTGGGCAGGGGGATGGCAATTGTGAAAGGGAGAGACATGGACTGTGGTGCATCCCTCTGGCTGACCAACCTCTGCATCCCTGAAGCAGGGGCAACGGGCATGGGTGCTGGGCCAGCCTTGCTGCTTTGAGGGACCGTGGGCAAGAGCCGGCATCTCTCAGAGTCTCCGCTTATTTATCCTTAGATAAAGATTTAAAAACAAAAGCAAAGAGCAATAGGCCAAGTCTGCTGGGGTAGCCGTGAAGATGTAACGCAGCAAGCTGCTCGACAACACGAGCCTGCCAGGTACAGGGCTACAGTTACCCCCATACCCCTCGCTTACCATGCTGGCTAGTGCTACGTCAGCTTGACACAAGCTAGAGTCATTTGGAAAGATGGAACCTCAACTGAGAAAAGCCCCCACTTGTCTGGTCTGTAGGCAAGACGCTAGGACATTTTCTCGATTAATGATAGATGTGGGTGAGCCCAGCTTACTGTAGGTGGGGCCATCCCTGGGCTGGAGGTCCTGGGTGCTGTAAGAAAGCAGGCTGAGCAAGCCCCGAGGAGCAAGTCAGGGAGCAGCACCCCTCCACGGCCTGTGCATCAGCTCCTGCCTCAGGGTTCATGCCCTGAATTCCTGCCCTGACTCTCCTCAGTGATGGACAGTGATGTAGAGCTAGAAGCTGAAATAAACCCTTTCCTCCACAAGTTGCTTTGACTCATGGTGTCTTAGCACATCAATAGAAACCTGACTAGGACACACAGCATCACCATCATCCCATTCATCCCCACCTTCATCATCACCATCACTACCACTTCCATCACCGCCACCTTCTTTAACCACAATCATGTCCCCACCATCACACCCACCAGTCATCGGCACCATTACAACCACCGCCTTGACTGCCACCCCCACCTTCACCTCCACCCTCCCCGCTCCGGCACTTGTGCTATCTCTACCCCCCTCCTGTCCCCCTCCACAGAGCCTCCGTGCCTGGCTCTCTGCAGAAACCACCGGATACTTTCCCAGGCTTAATCTGCACCCTTGAACAGTCAGTACCAGAGTTCCAGCATGCCCACTCGCACAGACCCAGCATTAATTCCTTGATTACCAGGCTCCAGAGCCATGCCAGCTCAGGGCCACCTGTGGGGCCTGATTATGAGGCAAGCACCTATTTTTGGCCTAGGTTTGCTGCTCATGGCTCCCACCTGACACTGTCCCTTACAGTCCCCGTAAATTAGGAACTTCAGAGGGCTCACAACAGAGCCAAATGGAATAAACCATGGCTCCCCCCCGCCCCCCAGGACTGGAGGTTCTGAGGAGCCCACAAGGAGACCGGCTGAGAGTGATTTGACCAAGCCCTGCTATCCTGCATCGGGACATCCTGTCCCACCCCTGAGGCCTAGCAGAAGGGGAGTTTTCAGGGACACTCTCTGTGAATGGGACGTGAAAGGAGATTTGACTGTTTTGTTCTGGAAGCTTCCTTGGACTGCTCCATCTAATCTTTACAATTTGGCTCTAAGCTATCCAGATCAAAGTGGCCAGTAGAGTGGCCTATCTGACCTCCTTACCACCACCTCAGTCTGCCAGGAAATGCCCGCCCTGTGTCTCTAGAGGTTCGGAAACAAGTCTGAGGGCCAGGGCTGGTGGTCCTATGGGAGGAGAGGGCACTCAGCCACAGGAGGAAGAGGTGAACTATAGCAGTGTTTAGCACGTCGAAGTACACAGATCACCCTCCTGTGAGGCAGTCTTGATTCATCTGACCGGAGCCAGCCTCCACTGAACACCCCTGAGCAGTAGGATGCAGGTTAAGATCTCCAAATGGGACCCCAAAAGACAGCACTGGGACTTCCTTTCAGTTCCCAGGCCACGAGTCCTGAGGCCAGGGTGGACCCCACTGCCTCAGTGGCTAGGCCCCTGGGCCAGGCACCTACCCATCCCCAGATGCAGAGTGTCGGCCTCCAAGGCCAAGAATCATCGAGAGTCTGGGAACCAGAGCGTCTTAGACACAGACTCACAGGCCTCCCAGGATGGTTGGAAGAAAGATATATATTTTTTTTAACAAGATAACAAATGGTAAAGGAATTAAAAACACGTCTCACATGTGAGCCGGGCTTGTGCACACCAGCTTGGAGGGTGGGCGTGGGCTGCCAGGGAGGGGCTGGAAACACAAAGGGGGCTGGGGAGCTAGCTGCAAGGACACCCAGTTCCTTCTGGGCAATGACCCGGATGTGACAAGTTGCTCCCAAGATAGCAGAACCCCCTATACTGCAGGGTCCCACTGATCCAGGGCATGCCTGAGCCCCAGAGGAACCTTCCTGTCCTGTACATCCTGTCCCCATCTGTCAAAGGAAATGTTTGGCATAGCTTTAACTGTGATGATCTGTTCAAACAAGGTATCATCTGGGAGCTCCACCCCCGAGAGAGAGAGAGAGAGAGAGAGAGAGAGAGAGAGGGTGTTTTGGGTCTGACATTGGTGAAGGGTCTGGGTTGCTGTGGTCACTTTGGTGTCCCGTTCCTTTCTCAGCCTCTACTGCTGTGTGACTTTTCCTGGGGAGACTGGGAAAAACTCCTGCTCACATCAGATAGGACATGGGTAACAGACCAAAACTATGGCTCCACTCAAGTCTGTCTGGGCGACCCAGTGAGTTGACTGTCTGTAAGCACAGGAGTGTGGGTGACCTCAGCCTGGGTGGCAGCTCCCTATGCCAGGCAGCTGCACCAGAAAGGCCCTCCTCCCCAGTGAATGCTTGCTGGTTTTGACTTGCAAAACTTTCAACTTTGTGAGCTTAAAATTTTGACTCTGTTTGTTTGGAGGGGGAACATGTGTGAACTATGGCTATGTAAGGATCAGGTCTCATAAGAGCCACTTCTCACCTACCATGTGGGTCCTGGGGATTGAACTCAGGTCCTCAAGTCTTGGCAGCAAGCATCTTTCCCTCCCAAGCCATCTCACTGGCCCCTTTCTGAACTATTGAAGTTCATGTGCTTCCTGAGTCTTTTGCTTAGCTTGAATCCTAAGACAGAGACTCACTCTGTAGCCCTGACTGGCCTGGAACTCATTATGTAGGTCAGGCTGGCTTCAAATTCACAGAGATCTGCCCCTGAGTACCAGGACTGAACGTATGGCTACCATGCCCGGCTTCTTGAGTCTCTCTCAAAGTGTAATAGCTGCACAGTGTAGTCCCACAGAAGTCACTTCAGAGAGCCAGAGGCTGCAGGCAGGGATGAGTGCTTCTTTGTGTAATTTCTGTTTCTTTCTGTGTGTCTGTCTCTCTCTTTGCATCTCTGTCTCTCTGTCTCTGTCTCTCTCTGTCTCTGTCTCTGTCTCTCTCTCTCTCTCTCTCTCTCTCTCTCTCTCTCTCTCTCTCTCTCTCCCTCTCTCTCTCCACCCCTTATTGCCAGGGATTCAACTCAGGGGCTCAGATGTACCAAGCAAGCACTGACCTACATTCCTGGCCCCAACACCTGGGTCTGTCTATGGCATAGAGTCATCTCTCTTAACATGGTAGCAGGCAATCTTAAGATCCTATGTAGATCAGGGCCCTGTGCTAGCCCAGCCAGTGACTGGGTGAGGACGCCAGTTGAGCCAAGGCAGGTAATGGGAGGAAGAAGGGCATGTGCTGGGGCTTGGGACAGAGTTCAATCAATGAAGTTTGAGTCTCTGAACCCAGTAGGAAAGGTTGAGAGGTGGACCCTGAGTCTCACTGCACAGCCAGCCTAGCCTACTTGACAAATTCCAGGCCAGTGAGAGAGTCCATCTTTTAAAAATAAAAAGTTGATGTTGCCCTGGCAAATGACAACTGAGGCTGACCTTTACAAGTATCCACATGTCCACACACATAACACATACTTGCACACACATACATATACACAAATACACATACACACATACACACACACACACACATACACACATGTACACACACATTCACACACACACATACAAGAAGATGTCTATTAACTGTTCTGAGGGTGGACCCTGGAAGACTTGAGGTCACCAGTGTTGCTTTAGGGCTCGACTCTTGACCAGCACAGAGTGGAATACTTGGTCTGTGCATCTCTGGGAACCCCAAGACCCTCATGGTATGGGGAATCAGAAAGTGTCCCTCTGGGTTGGAATGAGGGGCTTGTTTTCCTTTAAAGAGAGCCAGGACTTGGAGACTTGGTGCAATGGTGTCAGCTGAAAGCGGAACAGACAGGACAGGTGATGGTCATAGGCCGTGGGTGTGTGGGTGTGTGGGCGTGGGGTGTGGGGATGTGAAGGTGTATGGGGGATGGAGGGTAGAGGGTGTGCATGTGTGTGTGTGGTGGATGTGTGGGGGTGGGTGGGGGTGGATGTGGGTATGGGAGTGGGTGTGGATGTGAGGTGGGTGTGAGGGTGGGTGGGTGTGGATGTGGAGGTGTATGGGGGTGGGGTGTGTGTATGTGGATATAGGGTGTGTGTGAGGGTGGGTGGGTGTGGGATGTGGGTGTGGGAGTGGGTATGGATGTGGGGTGGGTATGAGGGTGGGTGTGGATGTGGGGAATGTGGGGGTGGGAGGGGTAGGGGTGTGGGGTGTAGACATGGGGTGTGGGTATGGATTGGAGTGGGTGTGGATGTGTGCGGATGTGGGGGTGTGAGGGTGGGGGTGAGGGGTGTATGGGCATAAGGTGTGTGGGTGTGGGTGCAGAGTCAGTAGGTCTGAACAGGAACAATGCCAGCTCTGAGTGTCAGAGAAGTGGTTAGAGAGGCTCTGAGCAGGCATTCCTCCTGAGCACTTTAACATGGACTAGTTCTCCTCAAGGGGAAGCTTGGGGCCAGGACTAGGTTGGACCTACTGAGCTAAGGTAGACTTTGGAAAGTCCCATGGGGGAAGCAAGGAGGCAACAAGTCACCCAGGCATGGACGTGGCCTGGATGGGCTGCAGGTGCAGACTGAGGCCATGTCATGCTGTCTGTACAGCCAGAAAGCAAGGATACTGCCAGGGTGCTGGGGTGGAAGGACCAGGGCTCTCCTTGTACTCCGTGTTCCCAGGGTTGGGGGGGAGCTTCCTCTGCATGGGGCTACCCCTAAGCACAGGTACATTCCCCGCTGAAGACTCTTGGAGACTCCCAGACACATCTAAAGTAAGTCCGAAAGTAGACTGAGGGGGTGGGGGGGGATACTTGAGTGAAAGTCCTGGAGCCCGTGTGTCTCTTTGGCCTCAGAGCAGGGCCTGGCAGCCGATCCGAGACACCAGGATTTTAGAATAGGTCAGGCATGGAGACGGGCCCTCCTCATTACGGAGCCTCACGGGGACCTGCCCATGCCTCTTCTCTTACCCAGATGTCTGCAGCTGACCCTCTACCTCCAACAATGGTCCCTGATGTTAGCTGGGATGTGAGAAAGAAGGGCTATGCTGAGCCTGCAGTTGCAAGCCTGTGACTGGGCTGCCTGCCTCGGGGACTCATCAAACAGCTCGCAAATATTAATAATGGAAGGACAGTTCCCTCAGAGACTCGGGGCTTGCACTGGGCTCTGGCAGGAGTTTGGAATGCCAAGTCGTCCCAGGATGCCACCATAGACAGATGAGGGGGCACAGGCTACGGCGGGCAGGCATGCCTTTGGAGCAGCCAGCCCCTAGCCCCCAGGGGCTGTCTGGGATGTCTTTAAGGACGCTTTGTTAAGCCCTATTAAATATGCATCGGCCCCTATTAAAATTTAATGCCCCACTTTGAGGTGTCACATTCTTTACCTCCTCCTGGGATAGGGGAGGGGTGAGTGGAAAAGAAGGTATTGGGGATCCAGGCAGAGCCTAGGCCGAGGGGAACCTGGGCTTTGTGATCGGGCCAGTGCCAGGCCTCGGACAAGGCACAGCTGGGAAAACTGCTCCAGCCTCACTCATGGCCACGCCCCCAGGCTGGTAGACCCTGTTCTTAGTCATCCCACTAGCCTGAATAGGATTCCTCAACTCCAAAGCCAAGCAGTAAGTATCTTAGATTTTGTACACTCGTCTTTGATTAATTCCCTTTCCCGAGACTTTAAAAAATCCAAACATTATTCTTAGCAGGGGACTGAAGGATAGGAGGCCACAGGGTGGGACCCTGAGAGTCAGAGTTGACAGCAGAGAAGGCTGGCAGTGCTGGGCCTGGTACAGTGGCCTTAGAAAAGCTCATAGCCTGAGCGCCTCTGGCTCCCACTGATGCGGACAGGACAGATGGCAGTTCTCTGACCTGAGGAAGTGAGACAGGTGGGTTCCAGTGGGCCATTCGCTCTGATGGGGGTGTCCCAACAGCTCCGAAACTCCAACACTTCTGAGCTGAGGTGGGTTTATACACACACACACACACACACACACACACACACACACACACAAACACACACACGCACACAGACACACAGACACAGAAACGCACACAGACAAACACACACACACAGAAACACACACAGACACATACACACACACGCACACAGACAAACACATTCCCACTCACAGACACACACATACACACATACACACATACACACGCACACAGACACACACACACACACACACACGCACACAGACACACCCAGACACATACATACACACACATACACACAGACACATACATACACACACTCACACACACAGACACATACACACACACACAGACACACACACACTCTCACACAGACACACATATGATATATATATGTGTATCATACGAGAGTAGTCTCTGTAAACATCCAAGAGGAGAAGACAGTTGTGGACACTTTCTATGGGCACTGCCAACATCTGCATATGGAGCAGGGGAAGGCTTTGGCCGTTAGTGGGTTTCAGGCACCAGGGCTACTGCCACGCCCAGTCAGCCACACTCACCCTCTGGGCCTTCCCACACTCCCCACAAAGCAGCTAACCACACCTACAGTCAAGAAGCAGGAAGGAATGCCTGTGCCTGTGCCTGTGCCTGGCTCTTTAATGTAATCAAGAACCCAAAATCAGGAAATGGCACCATTCAGACTGGGTCTGTCCTCATCAGACAAGCCCCCCATGGACATGCCCACACCTGGACAATCCTTCACAGAAACTCCCTCCCCAGCTGCTCCCAGTGGGTCTCAACCTTCCTGACGCCGAGACCCTTTAATACAGTTCCTCATGTTGTGGTGACCCCAAACTATAAAATTATCTTGTTGCTACTTCGTAGATGTAATTATGCTACTGTTATGAATCATAATCTAAATATCTGATATGCAGGATATCTGATACGTGACCCCACCCCTAAAGGGGTCACGACTCATAGGTTGTGAACAGCCGTTCTAGTTTGTTGGGCTGACAATTAAAACCAACTGTCACATGCACTAAACTATGAACAGGCCTCAAAATTGTGCTGAGTGAAAGAAGCCAGACTGGGAAGGCTGTGTAGCCATTCCTTTAATAGGAGATGCCCAGGGCTGGAGAGATGGCTCAGGCGTTAAGAGCACTAGCTGCTCTTCCAGAGGTCCTGAGTTCAATCCCTAGCAACCACATGGTGGCTCACAACCATCTGTAATGGGATCCAATGCCCTCTTCTGGGGTGTCTGAAGACAGCTACAGTGTACTCACATACATAAAATAAATAAATAAATCTTTAAGCCATGGGGAGAGATCAACAGTTTCCAGGCACTGAGCATGGGCGAGGGGCACCAGCTATTTATTCAGTTAAGTCTGTCTGTGGGTGCTCAGAAGATTCTGGAAGTAGACAGAGATGGTGTTTCTACAACTCTGAGTCTGCCTAATGTCAATGCATCCAGTGTATCGTGTAGCACAAAATGGCTAAAACGGTGACTCTATGTCTGTTTTGTCACAATACTAAGAATGAAATAGTGTAGCCATAAAGTACAAAGCATTGCTCCTTGTATAACGGAATACAGTGCAGAGGCTCATGGGATTCGAGGCTGTGGTGAGGAGTCCAGAAATCTGGATTTTTCTGTCTTCTCAAGTAACACTGGTGAGTAGCCAGCACTAGACACTGCGGAGCAGGATGGAGAGCCAGAAGACCTCAGGGAGGTAAAATCTGAGACAGGAGCTCACAGGACTCAGAGAAAATGGGACCGAAGAGCTAAGGCCTCTTGCAGGAAACTCCCCTTGGGGCCAGGAGCAGCCAACGGCTGCCAAAGGGTGACTGCAGGCCTGGGAGGGCAAGTCAGAGAAACCCCAATTTCATCTCAGCCCCAGCAAGAAGAAGGCAGGAGACCTGCGGATGCCATCAGCGGGGTGGCCGGGAACACTCAGTATGGACCCGGGGAAGAGCACATGCGGAGGAGCAGGCGATACCTCATTTTTTAAACTTTATTAATAATTTACTAGAGCCAGACACTGAGTAGATAATTCACATGTGTGGATTCTGAATTTAAGGTTCTAGAAAGAGAGATCAGGAAGACAGGAGGAAGGGAGCAAGAGACAGGGAGGGATGGAGGGAGGAATAGGAAGGAGGAGAGAGGGAAGGGATGTCTGCTCTGTTCTAACAAGGACTGTGCACCTCCCCATCTGTCTTTTATCCTAAGAGCATGTTTGGGAGGCAGAGGCTGGAAGATCTCTATCTCCAGGCCAGCCTGAGGTACAATAGTGAGACTCGGTTTAGAAAGAGAGAGAGAGAGAGAGAGAGAGAGAGAGAGAGAGAAGAAAGGAAGGAAGGGAAGGGAAAGGAAAGGAAAGGAAAGGAAAGGAAAGGAAAGGAAAGGAAAGGAAAGGAAAGGGAAAAAACCCTACAAAAACCAAACTGAACAACAACAAAAGCAAAGAAGGGTCCTTACACCCTCCTTTATTCACACCCTACTCTGTTCACACCACCTGAGCAGTTCTCAGGCCGCTCAGCTTGAGTTGAGCTGTGAGAGTTTGGGCAAGCGCTTTAATCAGTCAGAGCCTCAGTACCTGTGGGCATGCTGCTTCCTGCTTCTATTGTGTTGGGAGGTGCAATGGTGTGATGGCCACTCCTGTGCTGCTAGGAAGCGTTCGGTGTACAGTGCACAAAATCAGGCCTGACATCCACAGGCAGAGCACAGAGGAAACTTCTGGCAGGTGTGAGCGCAGAGCAAAGTGGGACCTGGCCTACTCAGTGCTCAGATCTGCTCAGTGCTTACATTTGCCACTCAACACACAGCTGCCATCCAATGCAAGTACCTGTTCAGCACATACATACACCAACGGAGCACTCACACCTACTGATGGAACTCACACCTGCTGATGGCACTCTCACCTGCTGATGGCACTCACACCTGCTGATGGCACTCACAGCTGCAGATGTCACTCACACCTACTGATGGCACTCACACCTGCTGATGGCACTCACACCTGCTGATGGCACTCACACCTGCTGATGGCACTCACACCTGCTGATGGCACTCACACCTGCTGATGGCACTCACACCTGCTGATGGCACTCACACCTGCTGATGGCACTCACACCTGCTGATGGCACTCACACCTGCTGATGGCACTCACACCTGCTGATGGCACTCACACCTGCTGATGGCACTCACACCTGCTGATGGCACTCACACCTGCTGATGGCACTCACACCTGCTGATGGCACTCACACCTGCAGATGGCACTCACACCTGCTGATGGCACTCACACCTGCAGATGGCACTCACACCTGCAGATGGCACTCACACCTGCTGATGGCACTCATACCTACTGATGGCACTCACACCTGCTGATGGCACTCACACCTGCTGATGGCACTCATACCTGCTGATGGCACTCACACCTGCTGATGGCACTCACACCTGCTGATGGCACTCACACCTGCTGATGGCACTCACACCTGCAGATGGCACTCACACCTGCAGATGGCACTCACACCTGCTGATGGCACTCATACCTACTGATGGCACTCACACCTGCTGATGGCACTCACACCTGCTGATGGCACTCATACCTGCTGATGGCACTCACACCTGCTGATGGCACTCACACCTGCTGATGGCACTCACACCTGCTGATGGCACTCACACCTGCAGATGTCACTCACACCTGCTGATGGCACTCACACCTGCAGATGGCACTCACACCTGCTGATGGCACTCACACCTGCTGATGGCACTCATACCTGCAGATGGCACTCACACCTGCTGATGGCACTCACACCTGCTGATGGCACTCACACCTGCTGATGGCACTCACACCTGCTGATGGCACTCACACCTGCTGATGGCACTCACACCTGCAGATGGCACTCACACCTGCTGATGGCACTCACACCTGCTGATGGCACTCACACCTGCTGATGGCACTCACACCTGCTGATGGCACTCACACCTGCTGATGGCACTCACACCTGCAGATGGCACTCACACCTGCAGATGGCACTCACACCTGCTGATGGCACTCATACCTACTGATGGCACTCACACCTGCTGATGGCACTCACACCTGCTGATGGCACTCATACCTGCTGATGGCACTCACACCTGCTGATGGCACTCACACCTGCTGATGGCACTCACACCTGCTGATGGCACTCACACCTGCAGATGGCACTCACACCTGCAGATGGCACTCACACCTGCTGATGGCACTCATACCTACTGATGGCACTCACACCTGCTGATGGCACTCACACCTGCTGATGGCACTCATACCTGCTGATGGCACTCACACCTGCTGATGGCACTCACACCTGCTGATGGCACTCACACCTGCTGATGGCACTCACACCTGCTGATGGCACTCACACCTGCTGATGGCACTCACACCTGCTGATGGCACTCACACCTGCTGATGGGCACTCACACCTGCTGATGTCACTCACACCTGCTGATGGCACTCACACCTGCTGATGACACTCACACCTGCTGATGGCACTCACACCTGCTGATGGCACTCACACCTGCTGATGGCACTCACACCTGCTGATGGCACTCACACCTGCAGATGGCACTCACACCTGCTGATGGCACTCACACCTGCTGATGGCACTCACACCTGCTGATGGCACTCACACATGCTGATGGCACTCATACCTGCTGATGGCACTCACACCTGCTGATGGCACTCACACCTGCTGATGGCACTCACACCTGCTGATGGCACTCACACCTGCTGATGGCACTCACACCTGCTGATGGCACTCACACCTGCTGATGGCACTCACACCTGCTGATGGCACTCACACCTGCTGATGGCACTCACACCTGCTGATGGCACTCACACCTGCTGATGGCACTCACACCTGCTGATGGCACTCACACCTGCAGATGGCACTCACACCTGCTGATGGCACTCACACCTGCTGATGGCACTCACACCTGCTGATGGCACTCACACCTGCTGATGGCACTCACACCTGCAGATGGCACTCACACCTGCAGATGGCACTCACACCTGCTGATGGCACTCATACCTGCTGATGGCACTCACACCTGCTGATGGCACTCACACCTGCTGATGGCACTCATACCTGCTGATGGCACTCACACCTGCTGATGGCACTCACACCTGCTGATGGCACTCACACCTGCTGATGGCACTCACACCTGCAGATGGCACTCACACCTGCAGATGGCACTCACACCTGCTGATGGCACTCACACCTGCTGATGGCACTCACACCTGCTGATGGGCACTCACACCTGCTGATGGCACTCACACCTGCTGATGGCACTCACACCTGCTGATGGGCACTCACACCTGCTGATGTCACTCACACCTGCTGATGGCACTCACACCTGCTGATGGCACTCACACCTGCTGATGGGCACTCACACCTGCTGATGGCACTCACACCTGCTGATGGCACTCACACCTGCTGATGGCACTCACACCTGCTGATGGCACTCATACCTGCTGATGGCACTCACACCTGCTGATGGCACTCACACCTGCTGATGTCACTCACACCTGCTGATGGCACTCACACCTGCTGATGGCACTCACACCTGCTGATGGGCACTCATACCTGCTGATGTCACTCACACCTGCTGATGGCACTCACACCTGCTGATGACACTCACACCTGCTGATGGCACTCACACCTGCTGATGGCACTCATACCTGCTGATGGGCACTCACATCTGTTGATGGCACTCACACCTGCTGATGGCACTCATACCTGCTGATGGCACTCACACCTGCAGATGTCACTCACACCTGCTGATGGCACTCACACCTGCTGATGAGCACTCACACCTACTGATGGCACTCATACCTGCAGATGGCACTCACACCTGCAGATGTCACTCACACCTGCTGATGGCACTCACACCTGCTGATGGCACTCACACCTGCTGATGGGCACTCACACCTGCTGATGGCACTCACACCTGCTGATGGCACTCACACCTGCTGATGGCACTCATACCTGCTGATGGGGACTCATACCTGCTGATGGCACTCATACCTGCTGATGGCACTCACACCTGCTGATGGCACTCATACCTGCTGATGGCACTCATAACTGCTGATGGCACTCATACCTGCTGATGGCACTCACATCTGTTGATGGCACTCACACCTGCTAATGGCACTCACACCTGCTGATGGCACTCATACCTGCTGATGGCACTCACACCTGCTGATGGGCACTCACACCTGCTGATGGCACTCATACCTGCTGATGGCACTCATACCTGCTGATGGGCACTCACACCAGCTATTTTTTTTTAAGATTTGTTTGTTTGTTTATTTATTTTATATGAGTACACTGTAGCTGTCTTCAGACACACCAGAAGAGGGCATCGGATCCCATTACAGATGGTTGTGAGCCACCATGTGGTTGCTGGGACTTGAACTCAGGACCTCTGGAAGAACAGTCCCCAGGCCCCGCCCCAGCGGTTCTTGACTCACAGGTGCCCAGCCCTCATGCCTGCTCAAAACTCACAGCCGTACTCACACCTGCTGTCAGCACTCACACCTGCTCAGAGATCAGACCTGCTAGAGCTCACACCTGTCATCCAGGGGACAGGATTAAGAGCTTGCTTAAGGTGAGACTAGGGAAAGCCTATCACTTGCCCGCAGCAATCATCCCATAAAGACAGGTGGCAGGAGCTTTTCCCGGAGCTGTGTGCTCCCCAAGCCCAAGGTTTTCTGCAGCCAGCCGTCTCTTCCTGAGTATGCATGGTGCTGGCTTTGGCCAGATGCCGTACTGAAGTAGTGCGGGGCATCCCTACGGCCTTGGGAGTATACATTTTGTCTCCCACTCATGCCTCTTCCTGGGTAATAATGCTTTCCTGTACTTGGGGTGACCTCAACACTGCCACAGAAGCCCTGGGAGATCCACAGAATCCAATCATTGTCATTAAATGTCCTCTGTAGTCCCTGAACCAACCAGGAGGAAGATACTATGGAGCCACCAGAGCAGAATGAAGCCATAAGTGAATTACCCCAACCGAATCAAGTCAGGGGCTCAGGTTGATGAGAGCAGGGAGGGGAAAAAGTGTGTGTGTGTGTGTGTGTGTGTGTGTGTGTGTGTGTGTGTGTGTGTGTAGTATCCAGCCAGTCCACTCAAGCCAGCAAGACCATTAATCAGCTAAGAAGGTAACCTTCCAGTCCCCTGGAATAGTGAGATCATTCCGATGCTAAGGTATCATCGCTAACCCCAAGAAGCCTTAGAGTTCAGTATAAGCATCGGGGTGGGGGTACCCAGAGACTCCTGTGAATGTTTTGTGCCTCAGATGAGCAGCATGGTTGCTCATCATTGATTGAGTTGTAGAGAATCGTGCTCAAAGCAGGAGCTAAGCCTCTGACTCTCCCTGGGAGACCTGGTCCTGAGTTAGACATGGCCTTGTGAGCTGCAGTCTTTAGAAACAAACCATTAGCGCTGGGGTTCACATTTGCTAACACGGTGAGCTGAAGTATAAGGGATGAACTGTGGTCAGCAGCAAGGCCAGTCTCTCAGTGGGCGCCAAGGACTTAGAAAGCCAAGTACATGTGGTTTATTCAGAAAGTTCAAAGTGTTTCGAAAGCATCATGGATTGGCCCTGTAGCTGGGCAGAGCAGTAATTTAATAGCTCTTCAAAGGAGTTTGGGGTGTGCTGACTGTACACCAGGGGCAGTCTCATGGAGCATCTACCCCAGGGCTTAGGGAAGGGGGTGCTTCTGAGTGTATGACATTCATCAACCCAACACCAAGGCTAAAACCAAAGTCGTTGCCTAAGAACTTTTGTTCTGTGTGTAAGAGCCACGCCGGATGGAGCGGGGCTATGGCTCAGTGATTGAGAGCACTCACTGGTTGCTTTTCCAGAGGACACACATTTGATTCCCAGTACCACATGGTGGCTCACAACCATCTCCAACTCCAGTTCCAGGGGATCTAGTGCCCTCTTCTGGCCTCTGAGGGTACCAGGCATGCATGTGGTGCACAGACATGCATGGCATACATATGGCATGATACATGTATGTATATACAGTGCACTTACATGCAAGCAAGATACCCATACATATAAAATAATAGAGTCATTCTGTTAATGTTTTATGAATCTGAGCATTCATGAATATTAGGGAAGAGCTTTAATGCTGAGATACATCCCTAGCCCAAGGAATTGGAATTTGGCTGTGATTTTAAGCACCCAGAATATAAACTTTATTTAGTTCTTTTATTGTGGTGCTGGGGATCAAACCCGACCCTTGTGCATACTAGGCAAACATTTCCCATGTAAAATAATAAATCATTTTTTAAAAAAGTCTATCTCAAAAAGCAAAACAAAAACAAAAATCCAAAGCAAAACAAAAATTGTATCCTTCCTGTTTACACCATATCTGGTGGTTCGTTTCCAAGATATAAGCCTCATCCAGCTTTAGGCTGGATGTCCGGACACAAAAGTGGGGTGGGGGGGTGGGGGGGTGGGGCTCTGAGGAAGGCTTTGGCAGAGATGGCCTATGCGGGCTTAGTTCACTTTACCACAGTGGGGAGTGGGGAGGTTCCTGGAGCCCAAACTGTGTGCAGGGAGCCACCAAGACACTGAATGTAGTGTGGTAGTGGGGGTGGGGTGGAAGGTGGAGGAGTGGCGAAGGCAGCAGGGAGTTAAGCTCTAAAGCTGCTTTGGCGTTTGCTACAGACATGGCTGTGTCAAGTCTGGAAGATACCAGTTCTTTCCCTACTGACCCCTGTCATGACTGAGGAGTCCGAGCCCTGTAGAACCACGAGGTGCTGATCTGACTGGGTAGCTGGTCTGCCAAGTACTGGACCTGATTATTCTATTCTACAGAAGAGCCAACTGAGGCTCAGGCAGACAGGGATCTCGTCCAGAGTCTGTAGGGCCATCCCAGGCACAAGCTGCTTCTGGCCCTCCTGACCTCTCTGTGGTCCAAGACCAGTCAGGGACAGAGACCTCGTGGGGCATCAATAGAAGATATTCTGTGGCAAAGGGCAGAGTCAAGCCTTAGGGAGGCTGGCCTGGTCTGAAGGCCAGGAGGCGTGGCCAGGAGTGGGTGGGAACATCGTAGGGTAAAATGGAGTCTGTTACCCTGTAACCTAGGCTCATGGATGTGTGTATCTGGCCAAGACAGACATGGGTGGAGACACAACCATAAACAGGCAGAGGCAGGAGGCCCTAGAACAGTGGTTCTCATCCTTCCTAATACTGTGACCCTAGTATACAGTCCCTCATGTTGTGGTGACTCCTAACTGCAAAGTTATTTTCTTCATTACTTCATAACTGTAATTTTGTTACTATTATAAATCTCAATGTAAATATCTGCGTTTCCCCTGTGGAAGAGTTGTTTGGACCCTGCCCAAGGAGTCTCCACCCACAGGTTGAGAATAACAGCCCTAGAAAAAAGGCGGTTAGAGAATACAGACTGGTCGTGGGACTCAGTGGTTAACTCCTGGAAGGTGAATGTTCTCAGCACTAGAGTTAACTGAAGAATTTGAGTAGTGGAGACACACTGGTTTCCTAGAGGACAGCAGGACACCACGGGTACCCAGACGATGAAGGTGAAACCTGTTCAGTCTTGGCATGAGTGGGCAGATGGGGTACCAGTTAGGAGTGGGAAAGGGTGAGAGGACCAGGCTGAACCACATCACACGGGTGCTGCGTCTCAGGACTTCCTGGGAGGTAGCCTGCGTGGGAGATAAAGGCGTGGATGGCCTCAAGGATGCCGGGCAGGGGCTGTGCATCTGGTCTTCACGGAACCCCCCTGGCCTGGCCCGAGGTGCCCTCACCACGACCCGAGCCTCCTAAGTCGTCCCGGAGGAGCGTGGGTAATTCGGTCTGTGTGTTTACTCCTGCGGTGTGCGTCTCTGAATCTTTCATCTTGACTGCTGACTGTATCAAAATTCCCGTGGTAATTGGATCAGGTGCAGTATTTTCCATGAGGATATTAAATCAGGCCTTCTGCCCGCGTCCAGAACGATCCGCTTCAGAATATAAAGACGCGGGAGATGGCATTAGCCGACGTATCTTTCCTCCTTTAAACTCTCCCCCCACTCTTAATCGGGCAGCTCTTTATTTGTTGCCAAATAAATTGGGTCTTCTTCCCCTCCCCCAGCTAGGAGCCAGAGGGAAGGAAAGATTCCTTTGGGTGGAAGGGAGACAGGTTGGAAGAGTGTGGGATGGCAGAGCCAGGTCACCCTGGATTGTCCCAACTCTGTCTCAGGCAGAGTCACCAGCAGTGAGCAGAGAACCAGCCACTGCCCTTCACTGTCTCCTCCTCCGGATGGGGGCAGGAAAGGCATGGGGCACCGGCTTGGGTAAGAAGCCTGATCAGCCAACCTTGTCCCTGGGACTCATTTCACTTTTGTGTATGGGGTGTGGGTGGGTGGGTAGATGGGTTCAGGCACACGTTTGTGTGTATGCACACATTTGTGCATGTGTGCACATGTGGAAGCCAGAGATCTTCTTCCGGTGTCTCTCTTCAGGTTCTTTTGTTTTCTTTTCTTTTTTCTTTTTCTTTTTAAACATTTACTCCTGCCTCTCTCTCTCTCTCTCTCTCTCTCTCTCTCTCTCTCTCTCTCTCTCTCTCTCTCTCTCTGTGTGTGTGTGGGGGGGGTGTGTGTGTGTGTGTATGACCTGTATGCCTGGTACCTGCAGAGGCCAGAAAAAGACTCTGGATCCCTGAAATCAGAGCTACAGACAGTTGTAAGCTGCCATGTGGGTGCTGGGAATCAACCTTGGATCCCCTAGCAGAGCAGCCAGTGTCTTGGCTGGTGAGCCATCTCCCCAGACCCCAGCCCTGCTTTCTTGCAGCACAGGAGAGGGGAAGAAGAGGGCTCAGCAGAGAGAAGCACTTGCAACTGTCTGCACTGGGTAGAAGGAGAGAAAACTTCCACAAGGCGTCCTCTGACCTCCAGATTCGAACAGTGGCATTTGCACAGCTGTAAATATGAATTGAATGAATAAATGTAATGAAATAATTTTAAACACAAAGGGTTTCTATGGCCTGGAGCTCCTGGTTAAGCTGAGCTAATGGTCAGGGAGTCCTAGCCATCCTCCTGTCTCCTGTTTCCCCAGGGCTGAATCCTAGACTTTCCCTTTGATGTGGGTTCTAGGAATTGACTCGGGTTTGGGTGCTTTTGTGGCAGGCACTTCTGGGAACTAAGGAATCCCCTAAGCCCTGCGGTGTGGTGCCCCCTGCTACACTGTGGGGAAGACTTTCAGGCTTAACCGGTCTAGGGTTTGAAGGGAGGAGAAACTCAGAGAGATTTATGCCTAGAAATGAAGCCTACAATCCCAAGGCTGAGGAGCTAGCAGCCATGATCTCCATGAATTTAAAGCCAGTCACGGGCTGCAGAGACAGTTCAGTGGTTAAGATCACTGGAAGCTCTTCCAGAGGACCCAGCACCCACACAGCAGCTCATGCCTGTCTAATTCTAGCTCCAGAGATTCCAGCGCCGTCACACAGAGATATATGAAGGCGAAACACCAATGCACATTAAAATATAAATAAATCATTTTAAAAAAATAATAAAGCCAGCCTGGGCTAAATGGGAAGTTCCAGGCCAACCTGAGCTACAGAATGAGACAATGTCTCAAAAAGAAAAATGGGGGTGGGGGCGGGGTGGAGAGTGGATGTAGTGGAAGGTTTGCCTAGCATGTGTGAGATTCTGGGGTCAGTCTCCTGAGGTATTAAAAAAGAAAGAAAGAATTCCGATCACATGAAAAGTGACGAAATCAGGGCAAAATGGCTGCCACAGTGGAATGTCTTATAACGGTCGCACAGCTGTGTGCGAGCGAACCGCCTACAGCTTGCTCAGTAGGGGAACGAACGGTTGATTTCACATTCTGTGAATTTCCCCTTCATTCAGAACTAAGGCAGCCGTATCAGTCGCCTGTCAGATTTATCTCGATTGTTGATTGAGCCTCTGGCAATTGGCAGGCCCTGTGACTGGGTTGGCGGGATGCAGCTTGTGGCAGGTGAGTGTGGTGGGGAGAAACCTTACCCCATAGCCTTCTCTGTCTGGTGGCCCCCGGAAATGGCTATCACTGTAGCTGCCAGCAAGCTGGCATCTTAGAGAAGAAATGGGAAAGATGGGTAGGGAGGGAGAGCAGGCCAGAGTCAGGTGGGGAGGGGAAAGGATAAGGGGAGGAGAGGACCAGGGAGGCCAGGGTCCAGTCCTCAGCCAATGGGGTGAGGGGATAGTGAGGTGGCTCTGGTTTATGGGGCAGTGCAGAGTGGGGGGGGTTATAGGGGGGGCAGCTACAGGGGCAGGCTAGCAGGCTGAGCAGACCCCTGAGAAAGTATTGGCGGTAAAATTGCAAATCACAACCACGGATATCTCTGTGCACAGCCAGCAAATGGCTAAAATAGAAAAGACAGGCATTTTCTACTGCCTAAACCCAGAGGGACACCCAGAATTCTCACGTGATGCTGCGGGGCCGGGGGTGGGGGTGGCGGAGGCATGGGGATGAAATGTCACAGCCACTTTAAAGAACCTGGTGTCAATGACCAATGGTATTCACAAAAGGTCTCACTTAAGGGAGCTCATAGTAGCTTTCTTCGTGACAGCCTCAGATTAGAAATGGTCCAGTGTCCACACAGGACAGTAAGTGAATGAATGTACCTTCCAAAAGTGGAATACTACACAGCAATTAAAAAGAAATGGACTCTTCTGCCTATTGAGTTAGTTCCAGACCACATGGACAAGTTCTGCTCCACCCAGCCCTGTCATGGTGCCCTGCCTATCACAGGTCCAAAACAAGGCCAACCAATCAGGGACTAGAGCTGCAAAGCTGGGGGCCAAAGCAAACCTTCCTTCTAAGAGTCTCACCTCCATTATGGCCTATCATTATAGCAATGGCGGGCTATCTGGGCCCAACACTGAGAATGGCACAGAGAGAGAAAGTGGCACTTCAACTTTCAGTTTGTGGTGAATGAGCCACAAGGGGACAGAAACTCTGGGGACACTCCTTACAACCCTAACGTGCTCTGTACATTTTGGAACTGTGCATTTGAAACAGCTACTTCCTGTCCTTTCTGTCCTTTCTCATAGTACAAGTGTCTCTTTGGGTGGGGCTGCCAGGGTGGCAGATGCCTGCCTCAGTGGGGGCAGGTGGCCTGAGCAAATTGTTATGTATTTTGGGGATCCAGCCTGTTTGTCCTATGGGGAGGGGCTGGCAGAGAGTGTCAAGGGGGACCAGATTCTGATTATAACTTGGTAACGGGCACTGGCTACTCGCGAGGCGCTGATATTTATGGAATAAATACGGTGCGATTTATGGCCGTATCTCCCTCTGATGTCCTATCTGATATGCAATTCAATTTCTTTTATTGTTTTTGGACTTTTGCCATCGAGGAGAACCCATAAATAAATAAATATATGGGCGAATGGCAGCCGGCAGGCCAGGCCGGGGCTGCCAGCCCGGCGTCTCCAATCCCATATTAGGGCCATCGATCACACATTATGAAGCCGGAGCCTGTCCCCCGACTGGGATGAGCTGCAGAAGGGCCGGTCAGTCAGTTATTTAGGGGCCTCAGTTGGCAGCCTGCCCTGCCTGTCCTCTGCCTGCCACCAAGCCATGATGTCCCTCTTCCTACCTCCATTCAAGGCTAAGGAGAGGGTGTCCCGATTCTCAAGTGGGCAGAGAGTGCCTCAGGCCTGTGACATTTGTCACCTGTCAGGCTCTACTGTATGCACACCAGGCAGCCTGACAGGAGGCTTTGCTCCTGGCAGGAATAACCTGCCTCCCTCTGCAGGGCACTGAACTCCCGGACCCAGACTGAGTTACCCATAATTCGGTCCTCTGAGAAGGGGTGCCAGCCCCTTGGGGTCTCTTTGGAGGCAAGAAGAGCCCAGACACATGAGATACAGACACAGGCTCTTACGGTGCAAAGCACTAATGGCCACAGGAACCAGCAGTGTCCTGCTCTCAATAACCCCCTTTGGTGGTGACAGAATGTCCAGTAGTTGGTCCCCAGGACTATCCCTACTGTTGACAGGTCCCCAGACTGTGACAGGACAAAGCAGGAACCTGGGTGACTTTGGTGCATATACACATATATAGCACATGTGTGTCATGTACACCAGAGCCTCATACACATGTCCGCACACCACCAGATGCACTCAGGCACATCACAAACACGCACACCTACATGCCATACCGCATGTACACACATGGGCACACACCCCCATGTTACATACTTTGTGCATGCATTCACCATACTACATCCTTCCACAGCACACATAAACACACAGCATACATATGCACCATGTGTTATAGACCCACATAACACACACATATATTCTTGTACATACATTTACATACACCATGCCTACCACCTTCAAAGGCGTCAGGCCCAGATGTGCAGACACATGACATTCACACAAACACAGATCCCACAAACCATGTGTCCCCAATGCTGTCCCTGCCCCTCAGGCCCACTGGGGAGTCCCACACTCCTTAACTCTTCTTTAAGACAAGTCACCTAAGAAAAACAGGCTGCAAACAGGGACCAGGAAGCAACCCAGGAAGATGGCAACTTCAGCTCAGACCCCACTAAGAGAACAAGGATGACTTTGGGTGCTGTGTGCTTACCGCTCCCCAAGACCAGGCAGGAGCTCCCCAAACACAGATCCGATGATGCTGGAGCCAATGCTAAGTGATCCTAGAACTGGCAGTTCGAGATCCCTTTGAGGTCAAAGGACCTTTCATAGGGGTCTTATATCAGAAATCCAGTCTATCTGATATTGACATTAGGATTCACAACAGTAGGAAAATTACAGTTACAAAGTAGCTATGAAGTAATTTTATGACTGGGGGTCAGCACAACAGGCGTAACTGTATCAAAGAGTCTCAACATCAGAAAGGTTGAGAGATCTGCACTGGGGGAACGTGAGTCACGGGAGGGCAGGAAGCCCTTCACTTCCTGCCTGGCTCTCTGACTAGTGAGTCTGTTTAGGAGCTTGTTTCCCACTCCTGTTGCATGGAGATAATATCCTTCCTGACAGGACCATCGGGAGGAGGGATCCCATGACCGTGACGGTCAGGAGGCGGTACCTCCAGTTTCAACGTCGCAGCCCGCATTCATTCACTGCTACCCATCCGCTCGCTCTGCTGGCTGCCTGCGGGGGGACTCAGATCTGGCAGCCACACTGTTTTATTTTGTAAGTCCCCTGGCCTTAGCCTTCAGCAAGGGCCCCAGCAGGCGGGACATAAATTTCCCACCACCCAGAGGAGACCCATTAGCAAAGCCATGCAAATGCTAAGCGGTTCCCAGCGCAGTCCCAGACCAGGAGCTCGCCTTTCCTCTGACATTTGTAAAGTTCACGTTTTCAAAATAAAGCCACGTGAAAGCAGAGGCGGCTCTCTATCACTTCCGTCAAGGGCTTGCCAGCTCCCTCCCTGCCCTTGGCCTTCACTTCCGTTTGAAGGGCCCGGGTCTCTGGGGAAAACCACACCGTGGGTGGTGGGAGCCACCTTGCCGGCTTCTTTCTCCCAGCATGCGGCCTGTTTTCTGTTCTCTCATAGGCTCAGCCATTCGCTTGTTCTTTACCCCGTGTGATTAATTGAGCACCTCATGTATACCCTCCCTAGAAGGTGTCAGACCCACAGCCTTTACTAGAAGAGTACCAGCCCCAAGAAGGGCCACTGGGCAACGGAGGAAGTGCCAGTGAGAATGAGCTGGGTCGCAGCCCGGATCCCAAAGCTGCTCCTAACACAGCCTCAGAGGCTCCTTCATCATAGAGCTAGGAGTTCTGGGGCCCAAAGAGGGGACAATCTTGCCCAAGGACACACAGAACGGCTTCTAGACACTTCTCACAAATGGTCTCCGCTCTGGCTTCTCTAGGCCTAATACCTTGCTACTAACCTGCGCCTCAGTATCAGGCCCACAACCCCACCTGGGCAACAGTCAGGAATATATACACACACATACACACACACACACACACACACACACACACACATACGCGCGCACACACACACACACACACGCACACGCACACACACACACACACACACACACACCCTGCTTCCCTTCCTGCCACAGACAACCCTCCCCAACCTCGTGCTTGGGCCACACTGCTCCCTTGGCCCCTACCTACCCTGCCCTAGACCACCACTCTTTTTTTTTTAAGATTTATTTATTATTATATGTAAGTACACTGTAGCTGTCTTCAGACACACCAGAAGAGGGCGTCAGATCTCGTTACAGATGGTTGTGAGCAGGCTGGAGAGATGGCTCAGCGGTTAAGAGCACTGACTGCTCTTCCGGAGGTCCTGAGTTCAAATCCCAGCAACCATATGGTGGCTCACAACCATCTGTAATAAGATCTGATGCCCTCTTCTGGTGTGTCTGAAGACAGCTACAGTGTACTTGCATACTTTAAATAAATAAATCTAAAAAAAAAACAGATGGTTGTGAGCTACCTTGTGGTTGCTGGGATTTGAACTCAGGACCTTCAGAAGAGCAGTTAGTGCTCTTAACCACTGAGCCATCCCTCCATCCCTAGATGGCACTTTAAAAAAAAAAAGATTACCTTTTCTCTTTTTTTCCTCCTTCCCTTTCTCCCTCTTGCTCCAGGTCCCACTCACTCCGGACCATAGGTTCTTTTTTTTTCATTTGTTTCTCATTACAGATGATTGTGAACCACCATGTGGTTGCTGGGATTTGAACTCATGACCTCCGAAAGAGCAGTCAGTTCTCTTAACTGCTGAGCCATCTCTCCTGCCCCTAGACCACCAACCATTCTTTGCTAGGCCCCCAGCCCACTCCTGGTTTGTGAGTACCTAGTTTCTTTCTCTCCCTGCTGGTAGCAGCCCAGGGACCATCTTGCCAGCCCACCTATGCGCTGGTGTGGACACTCCACACCACCTGGCTTCCTGAGCCATCAGGAAGGCAGTTCTCAGCCCCACGCCCCTTGCCTTTCTCTGGACCCTTGCGTACTGCCCGCTTTCTGCTTCATACCTTACCAGCCTCTCACAACTCCCCTTCATTCCTCTCTGACCTCTGAGCCTCTTACACGCTGTTCCCTCTGCCTGGATGCTCTTCTCCAATCCTCCCACCTTCTCCAGGCCTCAGTGGAGACTTCTCCTCCAGGGAGCCCTCCTTGACCTCTCCAGACCAGGCTGGGGACCTCATCTTCACCCTCACTGATGGAATTGACACATTACTCCTAGTTAAATTACTGTGTTATTTTCCAGGACCTCCAAGTGTTAAGATACTTCCACCACACCTGTCCTTTGGACCCCTGCATCCAGCCTCCACATCCGCAGGAGTACCTTTCTCATCTCTCTGGACTCCTAAGCTGACTCATCCCATATTATGGGGTGGTGGGTCGGGGTGGCGGGTAAGGATGCCTGAGTGCAACAGAAGAAAACAAGCTGAGACAGTTGCTGGCCTGAGTGGTGACATGCCTCCAGGACAACCCTGTCCCTCCGCCTGTCTGACAGTGTTAGTTCCCTGCTGTGAGACGCTTCCAGAGGAGACAGCTGAAGGACCCTGTCCACTCTAATCTGCCTGACCCCTCCCTGTCCATGTTACCCCTCATCCCATCTCGTCCAGGCTGCTACCTCCTACAGGAAGCCTCCCTGATTGCCCTGCCTCGTGCCTCCCTGGGAACTCCTCCCTCCAGGCTCCTCAGCAGACAAATAACTATTGAATCTGCTTGCTTTGCTGGCCATTGTCTCCCTGTTGCCCTGATTTTCCAGGGAAGTTGATGAAGTCACTGACAGTCCATGCCACCTACCCCTTGGTGCCCCTGGTGCTTGGGTGAGCACCGAGCAGGCAGCCTGAAGAAGTGGGTGCATCAGAGCGGGACAGAAAGGCTGACCCTGCAGGATGCTCTTGGGTTTGCTGCTGCCCAGCAGGGTGGGACCTAGTAGGGATCCTCCCACATCTAAGTTCACGGCAGACCCCAGTTCTTCCCCGCTGCTCTTGGAGCTGCATGCAGAGCACGTGGTACCCCACTTAGAAGGGAAAACTGAGGTGTAGACATGTGTATAGACAGAGGCTTGGAGCCGAGCACAGCTTTCATTGCACAGGTAGGGAAACTGAGGTATTGCTCTACCCAAGGGACCTCCCTGGGCATCCGGGACAGGACCCTGGGCTGGGTGGCAGAGCATGGTCTCCTCTGGGGTGCTGGACTCCGAGCCCCGGCAGGCTAAGCCCTGTCAGGAAGGATCAGCAGTGCCCGCATCTCCCTAGATTTAATTAGTGGGTCTTTCATCTCTGTCCTGGAAGAATCAGCTATCTTCTGTCTCCTTAATTAACGTTCATTAAGCAAATCAGAACAACGTAGGTTTCGTTCCCTCCTTGCCTGGAAGGGTTTAACTCTTGGTAGGTGAGCTTTGGGAAGGGAGCCCAAACAGAGGGCCTGAACAAACTCTAAGCCCCCTCCAACACACACATTCCATCCTCTGGAGATGGAATGGTCTACCCTGTGCCATCCTGGGGTCTACCCTGTGCCTAAGGAAGCTGGTTCAGGCATGCTATCACTCCAGAACCTTGCATGGCTCCCTATTGCTGCCCTTGCTTAGAGCAGAGCTCTACCTGTCTCATTCTGTCCCCCTTGCCACCTGTCCATCAAGAAGTCTGAGCTCAGAATGTGCTGAGCATATGCAAGGCCCAGGGCTCCAACATTGCAAGAAAATACAAGGCAAGAGGAGGCACTGAGGAGGGCCTACCACTCTGACCCAGTGTCTGTCCCCTGAAGCCAGTAGCGTACCCCCAAACCCACAGAAGCTCCAGGCCATATGTTCTATCCCCCTCTAATCTGAAGCTTTGAGACCCAATCTCTGAGCCCTGCTTGACAGTTCCCACTTTGAAGAGTGAGAGCCCCCACCCCAAGTGTGCGCGCCTCTGCAGGGACCATGCAGCTGTTGGTTTCTCAGTGCACTGTCACATGGCCTGCTGGTTTTGAACCCCGGTTTCTCCAGGAGTCTTATTTGGGATCCCTTTGAGAACAGCAATCTAGGAGGGAAAGGGACAGGGCTTCCACATCTTAAAGAGCAAGGGATGGGAAGGAACAAAAAATGGGGTGCAGAAAGCAAGAATTTGAGGGTGGACCCGCCCTCTCAAGGTCCAGCATTGCACATGGGCAGACGTTAGCTGTCCCACTAATCCCTTTCCCCTGGTACAGATAAACTGCCATTATGTCTCCCATATCTAGAAAGTCCTAAGACTTTAGGGGTACACATATACCCCTATGTCCTGGGGGCACTTAGGAGTCTGTTCCCTTCCCAAACCCTCTCCTAAGAGAAACCAACCATACAGAAGTTGGTCCTCTTACTTGGTCTCTTACTGCCCTCACAGGTCCTAAGCAATCCACTTCCCTGCCTGTTTCCCTTTGTACAGCTAGAGCCAGACCCCAATGACTTTATGGAGCCGTTACCCTGGATCCCAAGACTTAGGGGTTTCGGTGACTCTCAGTGACAAAGCCCTCACAGGAGGGAAGGGTGAAAGCCACCTGGTGCACTTCCCCTCACCCAGGGCTATCCCTACTGAGCCTGAAATGTGAGTACCCACCCATCTGCCTGGGCAGAGACTCCCCAAGATTGGTGGTGTGTGTGAAGCGAGTGTCTGTCTGTCCTGGAGAGTGGGTGAAAGATGGCTGCCGTCCCATCCCCCAGGCAGTTGGAGACCTGACTGCCGCCTCCAGCAGTGTGTTCCTGGGAGTCACTCTTGTCTCTGAGGCCCCCCTGGAGTCTGCCAGTCCACCGGATTATGTAGCCTAGCCTGACATGCTGGGACCTAGGTGGCAAGGGACAGGTCTGTAGAGAGTCAAGGGAACCATCTGTGGAGCTGATGCAGGAACCTTCCCTGGACTCCTTTCCCATCTCAGGTCTGGCTTCTTGACTGGTCATTGGTCAATTCCACACAGCAGTGCAACCAGGGGCCACCATATTTTTGCCCTCTAGGAAGCAAGAGAGCCTGTCCCTGTACTGCAGCCAATGTCGCCACCCGGTGGTTGATACTGAACACCTTAGAGACTCGGGAGAAAAGAAAAGCAGGGGACCTTGGGTACCACTGAGACCTCCTCTGAGATTACCAGCCAAGGCAAGAGGGCCCATTTGGTGGTCATCCAGCAGGCCCTGAAAGAGGCCATCGCTTCCAGTCCAGGACCCCAAACAAACCTGGAGTTCTGTGCATTCCACAAACATTCCTGGCTGCTGCCAAGCACATGTCTTGAGGATACCAGGGTGAAGCCCATTCGGCTCCCGCCCCTTGACAGTGTCCAGCCTGAAGTCCCTGTACAGGACACAAACAAGTTCATGGCATGGGACTGGTACCATCCCCATCACCAACCCCTGCTCTCCACCCCGCCATGATGGCCGGCTTGCTAGCCTCCTGGCCTTGGTGAATGCACAACGCCTCTTTCATAGTCTTTCCCAATCATTCGGCCCAACTTAACCTCTTTTAGGAAGCTACTCTGACCACGTGGAACTGATCATGACTCCCTCGCCCAAGTCCCCACTTCTGTATGCCAGTCGCTGTGGCTGGTTGGCCAGACCCATCATCAGTAGCTATGATGTGACAAACAGCATTCTTCCTATTGGACTGTGAGACTTTTACATCCTGACCAAGCACAGAGAGGGTGGACAGAGGGCGGTGCTTGACAGAGCCCAGACCAGCCAGCCTTGCAGGGTCGGCCATGGAGCTATTTCTTAATGACTCTCTAGGTGACAGCAGGAGCTTGGCATCGTAGCGATTATTTTCAATGATCTGGGAGTTGAGCTGCACATATTGCCCCAATGCTTAGGAATTTCTGTCATATGGGCTCAGAGGAAGGTTGGAGGGACCTCAGAGGCTGCCACATAGAACACCGCTCCCAGGGAAACTGCTGTCACTTACAGTAGAGCTACCTCTGCCGGTGCTGGGACACCACTGCAGCAGAGGAGTGTGTGTGTGTGTGTGTGTGTGTGTGTGTGTGTGTGTGTGTGTATGTGTATGTGTGTGTGTGTGCTCATGTGCACACGCGCGCACCATTAGGGCTATGGTTAGCACACGGGGTCTCAACACAGGCTGTAAAAGTGAAATACATAGAGAAACCTCCTTTCTCTGGGAACTCGTGTGTACCAGAATATTTGGCCAGAAGAGCAGAAGCCAGGCACAGGGACCCTGGCTACAAAGGCAGATGGGAGGAGGACATTGGGGGCAGTCTTAATGGGGCAAGGTGTGGGCTCTGCCACAGTCCCATGGGTGGTACAGAAGGGGCCCAACTATCATGTGACTAATGGTTTCTGTATTGCGTGGTGTGGGTCCCTCGCCCACTCAGTCTCTCAAGCAAATCAATAAAAACCTTGTAGGTTGAATTGAGACAGTAACTAAGGACCTCACCCAAGCTGAGTCCTTGATTAAGAGATATTAGAAGTATGGGCGTCTGCTCTGCAGCCAGAGGCAGAGAACGCTGGCCTCCTCGGTGTCCACGTCCACGTCACTGTCACCACCTCGCCCCGACCTGGGGGACCAGCCCACACAGGCCAACCCAGTGTTAGGCAAAGGCCCCAGGAGTCCATTTTCATCCCAAACTTGGGTTTTTTCCTCCTCTCAAGGTGTACCTGTGATCCAGTAACTAGCAGTGTGAGAAAGTAAGCCCCAGAGGGGCACAGCACAAGACTCCCCACCACAATTTGCCCTGTACCCCAAACCACCCTTGCATGACCCCAAGAGAACCACTTCCTTAACCTTGATCGTAACTTTCATGCAAGGTTGGACTCCCTACCTGGGTGTCCCTACCCTTGGGATCATTTTGTTTTACTGTCTACAAGGGCCAGAAGGTGCCTTGGGAAGGACATTAGCTTGGTGGAGAGAAGGGGAGGCCTCTGTTGATAAGAGGAAGCCTCTTGGTAAATCCCGGATGACACTATCTGCTTTGGGAGGAGAAGCCAGGAGGCCAACACTTTTGGCGAGAACATTGGACCGGTATGGAGGAAAACACCCAAAGGTCATTCTGTCAGGTGAAGACCTGCGCTTGCCTTGCCATTCAGCTCAGGAAGGTACACAGGTGCATGGCTTCCACAGATGAGTCTCATTAGCAGAATGACTTGGTGTCTCTACCGAGACCATTTTGCAGGGAGGTCCATGGGGCTAGGTTTACAGTTCCAAGTCCGAGGCCCAGCCAGAACAAGCAGGCACTCCCAGGCACGTCCAGCAGGTGGGGGTGAGCACGAAGGGACGGAGCTCGGATGGTGGGGTGTCGCCTGCATGGGTCCCGCCCTCAGATGCCGTCGGGTTCCGCCTGCAGGGGAGGACTCCTGGGGCTCGTGGAGCGCAGAGAGGCTAAGCACAGACCGCAGCGCAGAGTGGATCCCGGTGCAGTGCAGAGCGGGGCGCGAGCCATGGCTGTGTCCGGGATCCTATCTTGCTTGGCAACGGTGGCATCAATGGCGCTGGTGATGCTAGAGGCACACTTCACTGCGGGCGCCGGCATGGGCTCTTGCTACGACGGTGCGGGACGCGCACAGCGCTGTTTGCCTGAGTTCGAGAACGCAGCGTTCGGTCGACGCGCCGAGGCCTCCCACACGTGCGGACGGCCCCCGGAGGACTTCTGTCCACACGTGGGGGCACCAGGCGCTGGGCCACAGTGCCAGCGCTGCGATGATGCTGACCCCCGACGACGCCACGACGCCTCCTACCTCACAGACTTTCACAGCCCTGATGATAGCACCTGGTGGCAGAGCCCATCCATGGCCTTCGGGGTGCAGTACCCCACTTCGGTTAACCTGACCCTGCGCCTAGGTAAGTGAGCATCCTGTCTCCTTGTCTCCAGACCATGGAGGCCCCGGCAGAGGGCTGTGCACTCTGGGGCAGGCTGTAGCACCTACAAGTAAGGAGTGAGAACCTGCAAGCCCTGGGAAGCAAGAGGCCAGCCCAAGGGGCTTCCCTAAGGGTTTGGGGGAGCAGAAAGCCCCCCTCAGCTTTTGCAGAGCTGAAGAACTGGGTGCAGCAACAGTTCCCTGGAAGAACTGTTAGGGAGGCGTGGTGGTGGGGGTGTCATACTTCCATGATGATCTATCTGGTCCATCCTCTAAGGCCTGGACTTGTAACCTGGTCAGCTTCAAAGCCCTGTGGACCTCTGAGGCTCTGAGCAGTTTGGGAGTGGGAGTTAGGGCAGTTGCCACCAAGTGCGAATGCTGTAGCACCCTGGGCAGGACAGCCAGTTTCTTCCTGCCACTAGATAGCCACCTAGGCATTTGGCCTGGCCCCTCTGCCTTACTCACAGTTGCTCCACTAGCCCGAGGCAAGATGAAGGAACATTAGGCCCCTGGGGGTGGGAACCCAGCGGCCCACTTCCACCCTGAAACTGGAATATTCTCTACCCATTCCAAGTCCACACGAGCCCAGTGACCTTCTTAGGTTCCTTGCTATGTCTTGGATACTGTGCAAATCTTCCTAAGCTTTGATAACTTGGATTTGGTATTTTCATAACTCATTTTGGCACTAAACGTGACCTGAGGCTATTTCTAGCCTCGTGTATCCTAGTAAGGGCCAATATCCATACATTTTGCTACTGGAATCTCATTTGAGAACAGCCTACAGCTGCAGAATGACGCCCATTAGCTAAGCACTCTTCCCCTGAGCTACATACATCCTCAGCATACCTCTGGAAGTTCCGAGGCACATCCGGAGCAGAGTTTGGATAACATTTGATGAAACTATGCCCCAGTGAAAAGTTGGAGGCTCAAAGAGGTTAAGTGTTTTGTGCAGAGACACACAGGAAAACCAGGACCCACACATTCCTGTAAAATGGAGGTTGGAATATAAACTTGGCATGTGCTGTACCACCCACGACTACGCTGGTTCTTCCTAGTCATGGGTGGTAAAGCCCTGGCAAAGACTAGGAAATGGCCTTGTTCTCAGAAAAGGAAGGTGGGAAGGATATTTAACCCCTTCAGCAGCATAGGCAGGCACATTCCCTTTGTATCCCAAACCCAGTTCCCAGGGGTGAGGACACATTCTCTCTGACTGTCTGGAGCAGGAGGTGGAACTTGGATGGGGTGGGGTCTGCCCAGACAGGAAGCAGGAAACTAGGGGAGGTGGTGGCCAATGGGACTGGCAAGACCTCAAGGCCATGGGAAGAATCTGGGGCAGAGAAGGAGACACTGTGTTCCCTAATAAAGGCTGTCACACGTGCCCATGAAATCCAGATGCCAAGGAGGGAACTCTAGTCTCGGGCACCAGGGGTGTGTGGTCAGAGTGGGAAGCCCTGCGTCTGCCTTGGTGAGCAGTCCTGTTCATGCACTGCTGGCACGTTGCCTGATGCATGCTCCTACAGCCTTTAGATGCTGCAACAAGCAGCCCCTGGGACCCCACAGATCCTGGGCCCTGAGTGTGAGCAAAGGCACCACACATTCATACATGCAGGAGGCACAGAAGAGTGTGTACCGTGAAAAGATGGATGGATGGATGGATGGATGGATGGATGGATGGATGGATGGATGGATGGATGGGTGGATGGGTGGATGGATGGATGGATGGATGGATGGATGGGTGGATGGATGATGGATGGATGGATGGGTGGATGGATGATGGATGGGTGGGTGGATGGATGGGTGGGTGGATGGATGGATGGGTGGGTGGGTGGAGGGATGATGGATGGGTGGATGGATGGATAACAGAGCCACACGGCATCCTGGGTACTTGGTCAGCTCAGAGCTCTCTTGATGGATCTGAAAGGTCTGAAAGTGGGATAGGGTAGACATCATGCAATAACAAAACCATTTACTGGAAAGTCAGGGCTCTGTGTTGCGCCTCAGTTTCCCTTCTTATACAGTGGATACAAGAGTAGAACTGGAGAAGTACCTCAGTTGGTAGAGTGCTTGCCTAGAGGGCACAGGCCCTGGTTTCCACCATCCCAGCTCTACATAAACTGATGGAACTCAGGAGGTAGAGGCAGGAAAATAGGGAGTTTTAGGCTAGCCTTGGCTCTGTCTCAAAACAAACAAAAAACAAAGTAAACATGTTCGCTGCCTCTGAGGACAGTATGACAGCTACAGGTGCTCAGACTGGAATTGTCATGGTCCCCATGGGTGAGTTGGAAGCCTGGGGGTGGGGAGTGGGCAGGTTGAGCACTGCGGGTGGGCTCTGAATCAGGAATAAGGGCTCACCCTGTTCCAAAAGAGTCCTGACCCAGGTCCTTGCTGTGCTGGCCCATTTGGAGGCTAGGTATCTTAATTCTGCTGCTGCAGTTAGGCTGTGGACTCACAATATCCAGAAATCTAAGTGCCGTGGCTGTTAGCTGAGGGGACCTGGTAACAGCCCTCTCCTTTCATGAAGGCTCTTAGGAGGGGGAAAATAGAAGGCAGCTCTGGCCTGAGTCCCCTGGGGGTGGGGTGAGGAGCAGGGAGAGGAGGTCAGCTTGGGATGGAGGTCACAGCGTTCCCAGCTCCCCGCAGCTCCTGACATCTGGTCTAGATCCTATCCCGCAGCTGCTGCTGAGCTAGGTCTTCCTGCCTGTGATGAAAGCCACAGTGGGGCTGGCTGGTGGCGCTGACCGCTCTCGGGGCTTCACTGATGCCTGGCGAGGCTGGGGAGAAGGGGAAATAGAGGGCCATGGGGTATCAGACTGTTCAAGGACCAGCCTCTCAACCTGGGGGAACTGATTCTTCACTTGTGGGGAAACCGAGACCCTGAGGATGAAGTCAACCCCAGGACTCTGCTGCTTTCACTTAGAACAGAGAGTAAATGGGTCAGGTTGGCCCTGAGCTTTCTGCACCTCCATCCTAGAACCCGGTGCAGCAGCTCTTGGTGTCCTATCTTGGATTATCAGGACTCTCCTAGGACCATAGAAACATGCCGCTGGGTTCCAAGTCCCCAGGTGCAGGGTGAAATAGTAGGATCAGTCCCCAACGCTACTTGCCAGTACCTACGGAGCCTATGACCTTTGCTCTTGACCATAGAATATAACTATGGCGGGACTGTGATGGCGCACGCCTTTAATCCCAGCACTCAGGAGGCAGAGGCAGGCGGATCTCTGAGTTCGAGGCCAGTCTGGCTTGCAAAGTTAGTTCAAGGACAGCCAGCACTGTCAGTCATTGAGAACCCTTCCTCAAACCTCCATCCCACGCCCCAAGAAAGAATACAGCTATGTCCAGGACTGCAGGCTAGCCATAAGACCATGTGGGGAGAGCCTGAGTCTGAGAATACATATGGGGCATAGAAGCCTCAGTTTGGGGGGTACGGACGAGGGGTAGCAGTGGCCTTTCAAGGCCTGAAGGTGCTAAGAGTCTCCAGAAGAAGCCAGAGCGCTCCAGGCCCAAGGGAGCAGATGGAGGCAGCTGCATAGATCTGGAACCTTCCAAGCCTAGATGGCCTCAGAGGAAGGATGAAAACTGTAGAGGTTAATCAGCCATAGTGAAGAGCCTAGCTTGGCTAGGAACTGGACCAGGGACCCCACAGGACACCCCCACCCCTTCCAGAAGCCCCAAAGCTCCCAAGTCTCCTGCTCAGCTGTGCCTTCCTGTGGAGTGGGTGGTATGTTTGCCTTGGCTAGGACCAGAACTTGGGGACAGTGTCCTCCCTCCACCTCCCTGGGGGATTTGTCTGGAATGCTAGGCCCAGGCAGGTCAAGAGTCAAGGCAGTGGTCTTGGATAGCATCCCTCCACCCACAGAAGTGGCCTAGGCCCAGCTGGCCTTGTCCCCACTCCTCAGGACCTCCCACAGTGATCTAGGAGTTGCAAAGGTAGAATGTCCCTCAGCGGGGGAGAGGAATAAGTGGTCTCCCAGCCTCCACAATCTCTTTGCATCTAACCTGTTCTGACTACCACCATGGCCCTGTCCAGACAATGAAAGGCTCTCCTCTCCCATTCGGTGGGGCTTGCTGTAAATGCCCTCACTTCTATAGGTTCACTTTCTCTCCTCAACACCTGGTAACCCAGGCTAGCTCATAAGTCAATGGGCACCCACAGGGTGCCAGATCCCAAGCTCTGGGGATGTGGCAGGGAACCTGCGCTGTCTATCCAGCTTAGGGTGCCCTCCTCCAGGAACTTCCCTCAAGGGCTGCACTCCCTTATACTCCTGCCTTGGCCCCATGTGACCCCATTCCCAGCTCTGAACTTCCATGGAGTGCACGGGGGGGGGGGGTTGGTTTCACAGCTTCACTCCATACCCAGCAACAGGCCCACTGTCACTCAGGCTTTTTGGCCAATGTCAGTCATCAACCACACAGAATGACTGGACGGAGTGGCTGACGGTCACTTGCAGGCCTCTGTTCAAGACCCTTGCAGACATCTGATCACTTAGCCCTCGGATTGTTATTCTCATTTTGCAAATGGGGAAACTGAGGCACTGAGCTATCGAGTTAGCCAGAGAGAAGTCAGGCATTTGGTCAGTGACTCTCCAGCACCCAGTGTCCTCGGCAGGAGCAAGGGAGTGAGCAAGCAGAGGAATAATGAGTGAACGTCCGTCCTTCTAGAGGCGTTGTTCCAAAACTAAGCCTCCTCCCTGCCTGGCCATGGCCCTTCCAAGGCAAGCCCTACCCCATTTCCTGCCTCGACATCACATGCTGGAATCGCGACCCACCTCTGAGATGATCTACCTTCACGAAGGCCTCACTCATCCACCTGAGCTTCTCGCCTGAGCCCTAAGCTCAGCTCGTCTGTGCGGGGACCGTCTCCACAGTGCAGCGTTAACCAGAAATGAAGCAGAACATCGTGTGACACAACAGGAGTGAGCGCTGGGGCTATTAGTCAGTCACGAGGGGACAAGCACATCACAATTCTCTTTCTAGAAGGTTCCTGAGCTGTCAGATTCATAAAGGCAGAAAATGGGATGGGACGTCCAGGGGCTCAGGACAGGATGGAAAACTAATGTTTAAGAGGACAAACTTTCAGTTTGGGAAGTTGCAGAAGCCGGAAGGTGACATTGTTGGTGACTGCACAATAGTGTGAATGTGCTTAACACCACAGACTGCACACTCAAAAATGGCTATGACCGTGTATTTTGTTTTCTGTACATTTCCTAAAGAAACGCACCCCCCTCCCATCTCTCCACGCCCACTTCAGCCCCAAGACTTAAAGTTTGCCAGAGCACTCGATCACTCTCTGGATTCCCTTCTCTCCATCAATCCCTACACCCCACCTCTGTTTATTGCGTGTGTTTATTTATGGTCACTGTGATGGTCTGGAATGCCCATTCCCCTTCTTTGCAAACTTGCACTCTGTAGACTCCAGTGATCACAGCAGGGACCCGACCTCAGAATGATCTTGACACAAAGCCTTATGCAATCACCAGAGAAAACTTGCTTCCCCTGCCAGGCTAGACTCCACAGTTTGACTGTTAGGTGATGGAGCCAGGCCTGGTTCAGTTTGGTTCCTGTGGCCTGTAGATTGTGATCTCCGAGGGCACCCAGTTCTTCGCAAGGATTCAAAATGCCCAAGGCTGCCAAGAGCTAGCTCGGGGACTGAAGAATTTGGCAGTGGGTGTCAGGACCTGGGGCTCAGGCCTGGGATCGCTCACACTGGAACTGGCTCCCAGTGGTGGGTATCAGTCTGGCCTGCCCATGTGTTCCAGCTCAAACCCTGCTGCCCCCTTTGGCACCACCCACCCCTCCCGGATCCCCAGATGGCTGTAATTAAAGTTTGTTTTGTTTCCATCTTCCAAAAATAAGCCTGGCCTACCCAGCAGGTCAGCACCAGACACCAGCCAGCTCGATTTATAGCAGGCCCAGGTCTTGACAGGCTGTATGTCCCAGCTGGTGGGGGACATGTGCCTTAGCATCCTGGTGCTCTGCTCAGGTGGCCCTTGTCATGCCAACTGCTGCTTCTGAGCCATCAAAGGCAGGGAACCCATCTCTTTGTTTCTATCAGTATCTCTAGTCCTTTCCCAGAAGTCCTATCTCCCCGGGCACCCAGGGAGCCCTGGCACAAGGGTACCCGGCTCTGCATAGCCTTTTTGAGGGCCTGAGGACCAAGAGAGATTGACTGTTTTCTATGTGGAGTTGAGACCCCTTCTCCCTGAGCCGTGACCTTCTTGTTAATGGAGAGCATCTTGTTAATGGAGCACACGCCACAACAGAACTGCTGGGGGGTGGGGGTGAGGGCGGGGGGGGTACGGGATGTGCTCAGCTGGTTTCTGCCATATAGTAGGTGCTCAGTGTTGAGCTGAGATGCATGGGGGGGGGAGGTACTCAGGGAGATGGGGGAAAACAGCATTTGAGGTAGAACAGTATACAGGGTGACCTAGGGCTTAGGAGCAAAACTGTCGTCCTGGAACCTCACTGGCCCTGGAGCTTACGAGAGCCTGGGCGACTATGGGTCTAACGCCTGTCACTATCCATTGGGGTCTTTTCCCTGCCCATCCTCACAGAGCAGGCTGGAGTGGCTCTCTTAATTAACTCTCCAACAAACCATCCCACTGTGCCCCTGCAATGTTGCCTCAGTAGCTCTCCTCCTGGCATGGCAAGGAAGCCTCCGTGTCGCCCAGCGCAGTCGCTTGCCCGCTTGCATGTGATCTCTGAGGGCAGCCTCCCACCAGCCACCTTTGAAGTGCCTCCTGGCTCCCTCCCAGGAGGAGGCGTCTGACTGCTCACTGTTTACCGAGCCCGCGGCACTTGTGTCTGGCCCAGTGCGAGCACATCTGGGCACATCTGGGCCTGGCGCTTTAACTGGGGAGCCAGCCAGGCACCGCCTGACCCAGTCTAGGCCCCACGCATCCTCTTCTGCAGGGCTCAGAAGCCCGGTGCCAACTGTGCTGCCATGGAACTTTAGAAAACATCTTAAAACGGAACCTGGCAAGGCGGTTGCTTTTTAAAAAGTTTCGTAAAACTGGGTTTTCTCCAGTTTTAAATTAGAACAAGCTCCAGGAAAGAAAATTGGGAAAAACAGAGGGAGACTGAAGGAGGAACAGTTGTGCTGAGTTCCGAGGACAAACATGCTCGCCAATTAGCCGGCTGTCTTTGGGGCCCATGCCTTTTGTTTGGTTTTTCTGAGACAGTCCCATGCAGCCCAGCGGGCCTTGAACTCCCTGTATAGTCAAGGATGGCTTTGAACTACTAATTCTCCTGCCTCTACCTCCCAAGCGCTGAGATAAGGCACATGCCACCACACCTAACTGGGACCTAGTCCTTTAACTTTTTTTTTTCAAATTATGTCGGCGTGTGGTTTCCGTGTATCTGCACGCATGTCTGAGTTTTGTGAGGGCCAGAGGTGAACTCGGGGTGTTGTCCTTCAGTTGCTATCCGCTTTGTTTCTTGAGGCACCGCCTCTCACAGATTCAGCTAGATTGGCTGGCCAGTGAGCCCTAGGACTATCCTGTGCCCAACCTTATAACTGGGATTACAGGGAGCATTCCATGCCCAGCCTTTTTTGCTAAGAATTTGAACTCAGATCCTCCCACTCGTGTGGCACACACTTTATCAGGTGAGCTGCCTCCCCAGGCCCCGGCATTATTCACTATGGTCTCCTTTTGGGATCCCTATGGAACTGCGCCCTTTGTTTTGACTCTGACTTTCCCTTCAACTCTGCAGGCTGTCAATGGCTTTGGTCACTATGGGAACTGCTGTCCAGTAGGTCCCTTTAGCTATTTCTTCAGACTCCTGGTTTCACAAAAGCTTCTTTGTCTGACTGATTCTGGGGATATTCCTGCGGTTCCTCATCCCTGTCACCAAACTGCTGTCCCAGAGGGACAGTTTGTTTATGCTAAATTTTTCTTTTGTGGTGGTGAAGTACACATAGCATAGGATTGTATCCATGGTGAGCCGTGTGCAGTTTGGAGTCACAAACACACTCCTCCTGTTCTGGACCTGCAGCGAGGGCTCCAGGTTCCTTAGGAAACAACAGGCTGCCCGCCCCCAGGCCCTGCAGCCCCACTGCATTTATAATCGTTAGAAAGACATTTATTTTATAGTTTAATTATCTATGTGAGTACACATATGTGGGGGTGCCAAGGAGGCCAGAGAGAGGTCCAGGTCCCTTTTAGTCACACTTACAGAGAGTTCTAAGTGGTCCAGGGCTAGGAACGCCAATGCTCTGTAAGAACAGCATCTTCTCTTAAGCTTTGAACCAGCTCGACAGCCCCTGCACTGTGTGCATACATGTACACACACACACACACACACACACACACACACACGCACGCACGCACGCACGCACGCACGCACGCACGCACGCACGCACGCACACACGCACGCACACCAGAATTAGTCAACAACTATCTTCCTTTACCATTTCCTACCTTATTGCTTTGAGACAGGAGCTCTTACTGAACTGGAAGTTTGTCGTTTGGGTCAAGGCCGGCTGGCCATTGAGTTCTGAGGATCCACTTGTCTTTGGCCTCTCCGACTCCCACCCACTCCATTCTGGGGTTACAGGTACATGCAGCCATGCTTGATTTTTTACACGGGTGCTGGAGACTTAAACTCTTGTCTTCCTGCTTAGCAATCAGGTGCTGTTAACCCCTGAGCCATCCTCCAGTCCTTCTCTGAGCCTACACTGTCTGTCTCTGTGCGTGTGGTGTAAGGCATTCCTGCAGCGTTGATCTGTCTGTGACACACTTCTTCCGTCTAGTACCCCACCCTCAGGGCTTGTCTGTGTTTTAGGCCCAAGGGTCGAGGTTGCCCTACTTTTCCGAGCTGAACAGCTGTCTTTTGCACGGCTGGACCATCTGTTTGACATGGCCTGGGCTGATTCTGCCCCTTGGCTGTCCTGAGTAGTGGGTGCTATGAACACAGATGCACATGTACCTTCCTTGAGGTCTGGCTTTGCTCTTTGAGGATATATCGCACTAGGCTTGCCAGGTTGTAGGGTAAGGATGGCTTTTGATTTTCTAATGACTTGCATCTGTTATCCACAGTGGTGGCATTTAAAAAAAAAACTTACCATCACCAGTGCACAGGATGGCCTCTCTGTGTTGTTGCCTTGTTATTGCCGAGGTGTGTGTGTGTGTGTGTGTGTGTGTGTGTGTGTGTGTGTGTGCACGCACAAACACACATGCATGTGCCCAGGGCACAGCTCAGCCATACAAGGTTTGCTTAGCAGATGTGAAGTGTTTTGTGAGTGTGAGTGCTTTGCCTCTCATCCCTTGAACATAAAAGCACACAATCCCATGATTCTTATACTCGCAGGTTCACATACCCAACCATTGAGTCGACTGTGGGATGTCCTCATCAGCCCCTGAAGTCCCTGTGCCCATTCTCGGTCATTGCCACTTATCCCAAAGTCTCACCCCGACATCCAAATATCACTAACTTACTTCCTGTCTGTGGCTTCACTGCTTCTGGGTACTCAGCGTGAGTGAGGTCAGCCAGCAGGGTCTTCTGTTTTAGTGGCTTCAGAGTCACCTCTCATGGGCTGTGGCCGGGTGACGCACACTGAGACTTCATTCCTTGTTACCGTAGTTGGCAGGCGTCTGGGCCGTCTTGAGTACTGCTGTGGACACATACGTCTAGTAGTTCCAGGTCACGTGTCTCTCTGTTGTTCTTGGCCACCTGCCTGTGAGGGGAATCCTTGGATGGAACACCAACCCTGTTCAGCATCCTGAGGCGATACCAGTTTGCTTCCTAAAGTGCCACTTTCCCTGTCACTCCCAGCTGTGGAGTCTCATCTACCACATGTCCTCTGTGGTACTGAGGATTACGTCTTTATTTTATCTTATTTGTTTTTGTTTGTTTGTTTACTGAGCAAAAAGAGACACTGCCATCCAGGGAATAATGACTCATAATGTCTCAGGCTCCTGTGCAAAGAGCTGAGCTGAGCTAGATAAAGGGCGGGCTAGTAGCTGGGAGGCCTGCAGGTGTAGCTCTCTCCTTGCTCCTCTGACAAGCGTCAGCAATGGATGGTGGCCCTCTGGGAGCCACCCAGGGAGTTTCTGCCAGCAGCCATCCTGCCCAATCCTCTCTCCCTACTCCCATACCCCCACCCCACCCAACGCCCGGTCCAGGTCTGTGTACCTGTTCCCTTCTATAAGATGATCTCCATCTGCCTGGCTGCAGGGAAGGCCTATGAGATCACCTATGTGAGGCTGAAGTTCCACACCAGTCGCCCCGAGAGCTTTGCCATCTACAAGCGCACGCACACCAGTGGCCCCTGGGAACCCTACCAGTACTACAGTGCCTCCTGCCAGAAAACCTACGGCCGTCCCGAGGGCCACTACCTGCGGCCCGGGGAGGATGAGAGGGTGGCCTTCTGCACCTCTGAGTTCAGCGACATCTCCCCCTTGAATGGGGGCAACGTGGCCTTCTCCACCCTGGAGGGCCGTCCTAGTGCCTACAACTTTGAGGAGAGCCCTGCGCTGCAGGTCAGGGGACAACAGGGCCTAGGGGAGGAGGGCGGAGGGATGGGATGTGGGTCAGGAAACAGCAGGCAAACCAGCAGAGCTAGAACCTGAGAGACCTTCTGGTTGGCATACCTTCAATCCTAGAATCCTGCCGTCTTTTGCGGACGCTTGGTTTATTTTTATTTTTAAGTGTAATTAATTAATTTATTTGATTTTTCAAGAAAGGCTTTCTCTGTGTAGCCCTAGCTGTCCTAGAGCTCACTCTATAGACCAGGGCTGGCCTTGAACTCAAGGAGATCTGTCTTCTGAGTGCTGGGATTAAAGGCGTATTAACTTAATTTTTTAATTTTTGTTTGTTTATTTATTTATCATTTTAATGAGCTGAAGCAGAAAGGTGTGAGTCCCAGGGCAACCTGCGGTCCCCCTGGCTTCCCCCCTCTGTGCATGGGTGGGTGACTGCCTCAGGAGAAAAGTGTTCAGAGACCCCCTCCCCTGTTCTGCTTGATTTCATCGTCACAATACTTCCACTGATGAGTCATCTTCAGTCCCCACCCAGACCTTGGCTCCCTGGTCCACAGAGACCTCAGTATCTCCCAGGAGCCCTTCTGAGAACATGGAGCCCCAGGCTGCAGCATGGCTTGGAGTTAGCATGCTTGCTCAGCCTGCACAAACCCTAAGTCTGACCCCAGCATCTCAAACAAGAAGAAACGCAAGGGTCCCTAACCTGCAGAGCTCAGCGGGTAGAGTGCTTGCCTAGCGTGAGGGAGGCCTGGTTCCATCCCCAACACCTCATAAGCTGGGCGTGGTGGTGTAATCCTAGCACATCGGAAGTGGGGTCAGAAGGACTGGGAGTTCAGGGCCATTCAGAGTTACATGTGAATCTGAGACCAATACCAGATGAATGCAACCCTGTCAGAGGAAGAATAGAAGGGAGGAGGAGGAGGAAGAGGAGGAGGAGAAAGAGAGAAGGGAGGAGGGAGAAGATGGACTCCAGCCTTACCCCAACCTCTCACAGTCAGACCTGCCTTCAACAGAACCCTGAAAGCACAGTGACCTTTACAAATCCCAGCCCCAGGAGACTTGGAGAGTGACAGGGACCCGCAGCCTCAATGCCACACTAAGTTCTCAGGACTGAGTCCTGCTGGGGTGAGGAGCGACTATGCCAGGAGCTCATTTTCCATCCTGACGGCCTGATTGCTAAGCCAGGGGCTCCTGGGTTGAATTAAAACGTTGATTAATATTCAGCCGGAGCCGCCTCTGATTATAACAGCAGGCGGATGGAAATGTCACTCTCCACGTGCTTTCCCCCCACTTCCTCACCACGCACTTCCACGGGGAAGCTGCTCATCCAGCCCGTGATCAGCAAGAATCTATCAAGGGTCTGCTACGTGCCAGGCTCCGACTTGTGGGGCTCACGTTCTGGGGTGTCAATCCTCTGCCTGTGAGGAGCCTACCCAGAGAAAGCAGAGTAGGGGAGAAGGCAGGTGACCCACACACCAGGGTCTGAGACAGGCTGCCTCAGCTGCTGTATACACACACACACACACACACACACACACACACACACGCATATACACACACGCACACATACACGTCTGTGCAGATGCCAGGCCCCACACAGTGGTTAACATTACCAACCTCCTCCTCTTCCTCCTCACACCCTCAGGAGAGCTACTAACCTAGTTACATTTTACACATGGGGAGACAGAGGCACCAAGGCATTGGGCCTTGTCACCAAACTGCACAGCCAGCAGTCCCAAGATTGACCCAGGTCCCCTAATTCTTGGCCTATCTTCAGGATTTGTCTCAGCCAGCCTGTCCCTGTGCCCCAGGATTGCCCCCACTTTCCGAGGACCTGGGGCAGGATTTCCCAGGGGAGCAGGCCAAAAGCACTTGCTGATGGTGTCCCTGTTCCCTTTCCCAGGAGTGGGTCACGAGCACTGATCTCCTGATCTCTCTGGATCGGCTCAACACATTTGGGGATGACATCTTCAAGGACCCCAGAGTGCTCCAATCGTACTACTACGCCGTGTCTGACTTCTCTGTGGGTGGCAGGTAGGCCAGGAGCAGGCACAGGGCCAGGGGAAGGCAGGGGACAGGCCTGAGAGTCACAGAGCAGCCGCGATACCTGGGGTGATCCAGATGAGGAAGAAACAGGACCCCCAACACCTGCATGCATTTGAGGCCTGGCTGCCGGCTCCCTTCTGCCTCCCCAGGCCACCCCAACACGTTCCCACCAGGAAAGACAAGAGACAGTGAATTCCCACACCAGGCCTGTGGCTGGCGTAACAGACATGAACCCAGTGGCTCTCAATAACCACATCCGTGTACCCCAGTGTACCCCAATGTGCCCCAGTGTGCCCGAGGTCCTGAGTCAGCTCTGCAGAACAAATGCTGGGGTTCCTTGGGCAGTCCAGGTGGAAACCTCCCTGAGCAAGACAGCTAGACTTAAAACAGGAGAAGGCTGTGAGGTTGGAGCAAGGGCAGACACAGGGCCATGGACAGAGCTCATCCCGTCTCTCCATCACTGAGAACTGCTGAAAGCCTCCGGTTGTTAAAACACTGGTTTCCCCGCTCCTGTGACAGAACGCCCAACATGGGCAACTTAAGGAAGGAAAGATTTGGCTTCACCAAAGTATAGTTTGAAGTCCAGCAAGTGAATCAGAGAGAGACGAATGCTGATACGTAGCCTGCTTTCTCCTTATTGTCCACCCTGGGACCCCGGTCAATGGGACGGCACTGCCCATGCTCAGGACTCAGGCTGGCTTGTCCCTTCTCAACGGACACTCCCAGAGGTTTGTCTCCTAGGTGATTCTAGATCCTGTCTGGTGGACAATATGAGTCATGCATCCTTGGTCCAGCAGTGTGGGACAGGGTGAGGAGAGGCAAGGGCAGAACCTGCAAGAGGCAGGGAGCTGGGACCATGAAGATATTCAGGGCAGGGAGCCTGGGCTGACCAGTGAGTTGATGAGGATGTAGCTCAAAGTGACAGGCGGTGGATGCGGGCGGACAGTGAGGGTGGCCTCCAGATGCTGGGCTCCCGCCATTCAGAGATGCTTGGGCAACGTTAAAAATGGAGAAGGTCGGGAGAAGCTTGTGCCCAATAGCTAGTACTTCCATGGAAGGGACCTCAGGGGACACAGGTAAGAAACTCCAGATCTCACACACACACACACACACACACACACACACACACACACACTGTAAGTCCAGTCAGACCTCCCAGCAGGACTCCAAAGACTGTCATGACCTCCATCCTCTGTGCCTGCTGTGAGGGGCTGCAGGCCAGAAAACATCTGGGTCCCAGCTGCCAGACCCAAACCACCCTGGGCCCCACAGCTAGCTGTGAAGGCCATTCTCAGGAAGGAACAGCACCTTCCCTAGGGTCAGAAGGATTCCTGGGGGAGCGGGAGCTTGCCGCGTCCTCTCAGGGATGGAGTACACGCTCCTTAGTTCCCATGACCACCGTCTTCCAAGACTGACTGATGCTGACTCACCCCTACCAGCAGCCGCAGGGTGTTGCTGCCTACCCTGAGTCCATGAGCAAGCATTACCAAAACCCTGTGTCCCCAAATTAGAGATGGGGCCCTGTCAGTGGCCAGTTATCCAGCACTGTTCTCTGAGGACTTGACTTTGGGAAGCCAGGATGGGCTCTGGCGAGCACTCTTCCCCTCAGTGTCTGCTGCAGCTAGCGAATACAAGTCCCTCCCACCTCCAAAAGACACGCCCACCTCCAGAGACACTCCCACCTGCAAGGTGTCCTTGGAGACCCAAAGACTCTAGAGAGGTTGGGAGCTATTTGCTGTGTGTGGGACCATCTCAAGCAAGGCAGGAGCATGAAACCACCGTGGGCTCTGAGCCACCAAGGATGGTGGCCACACAAAGTCAGTCTCTACCCAGCACTCTACATTGCCCACCTCCCAAAGCATGTATTTTTGTTTTTGTGGAGTTTACGCATCTCTTGGCCTTGTGGGTGTCATGGGAATACAGGCCCAGGGCTCAGACTTCTTCGGACTACTTGGGAACTTCCCCCCTGCATAGGACACTCCTTTCTTGCTCTTTTTGACGAAATTGCAGGATTACCTGAGGTAACCTCAGCCCTCAAAGGATTGACCCTGTGACCTCTTGCCCTCCCTGGCCCAGGAAGCTGAATTAACTTCTCCTTGAGTCCCAAGTACTCCTCCTGCCCCCCCCCCCGCCGAGTTGGGACTCTGCCCAGCTAAAGACCTTCTGTGGCCGCCAGGTACTAGCTGGCAGCCATGGACAGCCTTCCAGGCCTCAGTTTCTCCATCTGATCAAAGCCGGCAACAGGAGGCTGGTGAAGACAGGTGTGCTGGTTTGCTAGCATTTTGTCAACAAGATACAGGCCTTTTGGTGTCGCAGGATGTTCCCTGTTGAATTACATTAGTGTAGAGAAAGTCTGTGATTGGACAGGGGAAAGAGGGTGGGGCTAAAAGTTACCGACAGAGGGAGCATCCCAGAGCGGAGGATGTGAACCAGCGTGGCAACTACCAGCCACAAGGAGCTAAGTTTTCACAAGGTTAAAAATGTTGGGATAAAGCTTTATCATTATCGATTGGCTCTAAAATTATTGTATTGACACCTTGTAAATTGTGATATTATTTATACATAAATCTGGTTTGTTAATTAAGCCTTAAGAGTCTTTTTTAAGCCCATATTGAGCTTTATTTTAAAGACTTATTTATTATATGTAAGTACACTGTAGCTGTCTTCAGACACCAGAAGAGGGTGCCAGATCCCTTTTCAGATGGTTGTGAGCCACCATGTGGGTGCTGGGATTTGAACTCATGACCTTCAGAAGAGCAGTCGATGCTCTTACCCACTGAGCCATCTCTCCAGCCCCCCTGCCTTAAGAGTCCTGGTTCTACCGGGTAATTAGGTGTTGAGGTGGCAGATTGTGGGGTATGTGGGGCATTGCGTGACAGTGAGATGAACTTGCCCCACCCCCACCCTGCGCCCCGGAGAGATGGCTAGCAGAGGGACTGCCTAGTGAGATGGCCCAGCAGAAGCCCTGTGGCACCGAAGGGCCAGAGAGTTGGTGTGCCGAGAGGCTGGCCAGTCAGATCACCCAGTGGGAGCCCTGTGGCCAGTTGATTGACTACTGCAGGGACATGCAGGCAATTTTTCTTTTTTAAATATTTCCCACAACAATTTGGGAATTGAAAAAGGCAAGTCTCTGAGACATTTTTTTAATGATTGACATGTGATTATCCAGCCACTGTGGGCAGTGACACCTCTGGGCAGGTGGTCCTGGGCTGTATAAGAAAGCAGCCTAAGGAACTCTTGGGGAGCAAGCCAGTATACTACAATCCTCATGGCCTCCTCATCAGCTCCCACCGCTAAGTTCCTGCCTTGAGTTCCTGCCCTGCCTTCCTTTCATGGTGAACATAATGGAGATGTGTAAGATGAAATAAACCCATTTCCTCAAGTTGTCTTTGGTCATCGTGTTTAATCACAGCAATAGGGACAACAAGGTTTATTCCATAAATACTTGGGAGCCCCAGGGTTCTCCTCATCACACACTGCGGGTATGTAGTCAGGGCTCAGGATGCCCACACTTGCACTGCAATCGAGGTGTACCCTCGCTCCCCTCAGTGTCTGTGGCAGTTGTCTCCAGGCCCTCTCCTCCCGGCGTTCTCCTCAGGTGCAAATGCAATGGTCACGCCAGTGAGTGTGGACTCAACGAGGCTGGTCAGCTGGCTTGCCGCTGTCAGCACAACACCACGGGAGTGGACTGCGAGCGTTGTCTGCCCTTCTTCCAGGACCGTCCGTGGGCCCGAGGCACGGCAGAGGATGCCAACGAGTGTCTGCGTGAGTGTTCCTCAGGCAGCGGGTCTTGAAGCTAATGATACTGGCTGGGAAACAATCCCCAAAACCTCACAGTGGGGGGCTGCTTTTGGGTGGGCCTGGCATGCGGTGTGGGGTCCTTAGCTGTGAAGGGGAGATGAAGGGATGTCGAGGGGAGCACTTGAGTCTCAGTCCTCCCTCACAACTCATTCCAGGACAAGTCCACCCAGAGAGGCGTCTGTGGTCTGTGGTAGGAGGGCAGGAAGGTCCCCAAACTCCACTTAACCCTTTGTTAGCTGTTCCAACCTTGGCAGCTAATGAAATCCAGTCTTCCACCCCCACCCACAGGGTTCCGACCCGCCCACCCCAGCCTTTCCCACAGTCCCCAGCATCCAGGCAGTCCCCAGCAGCCCTTTGATGTTTCCACTGTGTGTGGTGTGGCTCTGTCTGCCTAACCTCAAAGACACGCTGGTGAAGGGAGGAAGGGGCCCTGGAACCTTCTACAGGGACGGCGGAGGGGAGGAGCCTTCCCAGTGTCTGTACTAGCCACCCCAGCATCCCACTTTCCCTGCTCCGACCCATCTCCATTCACAGCCCTCCTCTGCTTCCCCTTTCACTGTGTGGTGCCTGGAGCCAGGCACAGAATTCCGCACACAGCCTTGCAGCTGACCTCCTGGGCTCAGGCCATGAGAAGGAGACAGCTTTTCCTTGGGACAGACAACTTTTTTCTGTCTGCAGGAGCTGCCCCAGGGCCCAATGCAATCCTAATGAGTTCCTCTTGGCTGACTCAGGGAAGGTGTTGGCTCCTTGCTTGGACCAAGTCTGTGCCTGTCTCTATGTGGTGGGGTGCTGAGAACTAGATGGCTCCCCTGCCACGCCCTTATCCACACGGTTTAATTTCTCTCCTCAGGGTCACCAGCCTGAAAGATGCAGTTTTGTGCCTGACCTTTCACCCCTGACTCCCAACCAGGCAGCCTCTGAGCCCCAAATCCTCACTCTCTTACATCTCTCTAATCCCTTTTGTCCCTCTCTGGGCCTGATCTCTTCTCTGTCTCCGGCCTCTAGTGAAGGATCTTCAAAGAGTGCAAATTCAGCTCCATCCCTCCCCCAATCACGCCTCCCCCCAGGCTCCCAGCCTCCTGGCACCTCTGATTCCCAGTCGCTGGGCATCACACTCACACTGTCCTCTCCCTGTCCATGAGGACGCACGGTGCTGGCAGCCTCTTGGCATACACACACCAAGCAGATAATGCTTCCCTGGTCCAGAGTGTCTCCTCCTGGCTAGGATATACTTCCTGCTCTATCATCTTCCTCTATTAAAACACCTTTCTGGCTCTGTCCAGGAAAACGTTGTTTTGGAGCATTGGTTAATGAAGCCCACCTAGGTCTTAGAGACCATCCTGTTTGGGAATACCAGATGGCGGGGCTCTGTGTTCTGGCTCAAGCTGAGCCCGGACTCTGGCCCTTCCTGTTAGTCACTTGCCTCGTTGCTATGACAAAATACTCCACAAAAGCAGGATATGAAAGGAAAGGTTTGTTTGGGCTCACAGCTTGAAGGTACAGTTTCCTCACGGTGGGGCCGCCATGATGGCAGGAAAGTGAAGCAGCTGGCCACATCACGTCTACAGCCAGGAACCGGGGAGAGATGAACAATGATGATATAGATATAGATCTGATATAGATCTATATCTTACACTGTAGCTGCCTTCAGACACACCAGGAGGGCATCGGATCCCATTACAGATGGTTGTGAGCCACCATGTGGTTGCTGGAATTGAACTCAGGACCTTCAGAAGAGCAGCCAGTGCTCTTAACCCCTGAGTCATCTCTCCAGCCCCCAGTGTCATCCATTTTTAACATCTTACTACCTCAGCCTACTGTAGAAATCGCTGGAAGGTTTGTGTCCTAGGAGGTTGACAAGATGAACCAAGCACACCCATCTTGGAGATGCCTGCTCCAGAAAGCAGAGCCTCTCAGCCCCAGCAGAGGTCATCGCTCATACACACAACCCTCCATCTCTCCCAGCCTGCAACTGTAGCGGACACTCTGAGGAGTGCACGTTTGACAGGGAGCTCTATCGGAGCACGGGCCACGGTGGGCACTGTCAGCGCTGCCGTGACCACACAGCTGGGCCACATTGTGAACACTGTGAGAAGAACTATTACAGATGGGACCTGAAGACACCATGCCAACCCTGTGACTGCCACCCAGCAGGTGAGTGGTCCCAGCTCCACCCTTCCTCATCTCCTACCCTCAGTTCCTCCCACCTCCACTGCCTCATGTCCCTCTTCTCCAGGCTCCCTGGGTCTCCAGTGTGACGACTCGGGCACCTGTCCCTGCAAGCCCACAGTGACGGGCTGGAAGTGTGATCGCTGCCTGCCTGGATTCCACTCACTGAGTGAGGGGGGCTGCAGGTGAGGATGTGCGGACTGGCCGTTCGTGTCAACCATGCTGTGTGTTTGTGCCAAGTAAGACACAGAAGGAACAGAGGCCTAGCTGCCCTCACCTCTACATCCTCACCTGATGTCACCCCACCCTATAGCTACCGGGCCCCAGACTTGTGAGAGATAAAACTGCAGACGCAGAAAGAACTAACCAGCCCACTGGGATGGGGGATGGGGGAGACCTGGGAGGCCCACTTGCTGTGAGCAGGACAGAGCCCCAAGTTGAACCTGAGACCTGATGAGCAAGGGACAGGAGACACTCCAAGCGGGAGGGGGCACAGCCAAGGCTGAGGTAAGGGTCAGGTGGGACTCAGGTCTGTAAGAAGGGCCTAGAGCAGAGGGGTCTTTGGGGGAGCTGAGGGAGGCTGTGACCAGGGAGGTCAAGGAAGGTGTCTGTGTCAGAGGCTGGGTGAAGCTTTGGCAGGAGCAAGGCTGGCCCTGAAGAGGGAGGAGGAGATGAGCAGATTTGAGAGCCCAAGTTTGTGGTGACAGGAGACTGAGGAGGAGGAAGAGATGGGGACTGATTCTTGTGGCAGAGGGCCAGGGGGAATCTGGGCAGGGAGTCAGGCATTATATTCATGTTTGGAGTACGTGGTACCTGGTCATGAGGAGAGGGACCAGCAATCTGCCACAGGCAGGATCTTAGAAGAGGGGCCTGACACATTTACCAGTAGTTCATGGTGGAATCCATAATGACCAATATTGCAGACAAATTCAGAAGCATTTGTGGGTGTAGCCTTACAGAGCCTAGGCTGGCCTCAAAATCACTACATAGCCAAGAAGGACCTCCTTCAGGAGTTAAAGTCTGTACCATCATGGCCAGTTTTTTGTGGTGCTGAAGATTGAACTCAGGGCTCGTGCATGCTAGACAAATTCTCTACCATCCCCTAGAAGCACTGTTAAACGGGCTTGTGAAGGAGGAGGAGGTAGCTCGGCTTGTAAAGCGTTTGCTGCGTAGGTATGAAGATGTGAGCTCAGTACCATAGGAGCCAGGGAAAGACCGCAAGAGCCGGTGTAGCAATGGGCATCCGTAACCCCAGCTGAGGGCTGGAAAGGCGACAAAGCCAAGCAGGTTGCAGGAGCTTGCTGACCAACCGGTCTTGCCGAATTGGTGGGCTCCATGTTCAGTGAGAGACCTTAACTCAAAAAATAGGATGGAACACAAGAAGCCAGGCGGTGGTGGGCACGCCTTTAACCCCAGCGCTCAGGGGGCAGAGGCAGGTGGATCCCTGAGCTCAAAGTTAGCCTGGTCAATAGAGCAGTTTCAGGAAAGCCAGGGCTACACAGAGAAACCCTGTCTGGAAAAACAAAACAAAGCAAAACAAACAAACAAAAAAGTGGAATACAAGAAACCTAACTTTAATCTATGATCTCCACATACACATGCACAAACTCCCATGAACACATGCACACACTCTCATGAATGCATGTGTGCACACACACACAGGAGAAATAAAATAAAACAACACCAGAATCCCCACACGTTTTGTTTTGTTTTTTGTTTTGTTTTAAGATTTATTTATTATATGTAACTACACTGTTGCTGTCTTCAGACACTCCAGAAGAGGGCGTCAGATCTCATTACAGATGGTTGTGAGCCACCATGTGGTTGCTGGGATTTGAACTCAGGACCTTCAGAAGAGCAGTCGGTACTCTTAACCGCTGAGCCATCTCTCCAGCCCCCATCCCCACACATTTAAAAGGGAGATGGATGAATGGAGGAGTATGCAGAATAGATAGGCAGATGGGAAGAGAAGTGGATGGGTGGATGAATAGAGGTGAGTGAGTGGGTGGGTAGATGGATAGATGGATAGAGGACAATGGAGGACAGGTGGGTGGATGCTAAGCAGCAGCATGGGTGATGGATGGATGGGTGGATGGACCAATGGGCAGTGGGCAGGGGCATCATTTCATGAGTAGGTGGGCTACTTCCTGCTAAAGTGGGACTAGCTAAAGTGAAGGCAGGTACAATCTCTTGGACAATCTTATCTTCTGAGGAACAGGGAAGGGAATGAAGAGTTCTTCTGAGGATGGATTTGCTCAACGGAGATGTGTTTTCTCTGTTTCTTTGGAAGACCCTGTACCTGCAATGCTGCCGGCAGCTTGGGCACCTGTGACCCTCACAGTGGGAACTGTCCCTGCAAAGAGAATGTAGAAGGCAGCCTGTGTAACAGGTGAGTGTGCAGAGCTGCATAGAGCTGCCAGCAGTGATCTTGAGGGTCTCTGGTGAGGCCCCAAAGCTGTGTAGTGAAGGGAGAGGTGGGGCAGGGTCCTCAGAGACTTGGGCAAGCCTGTCACCCCACATTCTTGCCAAAACTCCAGGGGTCTGCTACCCAGGAAGCTACCTGTGGTGGTTTGAATACGCTTGGCCCAGGGAGTGGCACTATTAGGGGGTGTGGCCTTATTGGGGTGGGTATGGTCTTTTGGAGTGGGTGTGGCCTTGTTGGAGGAGGTGTGTCACTGTAGGGTGGGCTTTGAGACATTCCTGCTAACGTGGTGAAAGTCAGTCTACTCCTGGCTTCCTTTGGATAAAGGTGTAGAGCTCTCAGCCCCTCCAGCACCATGCCTGCCCAGACACTGCCATGCTCCTGCCTTAAAGATAATGGACTGAACCTCTGAGCTGTAAACCAGCCCCAATTAAATGTTGTCCTTATAAAAGTTGCCTTGGTCATAATGTCTGTTCATAGCAGTAAACCCCTAAGACACTATCCAAAGGCCCTGTGGGCACTGCTTATGTTCTGATCCAACACCACTGAGGGTTCCTTAGCTGAGGAAATGCATTGTTGCTTCAAGATCGGAAAAGAAAGCTCTAGAAAGATAGGAAGAGCTTGTGTAATTCAGGCAGCAAACACCTCATATCCTATTTCAGCTCTTTTTGCCTCACGCCCATGGCAGACATCACTAATGGAGAACTGTCACAGCTCTCCCATCTCACACCAGTGGCAGACATCATTAATGGAACACCACAATCTTAACCTCAGAACCTTCTCACTGCCTTGCTCCAACAAACCCTTACCGACTGAGCTAAGAGTCATCCCTGCAGATCTACATGAAATCCCGAAACTGGAACAATTTGAATAAAAAATATGATAAAGATGTGATCGAATTACAACCCTAAGACTGGGGCTGATATCCATAATGCCAGTAAAGCATGGGATAAATAAACAGATAAGGACAGTGGAGCAAATCTTCCCTCAGAATTCTGAGTGATAAAGGAGAGTGCAGTGGAAATCAGGTTAGAAGTGGTAGCCAAGATTGCCCTGTCAACAGATGGAAGGAAGGAAAGCTGGTGTTTGTGGGAAACCAGCATTTTGTCCCCTCAAGATACAGCCCTGGAAACACTAAGTACAATGGTGGTTTTTCAAGAGTGTTGCAAGCTACTTTCCCCTCCTGGGAGTTTTATTGTTTCGTGGAGTTTTGTGTTTTGCTTTTGAGACAGATTCTCACTGTGGAGCCCAGGCTGCCCCCAGACCCAAGAGCTCTGCCTGCCTCTGCCTCCTGAGTGCTTGGATTAATTGCTGTGCTACCCCTCCTAGCCCTGAGATAGGTCAGCCTAACCTTGAACTTGCTCTGTAGGTAAAAATGACCTTGAGCCCCTGTTCCTCCTGCCTTCACCTCCTGGTTGCTGGGGTTACCTGCTTACACCACCGTGCCTGGCCAATGCCCTATTTCTATTAACTAAACTGTAGCAAGTGATAGACCAAAAACCTGGTGGGCAGCACGGGAGCTGGGAATGATGATTCAACCACAGCCAGTGTCACTTGGGAGGCTAAGACAGGAGGATTGTCATGAGTACAAGGCCAGATCAGGGTATAAAATAAGACCTTGTCTCAAAAATAAACAAACAAATACATACATACATACATACATACATACATACATACATACATACATACATACATACAAGAACAAGCAGACAGACAAATGAACAAAGGGGCTGAAAGGATGGCTCAGCAGTTAAGGACACTTGCTTCTTATCCAGAGGACCCCAGTTTAGTTTCCAGACCCACATGGTTTGTTCACAACCATCAGAAACTCCAGTTCCAGGGGATTCCACACCCTCTCTGGATGCTGCAGGCATCAGACATGCACATGGTACACAAACATGTATGCAAGCAACACACTCATACAAATAAAACTTTTTTATATTAAAATTGTCTTAAGAAAACAAAATTAACAGTAATAAAATCTAAAGCCTGTTGTGGTGGTGCATGCCTTTAGGGTCTACTTGGGAGGCAGAGGCAGGAAGATCTCTCTGAATTCAAGGCCACAGTCTTGTCTACATAGAGGGTTCCAGGCCACCCAGGGTTACATGGTGAGACCCTGTCTTGAACAAACAAAGAGACAAAAAACACAGAAATGAAGGTGTCAAGACCACAAGAGAGGAGAGCGAGATGTTTACAAATCAGAGTAGACAAGGGTGATGCAGGGAAACATGCTATGGAGAAAAGAAAAGCAACCCAGACACAGCCTGGAGCTTGCTAGAGCTCGTTAGTTAGGTGGTGCCGCTCCTGGCTTCCAGGCGGAATATCAGCAGCAGAGACACAGGAGCAGGCAGGCATGGGGGCTGTCCGTCCTGTCTGTGCGACTTGTGATTCTAAGAGAGAAATAAAAATAAAAATGTTTTCTTAAATTTCCCCAGGAGTCCTAACCGTCTAGTAGATCCTGGTCCTGTCCTGTCCTGGCTTGTCCACGTGACCCAGGCTGACTCTCTTACAGATGCCGCCCCGGGACATTTAACCTGCAGCCCCACAACCCAGTCGGCTGCAGCAGCTGCTTCTGTTATGGCCACTCCAAGGTGTGTGCCCCCGCTGCCGGGTTCCAGGAACACCACATCCGCTCAGACTTCCACCATGGTAATCGTGCATGAGGTCTGCCTTCCAGGGAGTGGTTCCTTGGCCCTGGCTGGAAATCTCGCTTTGGAATCTAGGATGGGGATAGCAACAACCCTTCCACCATGCCCCCTTTGGAAAGATGCCCTATGCCCCACAGCCTTGGTGGGCAGGGTGGGAAAGAGAGTCCCCCAGCACCTGCTGCTACCCGTGGGCTCCTTCCCCAACCGCCACTCCTCCAGCCTCCAGCACTTCAGGTGGCACTGGGAAGCTGGGTATCGCTTCAGGAACCCTGAGTCCTCTAGGACAGCCTCCATTTACCCCCCAGGAGAATTAGTCTCCTCAGTATATCTGGGTTCCAGCTTAAACTCTTGGCCTTCATTTATTAAGCACCTTCTGTATGCCAGGGGCTCCTGCTCCAGGTTCTAGGCAATCTCAGCAGGTCTCTCATTCACACTTTACAGACTACATCGGGTCTATCTAAGGTTGAGTCTGGCTACTATGATTGTGTCTTTGGAACAAGAGGGCGGAACTCCAAGCTCTGAATCCATCAGAGTCCAGGTGCCCTGCAATACTCCTTGGACCATTCCCCCGCACCCGACAGTTTAAAGTCTTAGGACTGGTACTTGGGCATCAATTTCAGGCTGTCCGGAAACAGGGGCAGTGGGCCCTCTGCTGGACACCACACAGAAAGCAGGGCACCTGAAACTAGCCAAACGCTTGTCTTCTGAATCCTAAGATAATAAAGAGAGGGCTAGGGATATAACTCAGTGGATAGAGTTCTTGCCAACCTTGCACAAAGTTTGTCCAGACAAGGAATCATGGTCATACCTCAGGAGACAGGGCCATATGTAACCCAGCTTGGCCTCAAACTCCCTCCGACTTTAGAGCCCTGCTGGGACTTGTCACCAAACACCAACATTTAGGTCTGTCACTGTTGGGGTGAATATTCTATTTTTGATATTTAGGAGCTGGTGGCTGGCGGGCCAGAAACTTGGGGGCATCTGAGCATCCTCTGCAGTGGAGCCGGAGTGGACTCCTCCTGGGCCTGCGAGGAGGGGAGGAACTCTCAGCTCCAGGTAGGTAACAGTCCGTACTGGTCACACCACCCAGGTTCCCACCTGCTGCTAATGCTACAGTTCTTCAGAGTAGGTGAATTCTAAAAGTCAGGTTCATTTTGACTCACAGCTCCCGTTCAAGGTCAAGATGGACATCTTGTGACAGCCTTCTAGCCGACAGTTCTGAGATGGCACGATGCATAAGGTCCCCCACCCAGCTTCAACCAGGGGGACCCCACCCTAGTCATTTCACGTCATCTTAGTGGGTCTCCCAGACACCCCACCCTAACACCACAGTCAGACGGAATTCCCACCTCTTAACACAGAAGGATTCCTTTTCAGCACAAGTTTAGGGGTGCCAGTCAAACAGGTGCTGGCGGACATGGATTCAGTGACTGAGGACACACACGTTTATTCTCTTTGTGCTTTGGAAACCGGAAGCACGATCGGGTGTCTTGTCACAGGGCTGTGTCTTCTCTCCAGGGTTCACACCCTCCCCGACCTTCAAAGAGGCTATCTTTCTGACTCTTCCTCTCTGGAGGTTCCCTGGACCTTCTGGATAATCCAATAGACAGACACCCCCAGTACATCTGCAGCTTAATCCTTTCTGACCCAGTCAAGTTGCCTCTGGTCAGGCCTCAGGGGTTATGCTTGGGAACACCTCTGGGTAGTATGATTCTTCTGTCAGACCGCAGCCTATGTGAAATCATCAAAATACTCTGTGTGTGTGTGTGTGTGTGTGTGTGTGTGTGTGTGTGTGTGTGACGTGCATGTTTGCACGAAAGTGGGTGCAATTGTGTGTTTGGACACAAGTGCATGAGGAATCCAGAATTTGATGTCAGAAACCTCTTTTACCTTGTTCATTGAGGCAGGGTGTCTCAGTCAAACCCAGAGCTTGCTGATAGGCCAGTCCCCCGCTGGCCAGCTTGTTCTAAAGATCTCTACTTCCTGAGACTGGAAGTACAGTGGGCCACCATGTTCATGCAGCATGGGTTCTGGGAATCCAAACTCTGGTTTGTCACTCTGTGTCAAGCACTCTAACCACTGAGCCATCTCCCCAGCCCTGGCCTTGGATTCTCTACCCACTGCAGGTGCACTGTGTTTGGATGGTTTATTGTTGCCATCTATACAGATGCTAGGGGCTGGTGGGATGGCTTAGCTGTTAAGAACTCTAGTTGCTCTGCCAGAGGTCCTGAGTTCAATTCCTAGCAACCACATGGTGGCTCATGACCATCTATAAAGAATCTGATGCCCTCTTCTGGCAAGTAGGTGTACTGCAGACAGAGCACTCCTACCTTTAAATGATAGATAGATAGATAGATAGATAGATAGATAGATAGATAGACAGACAGACAGACAAAAATACAGATGCTAGAATCATGTTAAGCTTATCGAGATATCAAAGTTCTTCCTTCTTATCTTCAGAGAAGTTCCTAGGAGACCAGAGACTCAGCTATGGACAGTCAGTCATACTGACCCTCCAAGTACCCCCTGGAGGCTCCCCACCTCCTATGCAGCTGAGACTGGAGGGGGCAGGTTTGGCTCTGGCTCTGAGGCCCTCCAGTCTACCCAGTCCTCAAGATACCAGGCAGCCAGGACGAGTTCAGCTCCAGTTCCGGTAAGTGGCCTCCTGGTCCTGAGAGGTGGGAGTGGGATGACAGGCAGAGTGGCCTCTGAGGGAAGGCACACTGAGAGTCTCCTAAGGACCCCAGCCTCTTGGCACCACCTGTCCCTACGTCAGGCTGTCCCACTGACTTTCTGTCCTTTACAGCCTGCAGGAGACTTCTGAGGAGGCAGAGGCCCCACTGCCTGCCTTCCACTTCCAGCGCCTACTTTCCAATCTGACCTCTCTGAGCATCTGGACCAGTGGTCAAGGCCCGGGCCGTTCTGGTGGTATGACAGTTCACCCCCTTAGAACATGGGTCCTGGCTCTGCCTTGTCTGTGGAGCTCCCCCAGCACAGACTCTGAGTTATCAGGACACTTGCCCAAGGCAGCAGAGGTATAACTGAGTACAAAGGCAGGGATTGGACTGCAGTCCTGGGGAAGAACAACTCTAGGAAGCAGGTACACATCCTTCACCTACACCACCCTGTCCCTCCGCCACATCTTTCTGTGAGCACTGCTCACCCTGCTGGCCAATAATGGCATTGCACCTCAGCTACTTAAAGGGCTAATACGGATTCTAAATTCACCCAACCATTTTTTTTAGATTTATTTATTTATTATATGTAAGTACACTGTAGCTGTCTTCAGACACTCCGGAAGAGAGTGTCAGATCTCATTATGGATGGTTGTGAGCCACCATGTGGGTGCAGAGCAGTCAGTGCTCTTAACCATTGAGCCATCTCTCCAGCCCCTCACCCAACCATTTTTAAGACAGGGACTTGAACTCCTGATCTTCCTGCCTCTGACTCCCAAGTGCTGGAATTGCAGGTGTCGCACTGTGTAGCCCTGTCTTGTCTGGAACTTGCTAAGTAGATCAGGCTGGGTTCGAAACTTGAAAGAGGATTAAACTCATGTGCCACCAAGCCAATTTTAAAAACATAATATTTATTCACTTGTATGTATGTATATTTATGGGCACACATTCCAGCGGGTGCCACATGTGTGGAGGTCAGACGACAACCTGTGGGATCCCGAGAATTGAACTCATGTCATCAGACTTGGCAATGTGGGCTGTTAACCAGCTGAGCCATCTTGTGGCTCCAAGCCTGCATATCTTGTCTCTGTCTGTGCAGTTTGCAGATGCTAAGTGCACATTATAACACCGGCTTCACCACAATCCCTTATCTGTTTCTTGATCAAAAATCATCCGTTTCCTTTACCCTTGATTTTTTTGACTATTGATTTTAAAATTGCTCTTGAAGCCTGACATAGCAGTAGTTCATGCCTGTAATCCCAGCGCTTAAGAAGTCAAGGCCATAGGATGCAGGTGTGAAGACTGAACAGGCTATACAGCAAAGACCCTGTTTCAAACTAACAAATGAACAAACAAACAAATATAACAGTTGATTCACAGGCTGCCTTTTTATGCATGGGCTCCCCTTGTAGGTTCTCAGGAAGTATTGGCTGGACATGAATGTAGGTCTCCCCATTCCCTTCTCATTCTGCAGGCCAAGTGCTCTTGTGTGAAGTTCAGCTCACATCGGCCCGGCCCCAGCATGGGATTGCCCCACCAGCCTCATGGGTGGAGACCTGCTTATGTCCCCTGGGATATTCAGGCCAGTTCTGTGAATTCTGTGCTCTGGGATACAAAAGAGAAATACCTCGTGGGGGTCCCTATACCAACTGCATCCCCTGCACCTGCAACCAGCATGGTACCTGTGACCCCAACACAGGTAAGTCCCCAGAATCCCATTCCAAGGCTCTCTGGGCTATGCGAACACAGTGGAATGAGGACTGGGCTTCACAGATGGTGCTAAGGAGACACGGGCACTGGTCTGTCCTGGCCCTGTTCCCTGGGGCTTCTATTGTAACAAAAGGCCTAATTAGAACCTAGAAGTCAGGGATTGTATGCATCTGAGGGGCCTTCAGCCAGCCTCTCCCTAGGAAAGACTCCTCAGGGCCTTGCTTCCTAGCAGGTGCTGTGAGAATTACCAGCACAGACAACAACAGAAGAAAGACTTTCAGAGAGTCGTACAGATGACAGCAGTTCATGGGTGTCCACCCAAAGCCACAATCCAAGTAGCCTCACTGCTTTGTGGCTGTGGCCTCGGTAAAGTCATTCCTTTTCTTGAATGTCCCCATTTATACAGTACAGACAGCAATAGTGTATACACAGCCCAGGCCGTGGAGACAAAGTACATGAAGGTCAGGAATTGTCTAAAAAAAACAGAACCTTCTTTCTTTCTTTCTTTCTTTCTTTCTTTCTTTCTTTCTTTCTTTTTTTTTTGGATTTTTTTCGAGACAGGGTTTCTCTGTATAGCCCTGGCTGTCCTGGAACTCACTCTGTAGATCAGGCTGGCCTTGAACTCAGAAATCTGCCTACCTCTGCCTCCCGAGTGCTGGGATTAAAGGCAAGCACCACCACTGAAAAACAGAACCTTCTTTGCACTGAAGTTCAGGGGTAGGTAGTTGACCAGGTGAGCCATGGGATCTTTTCCTAGGAGAGACAGATACCAGAAGTAATAAGATAGTATCATCCCCTGCCTCCCTGGTGTCCTCTCCTTGATTCCTGTAGACACACAAGTGATGTATTCTCCACTAATGTATACCCATTTTCCAAGACAGGAACCTGAGGTGTGGGGTGACCTCATGACCTGTAGGTGACATAACCACACCTCCCACCAGTTTGGGGTGGGAGTGTCATTCAGTAGACCTATTTCCTATAGAGACTTGGAAACCTCATCGGGGTCACATAGTGTGCTAGGGAACAGACACAGGCCTTTTCACCTCTCTACTCTTTCACCCCACTGCCTCTCCAGGACAGGTGGGAATCCCTGATACATAGAACCTTGCCCATAGGTCCTGTGCCTGGCAGACATCACCAATCGAGCCTAGATGAGGCCTCACAATCCTTTCCCAGATAATGCCCCCTGTATCTTTTACTGAGGAAACAGAATCTCCTCATGTGATGGAACTAATTGTTCACCCTCCATGGAGCCCTTGACTTTGCCACAACTTTCCACTCCATATAAGTAAGCCTTCATCTGTAAAATGGGTAGAGCGGCCAGTCTAAGAATCAAGCCTGAGGGTGTGGGCTGAGGCAGGAGTGCTCCCTGGCTCCGCTTATCTAGGGAATGAAGTTCCCTTCCATTCTCCTCACAGCAGTGACTGGACACTGCTGGTTGCCTCCTGTAGGGCTGCTCTTGGGTCCCCATGGTGAGTCATGACCCTAGGCAGACACCAGGTGTCTTCCATCTTCCAGTACCAGGAGGCAGAACAGAATTTCCATGCCGATAGCCTGTACATACCATAGTTCCTGTACAGAGTGAGTCCCCACAAGGCTGGAAACCTGCGCCAAGGTCTCCCTTTAGGGGTCCCTTAAGGTGAAGAGGGCACGGTGTTGCTGTGCCTTCCATCGGTTGGGAGAGCTGTGAGATAGGAATAGTGAACAGTGTCCAAGCATCATCCCTGGTTCTGCCTCTCCATCCATTGGCTCCTGCAGGCATATTTTCTGTGTGGCCTCTGTTACCATCCATCCCAGCCTCCAAGCAGGGGTCTGAGGCGCATTGTGGCCACACGACCAGTAGGCGGCAGAACCACACCTCCTACCCACTGAGGGGTGGGATAGATGGTTTTCCCAGTTCACACAGACCTTAAGTGGTGGATATGAACCCAGGTGGTCTGGATGATTTACCCCAAGCCCCTCATGCCTCGGTAGTCTACTAGGGTGTGCCCTGTGGCTCCTCACTGTCTAGGGTAGCAGTTCTCAATCTGTAAGTCGCAACCTCTTGGCAAACCTCTATTTCCAAAATTACAATTCCTAATGGTAGTAGCAAAATTACAGTTATAAAGTAGCAAGGAAATAATTTGATGGTTGAGGGGTCACCACCTCATGAGGAACTGTATTAAAGAGTCACAGAATTAGAAAGGTTGAGACCCACTGTTCCAGGTGGGACTTCTGGGTTGAGGTAGTGAACAAGTGTCTTCCTCCTTAGGGACCTGCCTGTGCGGCCACCACACGGAGGGTCCATCCTGTGAGCGTTGCATGCCGGGTTTCTATGGTAATGCTTTCTCAGGCCACGCTGATGATTGCCAGCCCTGCCCATGCCCTGGCCAATCAGCCTGCACAGCCATCCCAGAGAGTGGAGACGTGGTGTGCACACACTGCCCTCCTGGTCAGAAAGGTAAGTGGTTTGTGCTCTATTCCCTAGAAAGACCAAACCTGAGCCCTGATCCTGCCCTGGCTCTATCGGAGGTTAGGGTGTGACAGGTGGGAAAGAGCCTGGCCGAGGGGTGGCAAGTGTGACTTCTGGGGACAGAGTCTCCTTGTCAAGGTCCCTGTATGCTGAGAGTTACTGCAGACCTGGACCTTGGCCACATCTAATGGAACCTTGGAAGGTCCGTCTATGGGCCTCACGGCTGGGGATGAAGCCAAGGGATCTGGGATCCTCGATGCAAAGGCAGAAAACCTCAAGGCAAAGGTTTGCATGTTTCAGAGGAAGGCTCGACTTGGGAAGTGATGCTGAAGGAACTGATGACCTGAGTCTGAGACTCAGAGCACATACAGACAAAGATCAAGTGCAAGGGCACATGCCAATCCTCTCAGCACTGGGGCAGCAGAGGCAGGGGTTTCCTGGGAGCTTGTTGGCTACAGCCAGTCCAGGAGGAGCAGTGGGACTCAGGGATCCTGTCGCAAAACACAGGCAGAGATTGTTGGAGGGTGACACCCATCACTGATCTCAGGCCTTCATGCACGTACACAGGTGTGTACTCCCATGCACATGCACATGTGTGTACACACACACACATGCACACATGTCCGCCTGTACACACACACACACACACATGCACGCACACACACAGACACACAGAGATAGATACACACTCACACACACATGCACACACAGACACAGAACACACAGACACACACAGAGACACACACACAGAGATACACACTCACACACACGCACACACAGACACATACAGACACACACAGACACACACAAACACACACACAGACACACACACATGCACACACACACAGACTCACACAGAGACACGCGCGCGCACACGTGCACGTGCACACACACAGACACACACAGGACTTTTCAGCTTTCAGGTTTTTATGAGTATATATCAGGTAACACTAGGCAAACAGCCCTCTCCTCCCAGCTTCCATCCTCCCCTGCCCCCACTCCCTGCTGCAGGTCGCCCCCTCCCCACCTCTTTCCTCAGAGGTGCATTTAACAGCATTTGAGGCGTCTGCAATGCCCCACAAAGTCACCCACTTAAAGTGGACAATTAAACGGCTACTGGTATATTACATCATTAATTCTTTATCATAATAAAGCCCATATCATAAAACTGTCCTCCTTGGCCATCATTTTAAGCGTGTGATTCATTGGTCTAAGGGGTCCTGGCATCGTGGGCTGTTCCCCAGTGAGCACCGTGCCCACTGAGCTGTCGTCTAAGCTTGTCCCTCACCCACTCCTCACTGCTACTTGACTATGCCTCTGAATTTGTCTCCTCTGAGTAGGATCCAGTGTTGTCCTGAGCCATTTAGTACGTGGCTTCACGTGGGATTAGAGTCTGCACTGAACGGTCCTGTGGAGTAACCTGCTCCCTGGGGCCTGTTCCTCCACTCACCCACGGTTATGTGGATGAACTCCATCAGGGAACACAGGGCCTGGGGTGGGAGTGGGCACCCCACAGTTGGACTCTGCACCCACCGGCATCAGACTGCCCCTCCATTTCTTACCTGTCCCCATTTTCTGACCCCCACTAAACCCAGCCGGTGAGAGAGAACAGTGAGAGATCCTTGCATGGCGGGTGGGACATTCCTAAGAGAGGACATCACAGGAGCAACTGCTGCTGCCAGAAGGATCCACCCCCAGAGCGAGGGAGGGCCTGGTGGCCTACAGAGCAAGGATTTCCGCCAGCCTCTTTACTCCTAGGGCCTTGGGAGAAAGTAGCGTGCAGTTTCCCTGGACATCTGAGTTGAGCTTGACCAAAGTCCAGGAGATGCTGAGGAAGATGCTGGTGAAGATGAGAAGGATGAAGGTGGACCATGTGGCATCCGCTACTGCTGAGCGCTCGGCAGTCGGTGCTCTGCACAGATAACCTCAGAGGCCTCTCAGCAGTGCTTTGGAGCAGCGACAAAGCTCTCCTCACTCGCTACAGAGGCGAGGAGTCAGGAATTAGGAAGGCACGATGGTTTGCCCAGGGCCACACTGCCAGTGGGCAGTGCTCTAGTACCTGACTGTAGGCCAGCTGGAGCCAGAGACCCCACATAGCCTCCGCCAGAGGCTAAGCTGTAGGAGAGCCATACAGCATGCTTGTTGAGTGCTCCAAACCTGCCCCTCCCGTACGCAGGACGACGGTGCGAGAGCTGCGAAGATGGCTTTTTTGGGGATCCTCTGGGGCTCTCTGGAGCTCCCCAGCCCTGCCGCCGGTGTCAGTGCAGCGGGAACGTGGATCTCAATGCTGTGGGCAACTGTGATCCTCACTCTGGCCACTGCTTGCGCTGTCTGTACAACACAACAGGGACCCACTGCGAGCACTGCCAGGAGGGTTTCTATGGGAGTGCCTTGGCCACAAGACCTGCGGACAAATGTGCTCGTGAGTACCCCAAATCCCAGAGCCATGGGGTAAGGCATGGAAGCCACTGTCCTCAACCCTCTGGGACCCAGACAGGGAAGCTGAGAAATCTACCAAGCAGGCGGGTCCCTCTGCTTGGCTGGGCAAAGCCATAGCAGGTCTCTTGCCTTTTCTGTTCTCTAAAAAGCACCGGGGTTTGGTCTTCCCCGTGGCCCCTTCAGTCCTCACGTCTCATAAGCGCTCATCCCACACTTTCACCCTACATTAATAATTCAACACTTTTCTCATATCCATAGTTAGCACATGAAGCTGATGCAGGGATGGTAAGGTCAAGACTTTCTCTCATCTGCCCTCCCCTCCCCCAGCCTGGGTTGCACTCAACCTCTTACCTGCCATAGGACCACAGCCTGCATCTGCCTGAATCAGGCTCCTAGAAGTTTTCAGTATCAGTAGCTCAGCTTTCACACTGATCAGATGCCCTCAGAACCGTTCCTCACATGGCGTCAGCCACACCTCACTGCCCTGCAGTGTGGAGCCGCCTCCCAGAAACCCCACTCTGGCATCATAAAGGATGCTGCACTATGGTTCCTGGAGAGCAGAAGCATGTGGCTCCAGAGATGGCTGCCAGGCTCTGCCTGTGATCAGAGACCACGTCTCTGGCCTTGCCTCCAGCCTGCAGCTTGAGGCAGACTCAGGAGAGCATCCACATCTCCACTTTTCTGGGCTGGCTCACCAAAGCCATAGCAAATGGGGCTGAGACTTGAGTTTGTCCCTTGAGCCTTTCCCAAGAGAGTCTCAGGAACCTGGCCTGAGTGACTGTCATCTCTGGGGCTTCTCAGATTCTGCCTAAAGATTCCCCCTAAAGTTTAAGTAGACGATTCTAACACCCTTTCCTACAACTCCCAGCCTGCAGCTGTGACCCGAGGGGCTCAGTCAGTGAGAAGACCTGCAACCCAGTGACTGGTCAGTGTGCCTGCCTGCCTTATGTCACTGGGAGAGACTGCAGCCGCTGCAGCCCTGGCTTCTATGACCTCCAGGCTGGGAGGGGCTGCCAGAGGTAGGGAATGAGGCTGAGAGTGCCCTGGGTGTCTTGCCAGGGGGAAGAGGGCATCTCGGAGGCTCAAGGACAGGCCTGGTCTGGAATGTGTCATCTCAGGTCCATTTCCAGATACGCTGTGCCCTTCACCACACGGTACAAAAGCTCAGTCTCTTGGTACCAGGTGCATGGCTCTGCCAGCCCAGGAGGCAAGCCAAGAACTGCCCAAGAGCTGGCCAGGTGGGCAGGTGGCTGGTTTGCTCTGATTCTCATCTCAGTAACACCTATCACTGGGTGACCTTTTTGACCACAGCAGCACCTGAGACGGATGTCTCAGCTTCAAAGGAAGACTCCAGGGAAAGGCTAAGGGAAGTCTTCCCTGTGCCGCTCCTTGGAGCCGTCAGTGTGTGTGAATTTCACAGTGACTTACCAGATCTGTAGAGCTGGGCCTGTGCTGGTTTTGGTTGTTTTTTCCCCCTGTATCCTGTGTGCTTGAGTATCTCTACAGCTACTAGAGGCTGGGTAAGGGGTAGCCTGATCAACCCTCACTCTTGCTTCGTGTCATAGCTGCAAATGTCACCCACTCGGCTCCTTGGAGAACAAGTGCCACCCCAAGACCGGCCAGTGCCTCTGCCGACCTGGCGTCACCGGCCAAGCCTGTGACAGATGCCAGCTGGGTTTCTTTGGCTTCTCCATCAAGGGCTGCCGAGGTGAGTAGGCTGGGTCCTGGTGGACTGTGGAGGGCAGGGCTGAGGATGGCCTACAAGAAGCAGGTATGGTGGGGAAGATGGCAAACAGATACTGGGCCTTGAGAACTGTGGGTGCAGGAGCATGAGAAATGGGGAGTCCTAGTGGCACCTCTAATGTGACCACCGAACCCTGTGTCTCTGCAGACAGCAGGTCACATGCAAGCCACAGTTTCTTTGCCTGTACAGACACTGTTTTGGCAGTTCTGGGTCCCTGGGGACATTGCATTAAATGAGATTGAAGGGTAGGTTGCCGGCTCTAACCTTCTGATTAGTCTTTGGCGTGGAGCCCTGGAGTCTGCATTTGAGGACCCTCGGGGGTTGTGGGAATTCAGATTTGGGGGTGGGAGATGAGCAGGGGATCACCATCAGGTCCCCATAGCTGGCTGCTCTCCTCCAGACTGTAGGTGCTCCCCTCTGGGTGCTGCCTCCTCCCAGTGTCATGAGAACAGCACCTGTGTGTGCCGGCCCGGCTTCGTGGGCTATAAATGTGACCGCTGCCGGGACAACTTCTTCCTTGTGGAAGGTGACACAGACTGCCAAGAGTGTCCCACCTGCTATGCCCTAGTGAAGGAGGAGGTCAGTTGCCACGCCCAGACCCGCCCACCTTCAGATCCATTTCACATCGCCATGGAACACCAGCCCCATACTGTGGCCCAGAAGCTGCCTGGTCAACCACAGACCTCAAGCCTGGGTTCCCACTGGCCATCTTCTCCTGAGCTCACCCAGCCTCCTCATTTGGTTCCCCAGTCCCGAATGAGCCAGGGGTGGCTCTTGTCATATCCTACCCTCCCAGAGCCAAGGTCATACTTGTCCAGTTCAGTGGAGATGAGATGACAGGCCAGCCTGAGAGATACACCCCCTCCCTGCCCCATTAGTTGTCTTGTCCAAACAGAGGGTAACTTTGGAAGACTTAATATCCAACTCCAAAATGGCTAGTTCAAGCCTTCAAGCCTCCTGGGCCTGGTGTGGCTCTGAGAACATATGGTGATGTAGAAGAAACTGGCCCATCCTGAGCTCTAGCTAAAAGCCCATGGGCAAGCAGGCCAGGTCCCTATGCCTGGCCATTTCTATTTCTACAGGACAGCATGCATTTTGCACCCCTGGGTAAACTAAGCTACTGCATGGCCTCACCCTGGCTAGGTTTTTTCATCCAAATGAATTCACAAAAGGCACAAAAAGTTTAGGCTCTTCTGTCTGAGTGCTGGGGGCTTTGGGTCTGAGGGCAGAGCTTGGGACCCGACCCTCTGCTTAGTGTGTTGCAAAGGGCATTGAGCCATGGCAATCCACAAAGGAGTCACAGCTGCCTCCTGCTACCCACAGCACAAATGCAGCTGCTGTGCACATGGGTAAGAGCATAGGCTCAACCCAGCACGCACGTGCCCGCGACACCTGCCCTGTGTGCAGAGCTCTAGAAACACAGCGAACAGGATAGATAAAACTATGCGTTGGGGCTAGAAAAGAGCTTAGCGTGCAAGTTTGAGGACCTCAGTCTGGACCCAGAAACCATGAGAAAGGGGACACCATGGCATCCAGAGGCTAGGAAGGCAAAGACAAGCAGATCCCCTTGGCTTGCTGGCCGGTCAGCAGGGATCACTTGATGACCTCTAGGCCAGTGAAGGATCCTATTTAAAAACAAAGACAAAAGCAAGCAAATAAAACCCAGCAAAGTAGGTGGTATCTAAACAGGAACAATTTCCAAGGTTGACCTCTGACCTCCATACACATACATGTGTGCACATGCACCTGCCCATGCAGACATGTACACACATGCACACATAAAAGTACATATGCAAACATGCACTCATGCACACACATCTTCATGGGATTCCTTTTCACTCCCTCTGTCCCTCCCTCAGTAGGGCAGGGGTGTGGCTGGTGAGGTGTCAGAAGGTGCTAGGCTGTGAGAGGGGTAGCAGACGGTGACGGTGGCAAGCCCTTGGGGCTGGTGAGCCCTTAGCATGGAGATGCATGCAGGATTGGAAGGGGAGAAGCCAAGGAAAGGATGAACAGGCCGAAGCCAAGGGAAACACACAGCACCTAGAGATCCTGGTCTCACACACCTTTCCTTCCCAACTGTTCCCTGCAGGCGGCCAAACTGAAGGCCAGGCTGATGCTGATGGAGGGGTGGCTTCAGGGCTCTGACTGTGGCAGCCCCTGGGGACCACAAGACATTCTGC